>KN832573.1:54173-71151 GCA_000827205.1 Plicaturopsis crispa FD-325 SS-3 | reverse complement strand
CGGGTCGCGTCTCAGCCGCACTGTAAGAATAGTGGAATCGACTTGATTATATGTACCTATAAGTGCGAAGCGGGTCGCGTCTAGTACATGTGTGAGTATCAAAGTAAGGTAGAGTAAGGTGTAACACAACATACCTCAGCCGCACTGTAAGAATAGTGGAATCGACTGAGGAAAAGAGAAAAGGAAAGGCGTCCAGACATGTGCAGAAAAAAGCGTGGGAAGAAAGTCCATAAGCCCCTGAATGGGACGGCAAACTATGACGATGTCGCTACCGAGTGGGCCGGGGAGCTCGGTGCCAACATCGTCGTTACAAGTCACATGACTTGTGGCTGAAAGTCCGTGGGTTCAATTCCCCCTGCAGGAAAATGTTTCTCCACTTGGTGAAGGATGCGCGCGGGCTCTCCTATCACCGTCCAGTTTTGACAATAATCTCAAGCAATATTGTAATGTTCGAGTCGGCAGCGGAGCTACTATGACCGCGGGAGACCGCGGGCCGCAGCTTGTAATGCTGCCGCTCTGGAATTGTTGCAGAATTTATATCTCTCCACAACGGACGCCCACCTGAAAATCTCCAGAGGGCACTATACAGTTTCTACGAAGGAAACTGTCCGATGAAATCACCATCGACATCCGCACGATCGTTCGGGTCATCGGCCAATGGCTAAGTACTCATACGGGCTCAGTGCCATGCTAAGTTAGCTACTAGTAAGCAGGACACGTCTCTCCGATCTCGGAATTCCAGGAATGACAACCGTGTAAAGCTAGGTCTTTGCTACGTATGGACCACGAGAAGATTGTTTCGTGGCAGGTAACATGGCTATATGGGCTTGCCGTACTAAGCACGTCGTGTCTCTCCGATTTCGGGGTGACGGATGGGGTCAATGCACAGTAAGGCAAGCTGTTTGACTCAACACTATGACCTCTCAATCCCACCGGAAGGAGGTGAGAGACACAGTAAAATGAGGTGTACTGCATTTCCTGGTACTCAAGAAGGTTATAAGTAGCTTCTGTCGTAGAATCGTGACTCTGCATATTCACAATGACTCACCCAGAGCCCACCGTATCAGGCCTCGTCGCCCTACCCTCAGGCAAAAGCATATTCGTCCAGAAATATGATGCCATCCCACACGACGACCCCGACATCCCCATCATCTTCATCCATGGCTTCCTCGGGTCGACAGATATGTACCTAAACATCGTCCCCCACCTGTCCAATCGAACGCGTATCCTTTACGACCTCGAGGGCCACGGAAGCACGCCCCTCCCCACAACATCACCCCTCACGCCCGCCTCAATGGCGCAAGTCACCCACGACTTGCTCACGCTGTACGGGTACACACGTGCAGACGTTGTCGCGCACTCTGGCGGCAGCTTCGTCGCCCTGCAGTTTGCCCAGGGCTTCCCCGGGGAGGTGCGCAAGCTCGTGCTGCTAGGCCCGCCGGAGATACCGGTCAACAAGGACTTGGTGCTGGGGGCCGCACGCGGTCTGCGGGTGGGCAGTCTCGAAGATAGGGTCCCGTTGTTCGTGGACGCGCTGGGGAGTCGGGCGCGTGACGACCCGGCAATCCTTTCGCGAATCAGGTCGGAGATCTTGCTCCAGGACAAAGACCGCGCGGCCAGCACCATCGAGGCGCTGTCCGCGTTTGAGTGTGCAGAGGGATGGGGCGAGAGGGGCATCGAGGCGGTAGTGGTGGCGGGAAAGCAGGACACGATGGCAACGACGGAGAACTGCGCAAAATTGGCTACGCGACTTGGTGCGAGGCTCGTTGAGATGGACACGGGCCACTCGTTTACGATAGAGGACCCGGAGACGACGGTCAAGGTACTGAGAGATATCTTGGGTTGATGTCCACCTGCCTGCGTTCATAGGCCCTATGTAGCATAGAAGGGTATCGAAAGAGAATGTCATCATTCATAATAATATTGCTTGCCACAGGTCGAGCTCAAGCTTCGAATAAGAGTGGCGCTGGGTCGGTGCAAACCGACTGCCCATGGAAACCGCAGGTGCTTGTGGGGTTATCGTATGATATCCCTACGAAGGCTTAACGATTCAAAATCAGAGAGGTGTTTGATATATTAAGGTATCGATAGCAATACCACGATATAAAATACCATATAAGCTTGACGTGGTGGCACCCGTTGTGTCCACTCTCGCCACACACCTAAGCAGCCAATGCCCCAACCTTCTTCCTAACCTCTCTCGTAGAGTCGCTACCCCGTCCGCTCATTTTACCGAAGATCACAACCTTGCCACGCTCGCCCGCACGCCCCGATCGCCCCGCCCGATGCAAGAAGTCGACCATATTGCGCGGCTCGTCCATGATGAACACATGCTTGATCGACGGCGCGAAGTCGAGCCCGCGCGAAAGCAGCGACGTAGTGATCATCACATACGGAAGCTCCTTCACCGACCCCTCTTTCTTGGGCTCCGCCGCCTCGGCGTTCAGCGGTGTCCGCAGGAATCCGTCCAGGTGGTGATTCGATCCGCGCTTCCGCGCCGCGCCGGTGCTCGTGAGCGCGACGTTGGCGATGCCCTTCTCCTCCAGGTAGTGTCCCAGATCCTCCACCTTGGTGCTGCGGTTGCAAAAGACTAGCACGCGCGAGCGGCCGCCGGTGCTCTTCGTCGCGTCCTCGGCCCACACGCGGCGGATGCGCCGCTCGATGTCGGCGTTGCGGTTCCCGCCGGTCCAGTGTGCGTATTCGGTCTGGAGCGTGGTTGGGAGCCGGTGAAGGCGTGGCGAGGCTAGACGCGTGAGGGTCGGGTGGTGCGTAGCAAGATACGATGCAAGGGAGGAGGGTATGGTAGCCGTGGTGAGTATGAGGTTGAAGGGGTAGGTAAATGCTGGCGTGGCTTCCGGGGCAGTTGTGGGCGGCTGCGACGGTTTGGAGAGGATCGCGTCGGCAGGATCGAATGGGACAGGCGTGCCGCGTGCAGAGGCGATGTCTGCGAGAAGCATGCGCGTAGATTCCTGGAAATCAGGGTCTGTGGTAGGATTAGACAAGTTGTACGATAAAAAGAGCTGTGCAATGCTAGAACTCACCGAAGAGGACGTCTGCCTCATCGACTATGACCCATTCAATGCCTTCGAGTCCCATCTCAGGTGTACCGGGCACCCAAGGACGTCTCTCTTTGTCCGAGCTGCGTATCTTCCTTCCCTTCTCGTCCCTCTCCCAGGTGTCCTCAATGTTTCGCCCCTCCTTCTCGGCCTTCTCCTTGTCTTTGCGCTCCCAGTCCCACCCACGCCCTTTCGCCATCTCCAGTACTTTCGCCGGGGTGCCCACCAGCACATCTACTGGGCGTGATTTCCCACCGGCACTTACTGTAAACTCCCCCTCGCCGTCGCCGGCAAGCTGCTGCTCGGCCGCCATCTGCGACGCGCGCCCACCGGAATTGGGCACGTTAGCACGGGAGGCGCACAGGACGCGCAGTTTTTCGCGGTGCAGTAGTGCCTTAGCAAAGCCCGCGAGCTGGCGCGAGAGCTCGTGTGTCGGGGCGAGAACGAGAGCGCGCGGGTTGACCGCATGCTGCGGTGGGGGTCGAGGCGCTTGTTCAGTCGCCTTGAGGTTCTGGAGCATGGGCAGAAGATACGCCATGCTCTTTCCCGAACCGGTCTCACTTGCGAGGAGGAATTCGTGCCATTTTCCGAGGGTGGAGTGGAAGAGATGTTTGAGAGAAAGCGCCTGGATGGATGTAGGGCGGGCGTCAGGCCCGAGGATGTCCTTGACAGATGCGAGGAGGCCAGGAAGAAGGGGAGGGGATGTAAAATTTTGCGGCAAAATCCCCGACGTGTCCTTTGGAGGTAAGGCAAATTCGTCACCCAGAGGGTTGTGGATTTTAGGTGGCCGCTCTGTTCGATCCCTTGGTCGAGGCGTTCCAGTGGATGGTTGGAGGCGAAGCGCTTCAGAACGTGGTGCATTTTGCCAATCGCTATCATTCACGCTGCGTCGCGATGATCGCTCTGAGCTCCTGTGCAAGTCCGAGGAATCTTGTCGCCGGTCTTCGCGTGCCCCGTCGCTTTTATATCCTTCGCGCGCAGGATTGCGTGACGATGCGTCAGACGGCCTATCTCGATTACGGGACGGCGAATCAAGACTGCGTTCATCGCGTCCCCCATTATATCTGTTGGGTCTGGAGTCTTCACGCGCGGAAGCCGGGTACCTCCTGGGCGTTGCATTGGCGGACCCATCCAAATTTCTCCGCGGCGGCGCCTTAGGTGCCCAGCGGTCGGGTCGACGATCTTCGCGTGGAGCGACCTCGTATTTCCCGGTCTTCAACCGAGAGGACGCAGAGCCCGCGCGCGGGTCGAGGTCTTTGACGAGTCGTGTGCGCGAGGGTGCATCTGCAAACGCGTCATCCTTTCCCGTTGGTTAGCTTCATTAAGCAGAAGACAATATAGCGTACGTGAGGAGGAGGACCCTGGGCGCGGACGTGCCTTGCCGCGCTTGTTCTGGAACTCTGCGGGTGGGGTGGAATGTATGAAGTTGACCAGCGAGGTAGTGGGATGGAGCGAGCGACAAGTTGACCGGCAGACAGAGGAGCTCAGGAGAGAAGTCATCACCAAGACTATATTCTGCCTAATGGCCTTAGCCAAGGGGGTCTCTCCCTGCTGAGTCCGTTACGAAACCTGACAGTGGGCGGAAATGGGAAGCGCGCGTGGTGTCGTCTCGAAATTCCCTGCACTTTCCAACGCTGTGATACCAGACTGGGTTGCTAGAGCATGTAGATGCTAGCGTATAAGAGTTCAAATCAGCCGCACTGGGCGTAAGTATTGTCGCCTTGTCGAGGTCAAAGTCGAGAAACGCCAAACGAGCAAGTCCAAAAAATGCGGGCATAAAGGCTCGCGGAGTTTGTTTTATGAGTATTACTCCGGCATTTGCCGTGCGAGCCCGAATCCCGATACACAGTTCCTCTGACAAAGTCAAGCAAGCAACAAGCAAGGCAGCAAAGGTCTGGCTTGCGAGCAACTTCAATAGAGCCGACACAAAACCATCAACGGAGTCGTAGGCATTTGCGTTACAAACACGGAAAAAAATTGTATCCAGACCATAAATGATGATGTTTAGGACACGTTGCGGTCTTGGAGCATGAATGCCCCCTCTATGGCAAGCTTCCCTTCCCACCGTGGTACATCGAAGGTCAAATAAACCTCCGAGACTGAAGCGGACGCGCTGCTGAACCTTGCACGCGTCAGGTTAGCCTGCCTATAGTTTCCGCGTCAGGTCGTGACAAACTTAGCGTGTGTGGTGCAAGTACGCACCTGAGCGCCCGCTCAAGAGCAGCGGTCGAATAGGTAAACGAGGTCTGGTGTCTGTGGTCCTGTGGGTCCAATACGATGGTATGCGGCTATTGTTAGCGGAGAGAACAGGCAGTGAGTTCAAGAATTCCCTTGGAGGGATTTTGTGTATGGTAACCGCATAAGCTGGGGCAGTTCCAGGACCAGTCCTGGCAGCCGCTGAGTTGACTGCACGCTAGTGTGCCTGCAGTAAGCCCATCAGTTTGAAGACCCAGCTGTAAAACCATACTGGACGCACCGTATTTCAAGGATGTCTCTATAGACGCTTCGCTGCGCAGATCTGGGGCACAGCGACGTTGCATACACATCCATTGCGTATGAGAATAAAGCTGTATAGCTCAAAGGCAGCAACTACGCCGTGATACGGCGAAACAAGCTCAGATGCTAAGGCTCCCTGAGATTGCGCGAGATTGTTGGTTGTGCTGAGAACGTGGTCCCAAGACTGCGATTAAATCATATAGTACACGATGGCAATTTTTATCAGCCGACAGGTCATAATGCTTCTGCCGCCGAGATGTACAGAACTACACAGGATATGTCAGTATACGCGGTCGCCCTACAGATAAATCGAAAGCGCGTACCGTTATTACCGCGAATAAACGCGTCCCCGTACCGATTTGTCACTGCACCGTTTACATGCTCCTCAGTCTGCTCGAGCGCGATGTTCATATATCCGTCTAGACAGGAGAGCACCCCTACGCAGCATCATGGGCTTAATGTCGGTATAATTGCACTACAGAACGTAAGGCTCACCTCGATAGTCTACGCCGGATGTTAGACGAACGATAACGCGCTTCCCGACAACACCCTTCAGGAAGTCGGTAGGCGATCCTGTCGCCGCAGGAGGCGGTGGTGGTGGTGGGGTGTGCTCCTCTGCGGGCGGTGGGGGCGTCGATTCGTCCATCGTGAACGTTTTAAGCAGCTTTACGGCGTCGATAAATGGCGGCGATTCAAGAAATTAAGTCAAGGTGCATGCGCCGCAAAGGGTAACATGTTCTCACGAGTTATGGTCGGGTCGTCGTCGCGGCCGCAGACGCCGCCAACTGCTCGCTCTCCTCACTCAGTTGCACATAAATATTTTCAAACCTGCACTCATTTTTGAGTCTCTGTCTTTACAGTACAGCATACGGTAGGACGAGACGAGCCGTGGACAGACTTATCTGCTTCCTCTCTTTCGTTAGCGTCAAGTTTCAGTCGATGACAACTTGAGATCATTTTATGCCGACGGTCAAGCTCGTGGTCATTGGCCCTTCAGGAGTAGGCAAGACCAGTCTCAGAGGCCAGGTGAGCGGTTATATCGCATGCAGGGAAAGCAGCAGGAACTGACAGTGACACAGTATATTTCTGGCAGGTTCTCGACAGGCTATCGGGCGACCATAGGCGCTGACTTCATCAGCAAAACCCTACCCCATCCGACGGACCCCGCGCAGTCTGTTACTCTCCAAATATGGGTGCGCATAACAGTGTATCAGTTTCGAGTCATAGGTGCTCACTCCCAAGGTAGGATACAGCCGGACAGGAACGCTTTTCAAGCCTGTCTTCGGCGTTCTTCCGCGGCGCTGATGCTGCACTGCTCATGTACGATGTCAATCGCCCGCAGACGCTGCACGCGTTAACGAAATGGTGGGACGAGTTCAGGGAGCGTGCACCGGTGTCGGACGAGGAAGCAGAGACGTTCTGTTGCGTCGTCGTCGGAAACAAGATCGACATTCCCGGGAAGGACAGGATCAGCGATGAGGAAACGCGCGCATTTGTCGACGGACTTCTCCCACCCAGCTGTACTCCTAGTCCGCCGCGCCCCGCTTCTCCGCCGCTTCCGCCAAATGGCGGCGTCGTGCACTTCGACCCCGACTCGAGTACGACATCGTTGGCAATCAACGGACGGCTGTCGAAATCGCGGTCGCGTAGTTCATCTCGTTTTCGCGGGGGGACGATGACAAGCACATATAGCTTCCACACTGCCTCTTCGTCGCTGTTTGACGTGTATGCGTCTGCTAGATCCTCACCGGTGGGCTCATACACATCTAGCATCGGCAGGCGGTCAAGCGCGGACACGATCACACCGAGCCTCTACAATGGGAACGCCAACCTCTCTGTCACTGTCTCCCCTGCACTCACCAACAACAGTGCACATTCCAGGCCCGTGGAGGATACGCGACCCGCAGAACCGTTGAAGAGGCCTGCTTTGTTCTTCGCCTCCGCGAAGACAGGCGAAGGTGTCGCGGACGTCTTCCAGTACATCGCTAGGCGCGTTGTGCGGAAATGGGATTGGGAGGATGCCTTGGAGAATCGAACGCTACATGTGCAGGACGTTAGTGTCGCTGAGGACCGCGTCCGGCTGGGCGGGGATAGCCTGAGGGACTGGAAGGAGAGGGGACGATCTTGTTGTTCTTCGTGACTGCGCCATTCATTTAGTATTTCTTCTTATCGCTAAGTATCGGACTTGTACCATATTCCAGGCCACCCAGTATGCATGTTCTTTGTCTCTCCATATTCTGATAATTTTTTACATAGCGGATGACTCGTTTGAGGCAGCTTCGGTGGACTGTGGGGCAGGGTAGCAGAGTACTTTGCAACCAGTGTTGTGCCGGTCGACAACGAGTCGTGTTGGTCGCCGGCTAGTCGGAAAAAACGACTAGTTGTCGACCATGCGACCACGACCATACTGCTTTAAGAAACAACCACCCCTGACTGCAGCCACCTGCAGAATGACCGTCGCCACCGCCGTACGTCGTGCCACCGCCCTCCAGCCTCAACGCTCAGCCACTGGACCTCTGTCAAAGAACACCACGAAATCACATCAACGATGGTGTCGCGCGCTTCCCGCATCGTGCGCGCTGCATAGCACTGACAAAACGACTTGTCCGCCGAGGCTCAATGCCGGTTACGCCGCGCGCCATCTCCATAGTACACCGAGCGCAAGTCTCAAGACGGTCGTGTACGCTAGCATCGCACCTTTTGCGATGCGCGACGCGCAGTGTTTCAATAGGAGGCGGCATCGCTACGAGAGCATACGCAGCACCTAGGTAAGCGCCACCTTATAACGTTGAAATATGTTTTGACCAACTCATGGTCGATGACGCCGCTCTGCTAGGCGAAACGAGGCTTTGAGAACATTAGGGAGTGGTTAGGTGCGGCTGGTAAGATGCCAATACTACCCCTCGGCCTCTACGAGCCTTCCCGCTATAGCAGTACATGGTACTCAACTACTCAAAATAGCGGCCTCACTCTTCTGTATCATACAGGACTTACACAGTACTAGATCTGAATAGAAAGCCTGTATACTTGATACCAATTGTGTGATTCTACGAGTACTACTTATCACCAGGACACAAAGAATATCGAACAGAATTGCCACTGAAGCTCTGAAGCTCGCGCGCTGCATGTGCGCTCGCCGCTGGATCGGTCGGAGTGGCGACTGTCCGAAATTCTTCCATATTAGGCAGTTCTCCTGTGTCGCGCGCAGCCACCTGGTCAGGTCGTTTTCACAGTCGCCGACCAGTCGGCGGCTGGTCAAAAAATCCGGCCTCCGACTAGTCGTTTTGGTCGCCGACCGCACAACACTGTTTGCAACGTTGGTCCGAGTCGCACTTCGGATATCGTGTCGGTTGCGCCAAATCGTTTCATTTGACAGCTCCATCTCTTCTGCCACCGCCGAAACGCTGCTTTTCCTATCTCAGACCCTCCCGTTTCCCTGTAATCCTATTCGAAGCGATAGAAAACATCTAGGTGGTGGATACGGGACAGATTTGGGACATAAGGGCTCATCCAAGTCCAACTTTATTCGGTTCATGTACGCCCTTCCATCCTTCATCGTCTTGTCTTGATCCCAGTCAGACCGAACTCGCGTTCTGTAGCTCAAGTGACCGTTTTATTGCCTGTACATCAGTCGCTAGTATAGGCCCGCACTTAATCTGCCCCAGGCAGCAGAAGGCTTGGTGAGAACTGCGCTCTCGCCTCGGCATCGGCCCCAACGACAACACGCCTCAAGGACTACTCCGACCCACTCTCGCAACACGATGTCCAGCAAACACTCTGGAAGCTCACGGATGGCCGCATCACCGTCCTCGCCAAGCCAGCATGGATCCAAACTGCCCAAGTTCTTGCAGAAGCAGAACCGGGACCGCTCGAAATCCATGACCGATCCCACGGGTGGGGGTGGCAGTAGCGCCAGCATTGCAAGCTCCTCATCGGCCTCGTCGTCCAGCACACCTCCACCGCTGCCAGAGCAACCCACCAAGCAGCGCGGGAAATCGAGCAAACTAAGTGGAGTCAAGGAGCGAGAGGAGGCACACCGGCAAGATACTGAGGAGGTCGATGAACCGCCCGTGATCATTGAACCACCCTCGAGTCGCACGCGCACGCGCTCGGAACGCCCGCTCAGCTCTGTCTCTGACATTCATCCTGCGCTCTACAGCACCAACGGATCTTCCGCCAGGATATCCGACCTACCGACACGCTTATCCGGCTGGTTCTCGCATACGTTCAGCACGTCCTCTACGGACTTATCTCTGCCGTCGCTCATGTCGCAGCAACAGCAGGCAAATGCGTCGATCTCCCCAAAGGGCAAGAGCAGCGCCATGTTCACCGCTGTACGACACGGCAAGGGGCATCTCGACAAGGCTGTACGGTATCTGCTCGACAGCGATTCCACACCCGATAAGTGTACGGACCCGATCTGGCTACTTGGTCTGCAACATCCTGGCTACGAGGCGCCCCCACCTCCTGTTTCGTCCTCCGCCTCGTCAATAACGCCCACACCGAGCGGTCGACGCTCGTCCGTCGATTCCCTTGTCCGCCGCTCGCCTTCCTCCTTTCGCTCGTCATCATCCTCCTCCTCCCAGAATGAACTATCACAGTCACAGCCGCCATCGTCTAGAGGAGATCCAAGACATCCGGGCGCAAATTGGCCGCCTGTCTTCTACGCTGATTTTACATCGCTAATATGGCTCACGTACCGGTCGCAGTTCCAACCTATCCGTGATTCCGCATTATCTGCCCTCGATTCAGACCCTGGAACGGAACCGCAATCCCAGGGAGGTAGCCCGCAGCAGAAACGGTGGAATTGGCCTATAGGCGGGGAGAAGGGCTGGACGAGTGATGCTGGCTGGGGATGCATGCTCAGGACAGGGCAGAGTCTCCTGGCCAATGCGCTCGTACATATGCACCTTGGACGTGGTACGCCTGGTTACCTTTCTCTCTCCACGATGTCACTAATAATGCAATGTAGACTGGCGCCGTCCACCACATCCTGTGCATACAGCCGATTACGCGACGTACGTGCAGATAATCACCTGGTTCCTGGATACTCCTTCCCCGCAAGCACCCTTTGGTGTCCATCGCATGGCTCTTGCTGGGAAAGAGCTAGGTAAAGACGTTGGGCAATGGTTTGGCCCTAGCACGGCTGCTGGAGCCATTAAGTATGTATCGATCGATCTGTCATTCATTCTAAACAACTCTAACGGAAGGCTTAAATCAGAACTTTGGTACATGCCTTTCCCGAAGCGAATTTGGGGGTGTCTGTGGCCTCCGACTCTGTTGTTTACCAGAACGATATTTATGCTGCCTCCCAGCCGGATGATTCAGGCATCCCTGGATCGCCTAGAGGACGTCCAGCTCGCTGGGGAGGGCGTGCTGTCCTCGTGCTCGTGGGCATCAGGCTTGGTATCAATGGTGTTAATCCATTTTATTATGAGCCCATCAAGGTATGACTTTCCCTCGAGTGTTTCTCTTCAATGATATGATTCGCTTACGCCCTTCTCACGTTAGACACTGTTTACATTCCCACAATCCGTCGGTATCGCTGGTGGACGACCGTCGTCCTCGTATTACTTTGTCGGCTCCCAAGCGGACAATCTATTCTATCTCGATCCTCACCATGCACGACCTGCCGTTCCGCTGCGACCGCCCCCAACACCACCCCATAATCGTCAATTCGAGCGAGAAACGACGCCTGAGAACGATCGTCGTGCAAGTCAACGATCCCCGCCGCCGACTAATCATCACCGCTCGCCGACGTCGCCCAGCTCCACGCGTACAGGGTCCTCAACGTTTTCGTATCACACACCCATCTCCCCGTCACCCCTTCAACAACAGTTCTCTACGTCGTCCTCCTCTACGACGTCGAGCTCATTATCCTCGTCGCAGCTGCATTCCTCTACGCATGGGCGCTGGGCATCCGTTTCCCCTGGCGTCTCGTCAGAGATGATGGACACGCGGGAGTTTGGGGCAGTTGCGCACGCTGACTTGGATCCGCTGCAAGAGCACTACGTCAACGCATACTCGGCGGCGGAATTGAAGACCTTCCATTGCGATCGAGTCCGGAAGATGCCTCTGAGCGGGCTTGACCCGAGCATGCTCCTCGGGTTCTTATGCAAGGATGAGGCAGACTGGCTAGACCTCAGGAAGCGCGTAGCGGATGTAGGTCGCTCGATGTCCTACCCTTGCTTACAATCTATTAACATGTTATATGTCCAGCTCTCAAAGGCATACAAGCCGATTTTCTCTATCCAGGATGAGCCACCGCACTGGCCGTCTGATTCGTCCGACGACATTGGATTGGAGTCGATGTCGGATGATATGGATATGCCCGAAGACGACGAGGACGAAGGGGACGGCGAGCACGGGGACTTTTTCGACACGCGCTCCCCAAGTACTTCCCCCGACACCAGCGTGAAGGGCAAGGGCTCGGAAGTCGACACAGAGGAAGACCCCATGGGACCGATAACCCCCGGGCCGCATTCCCGGTCGACGTTCGACGTCGGGGAGCCGCAGAAAGAGGACGAGCAGATCGACGAATTCGGGGACGACGACGACTGGGTCGACCCGTCCGTGCCGACGCCCATCGCCGAGCGCAAGTCCACCCTCCCGCCGCCGCCCTCGAACGGCTCGACGGGGAAGAAGAGCGGCAAGAAGACGAAGAAGGGCGCGGTGCCGGTGCGCTTCCCGTCGCAGGACGAGCCGCACTTCCCGTTCCCCGTCACCCCCGGGACGCCTGCGCGCGAGCCGGAGCGGCGCAGCGCGAGCCCGGAGGCGCCGCCGAGTACGGGGAACCGGATGCACACTGCGCGGGCGCGGGATGGCGGGCGGACGCAGAGCGGGGGCGTGCGGGGCGTGCTGACCGTAGACGACGGCGAGGCCTCTTGAGGTCGTCTCCGATCGTGTTGCTACTGATAGGTTAGCTGCCCCAGCCTCGCCTTCGTTCGTTCGTTCCCCGCTTGTTCTCGTTCGGCCCCTGCATATGGTGTTCCGCTCGTTATGTGCTCTGTTCTCATCCACCCCACCAAGTTCTACTTACAGGATTCTGATGCACTATGTACCCCCCCTTCCATCCACTCCCTGGTCGGACTCGGGATTTTTCGTATTCGCGTATTCGTAAATTCATCTTTCGGCATCCGTAAATTTCATCTTTCGGCATTCGTAACTTCATCTCATCCTTCGCCTCCTCGAACCCATGGTTGACCGCACCGGTTGTAATTTCTCTCCCCCATGTACTTATGTTGATGGTCGTAGTCGCCGGTCACCCTTATACCCACCCCCTCTGCCTTAGTCGATTCCAATTTCCGCATAATCGTGTGCTATACATACCAACCATCTTGAACAAGACCATTTATGTGCACGTCTCGCATACTCTATGCTATCGTCAGATGGAACGCGATAAGGATGAAGAGACGCATGGAAACGGATGGTGTGGTGCCCAAAAAACATAAAGTACATAAGGGTGGTCTGGTCGATGATAAGTACATGGCATGCAAAGCATTATAATACACAGGTCAAATTTTCTTCGCGGTGCTTAGCACACCCATCTTCGCGATGCTTAGCACACCCATCTGCGCGGTGCTCAGCACTAACACACCCCATCCAACTCGCATCTACTTCATCTTCAAGCTTGAAGCCGCTACTTCATCTTGTGCCCGAGGTTGACGTGCACGGACTTGACGCTCGTGTAGTTGTGCAGCGCGTACTCGCCGAGCTCGCGCCCGATGCCGGACTGCTTGAACCCGCCGAACGGCACGTTCGGGTGCAGCTGGTTCACACAGTTGATCTGCTCACCCCCCATCAGCTCTGCACCAGTACCTTGAATATGTGGAAAGGGGGAGGAAAGACGTACCCAAGCAGTCCCCGCCTTGAGCTTATGCGCCGTACCAATCGCGCGATTAATATCCTGCGTGAACACCGCCGCCGCAAGGCCGTACACCGTATCGTTCGCCTGGCGTATCACGTCGTCCTCGTCGTCGAACTTGATCACGACCCCGACGGGCCCGAAGATCTCCTCTTTGACGATGCGCATGTCGGGTTTGGTGTCGGTGAAGATGGTGGGCTTGATGAAGTACCCCTCCTCGCCGTGCCGCTCGCCGCCGAAGTGCACGGTCGCGCCTTCTTGGCGGCCGGAGTCGATGTAGCCCATGATGCGCTGCAGTCGACGCGTTAGTTTGTAGTTTGTTTAATGGTGACTAGGGCAGGGGGGAAGGAAGGGGGGGACGCACGTCGTATTGAAGCTTGGAGACCTGCGGGCCCTGGTAGCTGTCCTCGTCGAACGGGTCGCCGACCTTGAGCGAGCGCGTCTTCTCGGTGAAGCGCTTGAGGAACTCGTCGTAGATTGACGCCTGCACGAATATCCGGGACCCGGCGCAGCACGCCTGGCCGTGGTTCCAGCTGTTTACGCGCCTCCTCGTTAGCCGCGCGCGCCCTGATGTACATGAATGATATGAAACGACGTACAAGATTCCGTGAGACGCCCAGTTGACGGCTTGGTCCAGGTCCGCGTCGTCTGGGCGTAGCCGTAAGTAAGCGCCGAAGAATAGGGAGAAGGCAGGGCAGGAACGAACCAAAGATGATATTAGGACTCTTCCCGCCCAGCTCAAGCGTAACATTCTTCAAATTCGTCTTCGCCGCGGCCTCCATGATCTTCCGCCCGACGAGCGTGCTGCCCGTGAACGCGAGCTTCTCGATGTCCATGTGCTCGGCCATCGCGGCGCCGACGGTCGACCCGAGCCCGACGAGGATGTTCACGACGCCCGGGGGGAAACCGGCTTCGTGGATGAGCGAGGCCATGCGCAGCGCCGTGAGGGGCGTGAACTCGGACGGCTTGAGCACGATGGTGTTCCCCGTCGCGAGCGCGGGCCCGATCTTCCATGACATCATCATCACTGCACACACACACACACACACACACGCGGTCAGATTAGTAGGTGTGTGTGAAGGGAGGGGGGAGGGGAGACGCACGAGGGAAGTTCCAGGGGATGATCTGGCCGACGACGCCCATGGGCTCGTGCCGTGTGTACGAGAGCTTGTTCTCGTCCGTCTCGATCACCTGGCCCGTGATCTTGTCCGCCCACCCCGCGTAGTACCGGATGCACCCAATCGACCCCGCCAGGTCCGCGTTCTTCGCCCAGCTGAACGTCTTGCCTACACACCGTCATTCATTCCCGTCAGTTCATTCCCGTCAATTCATCTATACGAGAGGGACAGGTAGGGGTGGAGGGAGGGAGGTAAAGCGCACCATTATCAAGCGCCTCAAGCGCAGCCAGCTCGTCAATATGCTCCTCCATAAGGTTCCCAAGCCGGTTCAGCAACTTCGCACGCGTCGCGCCGCTCGCGTTCAGCCCCCACGTCGTGTCGAACGCCTTTTGCGCGACTTTCACAGCGACGTCGACGTCTGCGGGCGTCGCCTCGGAGATCGTCGTCAGGATCTTGCCGTTCGCTGTGGGAGGGAAGGGCGGCTGTGTTAGTATGGGGGGAGGGGGGTGACGTCATGGGAGGGGAAGGGGGCGTACTGGGGTTGATTACGCTGTGGGTGGGAGAGCGTTAGAAATGGGTGGGATGTGGGAGGGAAGGGGAAGGGGGGGGGATGAGGGGGACGTACTCGAGAGTGGATTTGTCGCCGCCATCGACCCACTTGCCGTCGATGTAGAGGCCGGTGGGGAACGAGGTCTTGCCCTTGTACGCAGGGGTATCCCAAGTGTATTCAAAAGTAGTCGGCATTGCGTTCGTTCGTGGGTGATGGTAGGAGTAGAGATGGATGGGTCCCTGGAAATGCCCCCTGCCCTCTTATAGTTTACGCCCTCTTATAGTTTTTGGGGGAAATGGAAATGACTGGGTGTAAAGGACGAGGGGGGGTCATATGTGCAATTGCAGGTGAAGTGACTAACGATCATGTGGCCGATCGAATCGCGGCTATGTAAAGGCACGCAATCTCTGCGCCCGCTGAGAATCTCGCACCCGTCACGGTAATCGATAACATCGAATTGTTTCTGTCGGGTTCCCGTTCCCTCGCTTGAGTTTAGTTATGGAGTACATACGCTTACTCGTAGCAGCATACGGCGACTTGCGTTGGAGAGCGGCGGGAAATCCGCTAGCATCCATTGGTGAGGCTGATAAGTACGATTAATCATCGAAACGTTGTGCACCGTAGAGGAAGCGCATATCCGTATTTCCAATTACCCCACGCTCAGGGTGCTACTATGTATGCGGAACGCCGTGGGGGGGGTCCAATGAGTTGACGCCCTGCCCCACTGCACCGACCTAGCCCGTTTGCGGGGAAATGCGGGGAACTCTGCAACCGTAGCGGAGATGCGGGGAACTGTACCGAGGCGCCGGTATCCCGGGGCTTCCGCACCTCTTGGCTGAGCAGTGAGATCTGGGGAGTGCGGGATACCGGACTGCTCGAGAGTCTCGACTGGCCAAAACGCAAAACGATCAGTTGGGCGAGGCTGAAAAGGCAGGTTTGGGGGGTACGATCAGGCGAAGGCGTACCTGGAGTGCATACAACTGATTGCATGCTCAGCGCTCAATCATGGCAGAACTAGCCGACGGATGAGATGGCGAGTCCCACAAGGTCCCACACAATGTCTTTTTACCTTCGCCGCGGCGCACGTTTGAGACGGCACTGTAGCCTCGTTCGTAGCCTGCCCCGGTCTTGTCGCAGAGGCCACAGCGAACTCCAGCAGCCGCTTCGTCCTCTCGCGAAGTCATCTGCACCGAAGCCGTCCTCCAAATCCAATGCACATTAAGGTCCGCCAGAATCAATCACCACCCCTCTGATCCGTGGGCCATCATCACCTTCGCAGTCAAGACGTGCGTTTTGCGGGGAAGCGCCAATAACGACGCGCCGATAAATGCTCTGCCGCGCTCGGGACCAGCGTGTAAAGGATGTTGCGCGCGCGCCGGCGCCGGCATTTCTGTGATGCGCAAAAGAGACGACCAAGGGCGTTGAGCAGATAGATAGACCTACACAGCCAGACGTTCAATGAAGCCAGGTTGGAGCCGCGGAATTTGAGTGCGAGCTTCATCAGATATTTTGCACCTGGCACTGATTTTCGGAATCTGCGCGAGGTTGGAGCCTGAAACCGAACCCCGGGTGAAGCTGAGCAAAAATGGTGCTGGGCTCAGTGTCCGGGTTCGGGCGGGATTGGTAATCCCAGCGCAAGCACGCCATTTTCTTTTTTTTTCAACCAAGTCCCTCGTCGTCTGCTCTCTTGCGCTCTCCCTCAAGTTCAACTCCCCCGTCGTTGTCCAACCCCACGCCGTCTTTGACCGTGTTTGCTTCCTGCGCGAAGTGTCACCTCGGTCTGTGAGGTTCTCTTTGTTGTCTGGCATCTTTGTTTCTGCGACTCCGTCCGCTGAGGATGTAATGCCATTTGTCGGCGCCTTCTCCTTCCCAATGTTGCCGTGTACTTTTTGTT
>KN832573.1:32725-53574 GCA_000827205.1 Plicaturopsis crispa FD-325 SS-3 | reverse complement strand
GCCCACTCATCATCGGGATGCGCGCATTGTACACGCCCAAAGGTAGATGTAGTGTGCATGCTCCGCGTGCACGGATGGTGCTTCTGTCCCCCTTGTGTATTATATATCTCTAATGCATAGGACTCATGCCTCTTGTGGGTTGTGCGCAGCAGCGAGCTGCCAGTGAGCGGTAAATATTTGAATAATAATAATATTCGGGAACGATCAGAATATGGACGGGGAATCGATCAGTCGGATTTGTCATGATCGTTCAGGTTTCAACCAGGTGCATACTGCGATTGCGCTGGGTTGGAGCATTTCGGAAAATGCACCAGGGTCCGACCCTCTATCTTTGCAAAAGGGCTGGGTTTCGGTCCACCCCGGCTTCAAATCAGAAAAGTCCGACCTGGTTGAATAGACTGGCCTGCCTGTGTAGGCTATACGCGGATAGATGGGGCAGATCCTGGGGTAGTACTGTGCGGGGCTGTTATCGATTTACCGGGGCAGGTCGATGGTCCAGCGGTTGAACGAGAAAATGTTGCTGTGCCGAGATTGGTACACGTGACTCCGGGATGTGGGTCATGTGGTCTTCAGCGCGCAGGCTTTTTCCTCGGCGGCCTGGCGATCGCGAGAGAGAACGAGCGTACAAAGGATGTGATTCTGAATCCGTCTGTGACAGTAAGGAATGCCGGAAGCAATGTTCGATTTGTGAGGTCTCTTTCTATCGCTAGTTCTATGTGTTGAGGGCACACCGAATAAGGAGCTGCAGCCTGAAGTACGCAGGGGTAGAGAAAACCTGGACATAGCGCACACGTCTCAACGGGGACCGGGAAAGAGTGAGAGTTTTCTCCCGTCGTTGACCTCAAGACAAAGTACAGAGTCACTTGAATCGAACTCGGCATCGCGCTTGAGCCTACGGAAGCACGGAGAGCGCGGAATGACAGCAGGGGATCGGCGACCTCGATGCGGAGTGTCTGTGCGAACATGGCATGTGTGGCATCGATCAGTTGCTAGCACGCAACCGCATTGCCAGCCACAGGAGAGTGCGCGATGCCATTCTGCATCAATCGAGTGTAAGAAATGTTTCGGCCGTACATATTTATGACTGTGGAACGCACGGCCAGGACCTCTGCATCGCACTTACTACGGGCTACTTTTCCCCTCGAGGCTGGACATCTTCTCGGCGAGCTTCTTGTGTTCCTTGGCGAGCATCCACTTGACGTGTCCGCTGCGGTGCGCGTTGCCTTCTACATGCTTTCGAGCTTTGATTCAATCCGAGCCTTCATGGTACTTCGACAAGCCTTGTTTCGCTTGCCGTGCGTTCGAATTGGTTCTGCGAGTCCACGAGCGGAGGTTCGTCGAGTATTCTGTTTGATATACAGCAGCAAGTATCGGCTGGGACGAGTCCAGAGCTTCAGCTTGTTCATATGGAGGCGCCTGTACACCCTCAATAAGTCTGTCGCGCCGCTTAGGAGCTGCTTATCGAGGAGGGGCTCTAAGCGTAGTCATCGCACCCTTTTTAGTGACACTAAGATGGCATAGTACTCAGCTGGTGAGGATGGAAAGTTGACGAACTGCAGGACGAAGATTCGCGGGCTTTTATTGGAATGAATCCCACGTGGCGTGTCGGCTACTGCGCTGTAGTTACACCGAAAATTCTGTTGAACGCTGGCATGTCCACTTGAACGACGCCATAATCACATACATACCCTTTCTTTCTCTTTCTCTCGTTCTCTTGTCGCTATTCCTTTGCATCCCATTTCCCTTTTCCAAAACTCAGAAACGGCAGCGAGGTGTATCCTGCATCTGCAAGGGGATCCACGAACCTACATAGGACGCGGCGACGACCGAACGCTACATACCATGTCTTCACCTGCGGTCGGGAGCAGCGAACACGAAGGGACGCTCCAAGCCCTCCTCAACTCCTTCGCCATGATCATCTTCTCCGAAATCGGTGACAAGACCTTCCTCATCGCCGCCATCCTCGCGATGCGGCACCCGCGCGTCGTCGTCTTCGCAGGCGCCTTCGGCTCGCTCGTCCTCATGTCCATCCTCTCCGCCGCCATGGGCCACCTCCTCCCCGCCCTCATCCCCAAACACTGGACCCAAATCTGCGCCGCCGGCCTCTTCCTGGTGTTCGGCACGAAGATGCTGCTGGAGGGCCGCGCGATGAGCGGGGGGAACGAGAAGATGCAGGAGGAGATGCGCGAGGCGGAGGAGGAGATTGAGGGGGACGATGCGGAGCATGATGGGACGGGCGTGGTGGGCGCGCATGGCGATGTGATGCCGCTGGAGTCGCTGGAGGCGGGTGGCGGGGTGGGCGCGCAGAGGGGGCATAAGCGGACGGCGTCCCGCTCGCAAGTGAACCGTGTGGCGGAGGGCGCGCGGAATTTCTGTAGCTTCTTTCTTGGGCCTGTATTCGTGCAGGCGTTTATCCTGACGTTCCTCGGCGAGTGGGGGGATCGCAGCCAGATCGCCACCATTGCCCTTGGCGCAGCACATGTACGTCCCAGCGTCCTCTTATTCCGCGTTGCATTCTGACTGGTGGTGTCGTGCGCAGAATGTATACCTCGTGACGCTCGGGACCGTTATAGGCCACTCCTGCTGCACCGCGCTCGCCGTCATCGGGGGCCGGTATGTATCCACAAAAATATCCGTCAAACACGGTACGCTTTCCCTGCTCCGCCTTTCTTAGATGCTGGGTTTACTTAACTCTTCGTTGTTTCTAGTTACTCTGGGCGGCGCTGTGCTGTTCCTCCTTTTCGGAGTTATATATCTCTACGAGGCATTTCAGACCTCTACCACGGACCTCGATCTCGATATACCCATCTCTGAACAAGACCCCATGCGTTACCATAGGTAGACTCTGTATATTTGCATATCCCGTATAGCCAACATAATGCTCCTTCACCTCACGCTCCATTGCAATCGAGTCCATCAAGCCCCTTGAGATCTTCTGTTGACGCGCGAATGCAATACAGGCAACAAGATTTGGGACAGCGAGGGTCAACCTCACACATTCCTGTACATAGTAGTAGATAATGATACAAACAGGGGTGAATGATTACAACCTAGCCCAGGCTATAGGACCAAGCTAGACAGGCACTCTAGTGAAAATGCTATAGCTGCCATCGTCCAGTGCCGAAGCTTTTCAGACTTTGGTGTCGTCGTATACAGCTTCCTCTTTCCATCGCCGCATCTACAATCGAAGCCCGCCTACTGTCAGCAAAACACAAAGCATACAGAGGATATTTACTCGCCGCATCCATGCTATAGAACTCTGGAGTAGTGGACTCCATAACGCGTGATCGCTCGATGGAGATCTCGATGGGCGAGGTGATGCCCGGCTAGTCAGCGTCCTCAGTAATCAGTACTCTACTCCTCGAGAGGGTGTGGGCTATATACGCACCTTAGAGCCGGAATGCCCCATTCTGCGCTGGATCGAGCCTGTGCTCGGCGAGGCGACGGACACTTCTCGGAGGTGCACGCGTCCGTTGAGCCTGCGGTGCGGAATGGAATGATGTCAGCGCGTGTGGGGTGAGATGAGGGATTTGGGGGTTTCGGGGACGTACGTTGCTAGAAGGGAGTTGGAGAAACCTGGCACGGGACGGTGGGTTTCAGTACTTGTATACAAATCGCATAGGAAATGCGTGGGGTACTCACATCGCGCGAGGAACGTGTATAGAGCGATCCAGACGACTGCAATGACGTTCGTGGAGTGAGTTTATGGACCAGCGGGTCGCGGTTGGACTCACAGTTGTCCCTCATGACAGAGAACTGACAAGAGAAAGTGCTTAGATCCAGAAATGCTGGAGCAAATAACTGAGGGCACGCACTGCTATAGCGACGGAAATCGCCAATAAACTGATTGAACGTTTTTAATGAGATGCTTCGCCTGAGGAGGAATGACCCCCGAGTCACCTAGAGACAGCGCCAGTTTCTGGTGATCCTGTCAGCCATGCTCGATGTCCAAGGTACATGCGGGCACTCACCTATAGCCCATTTCATGAGTTTATCTACCATCCGCGTAGTCCTGAAGACGATTTATGGTTCAGAAAATGGGAAGACGATTCTCGATCGATAAAATAATACCTGTCGAAGGCGATATCCCGTTTGTCTCGTAAATAGTAGCATAGAGCTAACGCGATGACAACATCCACCGCTGCTCCCTGCACAATTCGATCTTAATGAAATACCGAGGAGCACAATTTGGCGCAATGACTCACCAGGCTCAAAATGGTGGTCACCAGCCACCCCCAGTCATCCTCAAACTGCACCACGGAGATCATCGTGATCGCCTCCACGCCCATGACGAGGCTGCCCACGAGCCGCAAGAACGACACGAGCCAGCATACCGCTGGCAGGAATATCCGGCCGCTGAATCGATAGACTCGCGCGGTGAATATGGCCTGTACTAGTGGTCCAATGAAGCCGCTGAGGAGTGTCGACGCATTCAGGGTTGTTGGAGTCTTTGCGAGGGCCAGTGGATTCCCGTATTGCTGTGGATTGAGGTAAATTAGAGCAGCCATGCGGTGGAGTGTATCACCGGAGACTCGCCGTTATGGTTAAGGTGTATACAGCATGCGATACGCACACCGTGTGACCCAACTCAAGACACCTGGAACATGTAGAGCCATCCTATAAATTGTAAGGTTCAACAGTGCATACAAGGTAGGCTCGTACCAGACCACCGCGACCTGACAAGGTACATTGAACGGATATTTTAGCAGTGCATACCACACGAGAAGGAGAACGTGGTACGCACCAGGGTCTTCATTTTCCAGGAGTCCTTCGGGAAGTTGTCGAAGTACATCCAACATTGTGCACTCAGGATGCCGAACAAACAGCTCGAGATGATGACACCGATCTCGAGGGCGCCCAGGGTGGGGTGGGGGTCGAAAGCCTGCAGGATCTCGAGGGGCGACGGCTGCGACATGGCAAGAGCAGGGTGTGAAAGGAATTTCGAGCGATGGTGAGATCCATTTATGCATCATGCTTAAGGGTGCCTGCCGAGGAAGCAGGGTCGAGTGCGCCCTCTTCTCCCACAGAACACACGTCGCAGCCTATAAGAAACCAGTGGCAACATCGATAATTCAGGTCTCGACGTTCCTGAACAGAAAATAATGGGGTACCTGCTATAATTTCTGGCAGGTTGCGGGCGCATCTGCGCCTTTCTACGGCGGACGCGCCTTAATGCGCAGGCGCCTGAGGAAAATCGATTGTCCCGAAGCCTCCCCCCAAAATAACGAGAAATGAGCAAACTTGCACCCCTCTGTCGCAATGGCAGAGAGACCAAAACTGGACCTCCGGACTCGTTTTCATAGGTGATCGCAGGTGATAGCGCATAGTATAAGTACCAGCTGCTCAGCGATCTATTGGAGACGTCCAAGTACGACTGATATGGGGTCGAACCTGTGCTTCCCGGGGCGTCAGCTAAGTCCTTGAAGTCGAGTATTTGAGCATTCACCACATTCGCCATCTTTTGGTAGCGTCTTCTGTGCTCAGGTGCTCGGGACCTGCTCAAGTGGTGGCGTTCGGGCGCATGATGGACGCTCAGCTGGCCTGTCACGCGAAATTCATTATGGGACGGATCCAGAACGGAGTTCCATCTCCGACACATGTCCGGACTCAGTCTTTACTACTACTTATTCTCTCAGCTTTTGCTCAGCTTGGCTTTCTATCTCAGAGGATGGGCTAGCAGGACACACGATTTGCACACGACAGTCAGAAGTCGCTGGGCGGCCGTGGTATGGTAAGTACGGTCGACTTTCAAAATGGTCCTATTGCAGAAAGCGCTCGATATGCTGATACTGCCATCCATCTAGAATACCTCAGTTGCGCGACAAACTGCCGCACTCCGTCGAGCGCGTCGAGATGTCTCCGTACGTGAACGCGCTGCCAGCGCCCTCGGTGCTTCGCCTCACATTACGGGTCGAGCCGAGACGCCTTGGACGCGGGCAGAGCTGCAAAATGCACACGAGTGCATGCCGTCCTCTCGGCGCAGCTATGCTGTCTCAAGATACCCACCGTCATACGTCGTTACGCGCACTTGCAGACACTCCATGAAGTGGATTGCTTCGTGTGGATCTAGTGACTGGTGACTGGTGACAGTGTGCGTGGCATGTCACGGTAGCGATCGATGCAAATCAGTATGCGCTCGAACCTTGTTGACGAACTCGCCGGACATTTCATCGAAGGTCATCGATAACTCTCCTGTCTACAATTGACCAAGCCAGGGTACGTCGCATGTCTCCTCATATGCCCGAATAAGCTCAGATATTGAATGAACAGCAGACGAAAGACCCATGCCACACTCACTGGCGACGGCGTTGCACGACGATGTGATCAAGATAATCCTCAAGCACATCATAGACACAACCCCAGTTACACAGACCGATGGATCTGAACAAACACCTCGAAATCCCGCCCGAGACCTCTTGCCCCTCTCACTAACTTGTAAGGCGCTGAGAATACATTGCAACTCAATCATCTTCCGTACTCTCTATTCCTCACATCGGGGAATTGCCCCAAGAGGTCTATGGAAATAAGTTGTGTGAGCATGGTGCATTCCCTTTCCACTGCATATCCACTCATCAACCGGGTACAGGGTTCTGCACTTGCGGGATAAGGTCCCACGAGGTGATAGCAGAGCTAATCAACCCATTGACATCGGCGTGTACACAGGCGTTTTATCCTCCGTCCCCGCGCTCAAGCGACTTGTGATGCGGTTCTCCTCTGGAGCGCCATCCAATGCACTGCTTCTAGCTGCAAGCAATATCCCCACCCTAGATGAGCTTTCAGTCAAAGCCCGTCGATGGCAAGGTCCCCAGCTCTCTGCGTTTTCCCATTTCACCCACCTTCGACGCCTTGGTCTCTTTGTGGGCAAATGGCCCCACAGCGGCACGATATACTACGATCAAATGTCTGAGCTGCTCAACGTTCAGGCGTACCTGCGTGTCCTTGCCCCGCAACTCTTCGAGCTCGAAATCAGTGGCGACATATGTGAACTATCTACCCTCGTTTCGAACTCGTGGCCCCACCTCCGGTCGCTCACCATGAGCGGGCATGGCACTACGTGGACACAGGCGGCCCTCACGACTGCTGTTGCCAGAATGCCCAGCCTTCGAAAGCTACATATGAACCTCGCCGCACCATGCAAAGGCCCCTGGCAGCAGCCCTCTGCTTTCATCTATAGCTCGCCAAATCATGCTTCACCGGTGCGGCTCCCAGAAGTCCTCCCGCATCTCGAGTCTCTGGCACTCTCCAATGTGCACACACCCTCCGACACTATTCTCGACCAGCTCCCCGATTGCCTCGTGTGCCTTCATGTACTGGCCAACTACGACTATATACGGTCCTATGATCCCCAAACATATTTGTTGTGGCCGCGGCGCTACCCGCTCTCCGAGCCCGATGCTTTTCGCATCGTTCAGCATACGGCGCGTATGAAAGCACTCACCGAGCTGATGCTCTCCCTCGATTTCCTTCCGACGGTGCAGCTCGTGCGGGCGATCGCGGCGTCCAGTCCGCACCTCAGGGTGCTCCAATTGGAGTACACACGCTACAACGAGAGAATACCTAGAACTGAACACGTTTCCTCTCTGGTATGTACGCACACCCTCCCAAATTCATTGTTCTGATCCTGTGCCTTCAGGATACCATGCGTGATGCGCTCGCCCTGCTCGTGCACTTGCAGGAGCTGCGCATCTCGCTGGCGGATCTGACTCCGTCGTCCACATACCCCGTGTTCGTCGATAACTTCAACATCTTCGGCCATTTCTGGCCCTTCCTCCAGTCGTTGCCCCAGCGCATGCCGGCCCTTGCCAAGATTTGGATCGCTTACAATGCTCAAAGCGACTGGTTCTTTCCTGTCATGTGGTACAAGTTTCTGGTTGCCGTGAGCAGCGCTGGAAAGCCATATGTGCGCGGCGAGTACATGCCGGAAATCCGGCGATGATCTGACCTGCGAGAGGGACTGTACTCTCAACTCGCCTCCGCCCTCGATAGCCCTCGATAGACCGTTTGGTCGGAGAAGCTCTCGCGCTTGGCACGCTGTCTGACGATTGCCGAAACCCTCTGAAACCATCTCGAATTGTGTGTACCGTATTGACAATGCATGTATTTTTTCTGCGAAGAGCGTTGCCGAGAGGTTGCGGGAGCTGGCGAATGTTGCGGAAGCCTGTAAGCTGTAAGTGTCACAGCCTGTCACGGTCACCTCACCACTCATCGTTACCAACCGCGTCGACAATGGTAAATTGCACCAACGACGGCTGCACAAAAACCGCGTCAAAACAGTGCAAGGCTTGCCATCGCACGCCCTAGTACGTGTTTTATCCTGATTGTTGCCTTTGGGTATCTCGCTGATACCGCCCTAGCTGTAGCGCGGCATGCTCCAAGTCGGCATGGCCCACCCACAAAATAAGTTGCTTCAGCGAGAAGAACATAAACGCGATCCTTGCCCGCCACGAAGCCGAAGAGGCGCAAAAGAAACGCGCTGAGAAGAAAGTCAAGAGGCCGCCGCAGGATAGGTGCACAGGCTGCGGAACTCGGTTCGCAGAGCAGGACGGGTCTGACGAGATGGAGGAAGACGAGGACGGCGTGTTCCCCGACGCAGAGTGCGAGACTTGTGGTGAGCCTCGATATATTTGCGCGTTAAATGCACTGTTAAACACTAACACCACTCCCAGGCTACCTTGCCTGCGAATCCTGCGCGTCCGACCACTCCTCCGGCAGCTGCTATTGCGACAAGTCCAACTTTGGCACCCCTTACTGCGAACTCGGTGCGTTTGACGCGTATCCTCCGCCCCGTCGCGTTACTGACCACTGGCGCTACCTAGCACCCGCCTACTATCACGCGGGCCGCAACGGCACCTACAAGGGCGACTACCACCCGGACTTCGAGGAGTACGCGCAGGAGCTTGGTGTAGGCGCGTATGAGACGCGTGCGCGGGCATGCGGGAACTGCGGGGAGGTGAGGAGGTGTCTGAAGAAGTGAGCCAGGTGGAATGGGCTCGACTGTGCGCATTTACGGTGTGATCTATGTCATTATCTTGCATACCACTGCAGGACAGACGAGCTGGCCATGGGCTTCCGTAGCATGTACCAGTCCATATTTGTTTTGTTATTATTTGATTATTTTGCCAACATTCTGACTGCTCTGACAAAACTTGTTTGACACTGAGGTGGAGCACTGGGTATTTACAAGCAAGTCGCGACGCGCGTCTTGAAGCTTGAAGCTTGAAGTCTTCATTGTCTCTGACCGCGACCACCACCATGTCGAACTGCAGCCATCTCGCTGAACTTGCTCAACTCCAGGCCCCGAGGCTTTCGCAGTCTGTCCATCGCGAAGAGTGCACACAGTGTTTTGACAACCAGGTCGAGCATAGCATCTGATCGACTTGGACTGGCGGCTAATCAGCCCGCCTCAGGATCTCCCATCCGGCATCGACGTCTGCCTCACCTGCTTCAACGGTGGATGCCTCAGCGATGAGCGTCACCACGCCGGGACGCACGCCCAACGAGCGGGACATCCGTTCACGCTGAATGTCAAGCGCAAGCTGAAACCCTCACCCCAACGCGTGAGTATTGCCCTTTCTATACGCATCTATCGCGTGCAACTAACGTGTGCGCATGTGTAGCCGAGCGATGAGGAACCTCCGGCCAAAATGAAAAAGCTCGCGATTGTCGAAGATCGCGAGGAGGACAAGTACACGCACGTCACCACCGTTAAATGCTGGAGGTGCGATCCAGCTCAGGGCGCGGAGCTTCCTCCCGATGCGCAGGTATGCAATAATCCTTCGCAGTCTTATGTGCGCTTACACACACCCCGCAGCTGCAGCTGCAATCGCTAATCGATGGCACGATGCGCAGCATTTCGTCGGCGCGCCAGTCTGAGGTGCAGGCATGGGAGGAAGAGATCGTGCCCTGCGAGCACACTCTAACGCTCGAGCAATTTGCCTCGTCACATATCCAGGCGTCAGGTCAGTAGGATGTACTCGTATTTTGCACTCCTTTCACGACGCGCCCTCTGTAGGTCTCGCGCACTGTCAGTCCTGCGACCTCAAAGAGAATCTCTGGCTATGCCTGACATGCGGCTCCCTCGGATGCGGGCGTCAGCTGTACGGCGGCGTCGGCGGGAATGGACACGGCTTGAAACATTTCGAGGAGAGCAGGCATCCTGTCAGCGTTAAGCTGGGCACTATTACCCCAGAGGGTGGCGCAGGTAGGACTGGTCACCGTCAACACACGTATGTGCATGGCTGATAAACGGCTACTACAGACATCTACTGCTACGTCTGCGACGATACGAAGCTGGATCCCGCCCTTGCGCAGCATTTGGCCACGTTCGGTATCAACGTCAGCACACAAACAAAGACGGAGAAATCGATGACAGAACTCGTGAGTTCACCCTCGTGTGCATTGTCCTCTCTAACATTGTATCCAGCAAATCGAGCACAACCTAAATTACGATTTCTCGCTCACTGGAGAAGACGGCCAGGCCCTCGAGCCGGTGTTTGGGCCTGGTCTCACAGGCCTAGCGAATCTCGGAAATAGGTATAGTGGGCCCTACGCTCTCACCTCATTTCAATACTCAGTTCAATTTGATCAGCTGCTACATAGCATCGGTCATCCAGACGCTGTTCGCGTTGCCTACTTTCCAGAAGCGGTACTCTGCCGCTGCACAACACTGGGCAGCGTGTACCGAACCGCTCCCTGCGGACTGCGTCGAGTGCCAGATGTTCAAACTTGCAGACGGCCTCCTCTCCGGCCGGTACGCCCACCCCGCCTCACACTATGCGCCCGCCGCAGAGACGCCGGTGTTCCAGGCAGGTGTACGGCCCGGAGGGTTCAAGGCACTGGTAGGAAAGGGCCACGCGGAATTCGCGACGATGAAACAGCAGGACGCGGAGGAGTTCTTCGGGTGGCTCGTCACCGTACTGCGGCGGCAGGCGAAGAAGGCCGGCCGCCCAGCGGAAGCGGAGCCGACAGAGGCGTTTGCGTTTGGCATGGAACAGCGCCTGGAATGTAGCGAGTGCGGCCGGGTGCGGTACCGTGTCGACTCGGTGGACAACGTTAGCCTCGCGGTGCCTGCGCGTGAGACGGCGGACCGGCAGTCGGAAGCAGGCAAGAAAACATACGAGGAGGTGCTGCTGGAGGAGTTGCTTGGAAACCTGACGTCTCCTGAAGTCCTTGAATACCATTGCCCGGCGTGTGCGAAAGGCGTTCATGCCAAAAAGTAAGCTTCGCCTTGTTTATGCATCGTCACCATGTATTCATGCCTTCGACAGGCAGACACGCTTCGCTACATTTCCAGAGGTACTCGTTGTGCACGCAAAGAAGTTCCAGCTCGTCAACTGGGTGCCTACAAAACTGGGTGAGCATTTTTACAACCCCCGCTTCCCCAGCTACATCAAAACTCATCGTTACTGTACGCAGACATCCCTGTTGTATTACCGGAGGACGATATCCTCATTCTCGACAAGTACATCGGGCGTGGACTACAGGATGGGGAGGTGGCACTACCCGAAACCGATGCCTCGGGTATGTTTTCTAGACCATCAATGCTATCATCGTCGGTTAACATCATCCCAGATGCTCCCGCGGCGCCGCAATTCGATGCGGGTGCACTAGCACAGCTGGAAGGGATGGGCTTCCCTTTAGTCAGATGCCAAAAAGCCCTCCTAGCTACGGGAAACACGGGCGACGCCGAGGCTGCCATGGAGTGGCTCTTCGCCCATATGGAGGATCCTGGTCAGCCATCTGATCTATTAGCTCTGTTTCTACTTACCCATACGCATCATGGCAGACATCGATGCGCCCATAGAGCTTGCTGCCAGTAGTAATACTAGTGTATCTTTCGAACCGTCCCCCGATCAGATCCGCATGCTCGCAGATATGGGCTTCACGTCAGCGCAGGCGCGGAAGGCGTTGCGAGAGACCGTGAGACCACCTTCATCTTTCATGTGCTGAGGGGCATCTAACCTAATGCACTTTTTAGGGTGGCGATGCGGAGCGCGCTGTCGAATGGCTTTTCAATCATCCCGGTGACACGGGCGAGGATGCAGCGGTCCCGTCTGCCACGCCCGCGGCTGCACCCACATCCCCGCCCGGCTCGTCCGCGCTGCCTGCCAAGTACCGGTTGAAGGCGTTCATCTCGCACAAAGGCCCGTCGGTCCACTCCGGGCACTACGTCGCACATATCAGGACGGCGGAGGGATGGGTGCTGTTCAACGACGAGAAGGTGGTGAAGGCAGACGACGAGAGCGTCAGGAATCTTAAACGCCTCGCGTACCTGTATGTCTTTGAGAAGGTGTAGACTGCGGCTATGTTGGATAACAAGCAAAACAATTGTACACTTTAACTGGGTATTGTACACAGGTCACCGTGGTACTCGATATCCGCGACTTGGTAAACTTCTGGACGACCCGGAGACTGACTACAATCCAAGGCAGGGAGACTAGGAACGAAATTCCAATACGACCTCGCCGCGCACATATGGCTTTCCGGCGCGGTCCACCTCAACTAAGAACTTGTACCAAAAGACGGGTGTAGGGACGAGAGACTCTACATTGTACGTGAGCCAGATTTTCGCGAGTTTAGGCAGGCTGCTCGCTAGAGACTCGAGGAAGGGAAGAAACCTGGGAACGATGTTAGAGCTACTGGCGAATATGGCCTCCGTCGGGGTCAAATCTGCCACGGAAATGTGGAGCTCCTGCAAGCCCTCAAGATGCGAGAGCTTGTCGCGCATCGAGTCCTAAAAGTTGAGAGTCAGTGGAGGATACCTGCCTACAGCGGTCGGGCTTTGCATACCAGGTAGGGCGACTGAGTAGGCAAGGCAAACTCCTCGTAATATCGTGTGTATTCCAATTCCAGCATTGTAAGCTGTGGGCACGATTTCGCAATCGCACGAACGAGTTCTGGTGTTGGAAGAAAATCCAAAGCAAGCACCAATTCAGTGAGTGCTGACATGCGGGCCGTATGGTGGACTACGCGATAAGCGACAGGCTCAGGCAGTGAGTATCGCCGAGGCCACCGAAAACGTGTCCATGGCCTACGGGATCTTATGACCGTATAGCATGCGAGTACTCGTAAAGAGACCAGGCTCTCGGGTAGCTCGTCTAGAATGGTGTCAGACGTTGCGTACACATTTGAAAGGGCCAATGACTCGAGAGATGGGAGTATTGTCGGTAGTGAAGGCGGAGAGGACCCGTTGTGCGAGGGTGAGCCGTAGATCAACGCAGGCGGCTGATCCCAAGGACCCTCGCATGGTGCGGCGATGGCCATGTGTAGGGCTCGAAGATAGGGCATCCTGCCAACAGCGGTGGAAACGTCGATTTGCTCCCGCGGTAGATTGTGGCCCGTCATCTCCAGTGAGATGAGATGTGGCCACGAGATCTCGGCGAGGGTGGATAATGCGCATATGTCGCTGCTAATTTCGAGATGAGAGAGCTGCGAGGCAAGCAGGCCCAAGTATGCATGCACGTTGTACATCTCCTCCTCTTGGTAGAAGTATGGTGTATTATGAGGCCATCGGCCGACTGACAGTGTAAGACTTCGAAGGTGCGTGAATCGGGAGAATGCAGACAGCTGGGGGCCTTCCCATCTAGTGGCTGTGATAGCCAGCTCATCCAGGGTAGGAACAGAGCTTGCAGCGAGAAGGATTGCTTCGGCCAGTGTCGCAGACTTGATCTTCAATGCGAGCCGCCTGAGCGCAGGGAAAGACTGTAGAATATCGACGTACACGTCGATGTCGATGTGCTGTTGCGCTCCAGACTCATCTCCTCGTGGGACCCTATCCCGCAAATGAAGAACTCTACGATGTGTATTCGTTCCATGAGCATTTCATGGCACTTCAGATGAGACATAGGGAGATACGCACCCAACATATTTCCAGAGGCTCTTGGGGGCAACGCCGCGACGCGACGAGTAAAGGTCACGGAAGATAATGGGGAGACAGTGCTCTCTCAAAGCCTTGCATGCAAGTGAGAGAGGCAAGAGGTTACGGCCAGGATTTCGTGGCGTCTTCTCAGAGTTGCTATACTCCGTTATGAAGGTGGTGTCCACTATATCCTTGAGGATTAGATGAATCACATCGTCGTTCAAGGTAGAAAACATTGAGCGCTGCACTGCTCTCCCCACGAATATAATGCGCGGGCGTACAGAAAGAAAGGAACGTAGATGAGCTTGGTGGATATTTCTTCGCTTAAAAGGGAAGTGAAGCGCGCAAACGGCACGGTCATCATGGTGTCAACGTTTCAACGACGGTGGTCCCGGTCAACGGCCCTGTAGAGCCCTGTACTAGCTGTGAGTTTGGGCTGAGGCAGAGCGAGCGCTGTGCTGCGCTGTTTGTCGTCGAGACGGCCGCGGAGTTTCAATAAGTAGAACCACTGCGCTCCTCCTTCAACATCAGAAAAAACTTTGCAAGCTCACGATCAACTTACGATCGATTATAATACGATTACAATGTCCAGAATCCTCAAAATCAGTCGTAAGCCATTATAGAAGGCCCGCCTGAATTCTGGACGGTTCGCGATCGTCTCGCGATCGTCGAAATCGCTTGCGAGACTTTTCAAGTTGGAAATCATTACGGCGATTGCAATGGATTGTAATGGAATATAATACCCTCGTGTCAAGGGCAGCGTGCCCGTTCACCCTGCACTTGTAATTGCAATGCATACAGATGGTTTGCTCCAAGCTTGCGAATGAATGATAGATAATATTGACCAATACAAAATGGCAAGCCTGCCTAACACACATACGAACCCTCGCAAAACCTACGTGCACGCCCTGCGCACATTGTCCCCAACTTGAAGACTCCGGTAGCTGCAGTGTGCAGTGTACACACCGTATAGATAACCTAGGTTGAACTGAGAACCGAACGACAACGGTACGGCAGGAGCTACGCACCGTAAAAGCAAACGAATGCCAGTGGGCCGTGGCGCACAACAGCGCACACCCAGCGAGGGTGGGCAACTTTGACCTGCTCCGGGAAATCTGGACGGGCCAGGGCTGTAGGCAGGTGACGTTCATATGAGGGGAGGATGTGGTGTGACGTCCGCGTCGAGGCCCAGGGATAGCGGCTACTCGTAGACTGCAGCACGCCGAGCATTAAAAAAACATGAACCATGCTCTGGGCATAACAACCCGTGCGCGACATGAGCGACACTTGCAGACAGCAAAGAGCAAAAATGAATGCCCAACATGACGGGCGAAATAAGTCCTCAGCGGACTGGGGACGAACAGACGGAGGGGAGCACGGACAACGATGATGGGGGATAAAAAGATGAAAAAGACATCGTGGGGCGACGCACCAGCCATGATCAGTCGAGCGCACGGACCATTTTGATCGAGGCTCCAAGTTGCCGCGATTCAAGTTGAAAGCCGCACGCCCAGCGCTGGTGCTCCCGTTGACGAGGCCGTTCTGCAGGCGGCCACCCGGTTTGAGGCTTAAGGATATCAAGGACGCAGTGAGGCCCCGATGCTGGCAGTTGGCTAGAGCGTATGAGAGGCCCGGGAACGACTTAGATGATAAGGCGAGCAGACGGAGGCAACGGGAGCTTATAACATGGATGGAATAGCATTGTAAGTGTCGAAAGGAATAATGAAAGTGACGAGAGGATTGCGAGCAGGTTAGAATGTGTTCAAAATTATTTCGAGCATTGCGATCGGCTCCCGAGCGAATAGGAGCTTTCCGAATGCCAAAATCGCTCATAATTGTTTACGATCTCCGAGAGTTTTTCCTGATGAAGTTCAAGGCTCCTCCGCTGACTTTCCTTGTTCAAAGCTGCTATACATACTGGACATGAGTCTTCTGTTCAATCGAGAGACACTTCGTATGGCCTCGTTCGACCTCGCAGCCTGTCCAAATTAGATTCGTAACGCAGCCCACGGTCAAAACTACGAAGGTAGTGATGCAGCGACATCATTTGCGGCGACCGCCGTCGACGTTGAATTTTGTTCTTTGCGCAAGTCTTCTCATCTACACTACAAAGACATAGTCAAGGTGATGTCCCTTGGTGCGTTCTCACTTTCGTATTTCATTCAAGATTTCACTTAAACCTTGTCTCAGAATATTCAAGAAGTTGTTGTGTTCGGTGTCCACTGCCGCATCGCACCGTGAGGCTTCACTGCTCCCCGTGTTTAGGGCACTTGCACGAGTTTCCAGTTTCGGGCTTCGATGAACAACTTCGGATTCTGACGCCCTTCGCACCAGGCTCAATTGCGAATCAGCATGCGTGCAGACAGGACACGAGGCGTGGTGTCCATTCCCATGCGAGTCCCTATTTTTGTGGCGGATGGTCTAACAGTGTATACACTGGAGAAAAAATAGGTGCGTTTCTCTTTGTTACTTCTCCGGTTGATCGCATGGCTCACGCGGCAAGTGTAGTTTTGCGGCGAAGGCTGCGTCTCTGAGTCCATCCTGAAAAAACGAGGTGCTGTTAATTCAGTATCCATATCTGGACCCGTACTTCTCATGAACAACGAGGTGCGTTTGCTGTGCACATGTGGTACTCCTGAAGACACCGAGCTCACGCGGCCCAGAAATTCATGTGGCGGACACGACATCTCAGAATGCATGCCGATCAAATGAGGCGTGGTGTCCATTCCTCCTACCAGTAGAAATTTTGAGGCTGCATGCTCTAGGCTTATGCAAGCCGTTTGTTGTGGCGAACGTTCTCAGCGCTTACACCGGAAACAACGAGGCGGGCTTCCCTCTTTAGTAGGGCCTGCTATGACAAGCCTTGCACCGCGTAAGTCTTCGTTGACGGGGTTTCCGGTTTGTGCAGCGGTCGTTGGTGCAATCCATCGAGTCGGACGCCATACGGTCCGTGACGCGTGACGGTGACACTGACAACCAAGTGCGATACAGTGTAGCGGCCCCAATCTTACATTGAAGGCAGTATCGCGTTCCGAAAAATGTCTCTAATAATCCCTCTGAGGCTCAACCAACCGTTCAGTATAGAAAGCGAGGTATGACTCTTACATCCTCTACTCAGCTGGTCGTACGGATGACACCGTGAATGAATTTTGCATAGATAGAAACCGTAGCAGGACGACATGGTCTCATCCGTCGTGTAACAGTCCAGGATGCGGTGTCCGCTCCTGTACAAGCCCCGGGTTTGTACACATCGATACATTCAATCCGAAATCGGAGCACCATTAACTCAATCAGCTCTTGAACAAGGCCAACCGGGAGCGCCAAACGCCACAGAGCCGATACAGCCCTGTATGTGCCAGATCTGCCTGCATCAAACTTGTTCTGACTCGTGGATAATCCCCACTAACAGTCCACACTTTGAGTGGCAAATTTGTAAGCCAGGTCTCCCTGCTTTATCTACGAGCTGTATACCTGACTCGCATGCACGCAGAAGCTTGGTAGCTCGCACGTCAATATGGTTTTGAATATTGACACTGGTACGCTACCCTCCGGACTTGACGCATCGCTTTCTGAGGGTGCATCAATGACAGGAAGCACAAAGACGTATGTACTGACTTCTCTCGCTCAACCTTGTCGGCTACCATCCCCCATCCACTCCCTTAGGTGGCTGCTGTCGGAACTAACGGAACTCTCGTCGCAACAAGTTCACGGTGCAAGAGCGTATTATTTCTCGTCCTCTACGACATCGACCAAACTGAACACGAGCGACCGCACCGAATATTTTTCAGGCTACTTCGCAGGTAAGCATCCATTGTCTCCTTTTGTCGGCATATCCACTAACTATCCTGTGTCACCCATAGAGTACGACAACTACACGGAACAGCTTCATCTTGGCGAAGCGGACGATGAGCAAACTGGAAGAAGGGTCTCGATGCAGATGGGAGCAGTAACCAGGCTATCCGAGGAATTAGTTCAGCGTCATTGTCAAGGCATCGCAGGGTTTGCCATAAACACGTGGGGCCTTGAATTTCACCTTACCCTGTACTCTCTGACCATTTCATCTCCAACAGAGCCAAAAGCACGGATGCCCTGGTGCGTTGAGGCGTTTCTCCTGTCTCGATCATACTCTGAAGAGCATTATGATAGAGCATCCCGGACGCTGTCTTTCACAGCAGGCTAGTAGTACGTCGCTCAATGTAGTCAATCCCTTGATATATAATGATGAGCTTTCATAGGACGAGGAGGAGGAATCCGTGACTTTCGACGTCCGCCATACATTGCAAACGAACTGGTAGGACAAACTTTCGCGTCCACTCTGATGGTTACTTACTCCTCGAAGGTACCAATCCTGTTTATACATCGGCGCCATGCCCAAGACCCTCACCCTGGATTGGTCGCCGGCAATGCGTCTTTCTAATTCCTCGAAAGGCTCTTTTTTTGGAAGGATGCCATACAAGAAACGGATGCTCTACGCGGACACCTCTAGTGACCCACGAGAGACCCTGTCGAGCCCAACCCCCGAACGGCCCGTCGTAGTTGATCCAGGTCTGTCATCTGTGTCTCTTGAGCCGTGCCCAGATAATACTCACCGTGCCTGCAGGGTCCTCGGTGATCGTTCTGGACGACGAGTTCGTCCGGTTCTTCTACAGCAAGGGAGTCGGAGTCGTGCACCTCGACACGGGGGAGTACGCTGTTCTGGACTCATTCAGCAAGGACGTGGACAAGTTCCCGGAGCTCCGCGTGCAATTCGGCGGCCAGGGCGAATGGCTGCGCATCGATAGCGCCGCGATATTTAATTGGCGGCGGGCGCACCGCGTCCTCGTCACGCACCACCCGTTGACGAAAGTGCCGCTCACGTACCCGTACTCGGCACCGGCGCGGATGACGAACATACAGTCCCCGCAGTCGATGGGGCTGGAGGGCTGCGACTTTGATATCATGGGCATCGTGCGTGTCCTATCCGCGTCGCGTGCATTGCTTGTGCTAACAGGTTTGTGTGCTGCTGCCAGCCGGCGCTTCAGTGCATGTACGCGAAATGGTCGAATGCGACGCGTGCCGTGCCCTACGCCCACTTTTGCTGGGCACAGAAGGAGTTCAATCGCCAGCTTTGAGAGGTGTCGGTGCCTACTGTGCACTGGTGGGGAAACTGCCAACATTGTGTATGATACTGTCCCCTTCATTCTGTACATTGTGCAACTTCATGTTAAACTATGCTGTTAGCTGTACCAATTTTTCTGTCGGACACCAGGGCCGTTATAGCCCATAATGAAACACTTCACAAGTCCATGATATTGCATGCAATTGTCGTTTCAGGACAAGATCGTGTAGGCTACATCTCCCTCCATTTCTTACACACCGCATACCGCATACCTACTAGTACGTGTGTGCAGAAGCGACTCGCGAGGTCATAAGTGAGGCGAACAGTTGATCCTGTCCATGGCATACATGTCGCCCGTGCGGGCTACGCCCACCACGAACGTAGGCCATTTCGTCGGCTGCCGCGGCATGCCCTGTGCGGCAATCGTGCGAAGACCGTCACTTTGCGGTCGTGCGGGGACGTTTGCTGTGTCGTGCAGACGACGCTCGTTGTTCAGCCATGCTGTCAACGTGCACTGTCCGGCCGTGCGATACCAGCCTTGTTGCGCAGCGCGCTGGACGATCACCCCGATAGACCGGTCGACTACACGACGCCCGGTACTGCAGTCGTGGGTTGTGGCGATGGCAGCGTGCGTCGTGACAGGTTTGCAGTTTGCAAACAAGTTTCGAGTACATACTCGGTCACCGGTCACTATATCCCCACAAAACGAACCACTTCTTCCCTTACCCATGCCTCGCCTCTGCTGTTTACCCCAACCACAAAATTCAGCCACATCGTGGGTTGCCGAGGGCCAGGCATGTACCACGAGTCCCTGATAAAGCTAAGCGCGATGGTTTGGAGTACCGGCATGCTGTTCGCGAGCGACTGGAGAAAAGGGAGAAAATCGCAGTAGTTCTCTTCAGTGACAAAGCGTGGGTGACTTAGCACACTTATATCCGCCACAGAGATGCGCAGTACGCGCAGACCGCCCAGTAGACAAAGTGCTTTGCTCAGTGAATCCTAAAAGGAATTGGAGCCAAAAGTCAGATGCAAGGGCTCGAAAATCTCCAGGCTTGTGTGACGTGTGGACTTACCAACGAAGGAAAAGGTGTGTTTTCAAATAGACGAGTATCATAGCCGCTGTAGGCTAGTTCCAGAACCGTGAGCTGTGGGCACGACTCCGAAATGGCGCGGACCAACTCCGACGTGGGGAGAAAAGACAGCATAAGGGCAAGCTCGCTAAGCCCTGCCATATACGACGTACGCTGTACCACACGAAATGCCTCACGCTCGGAGAGCGGAAAACGTAGTGGCCACGACAGGTTGGTGTATCTCGCTCTGACAGACGTGACGAAGTCGATGCAAGCTAATACTTTGAGGCATGTGAGACCATTGGGCAATTGGTCGAAGATTGTATCGACTGGATGGTATACATTCGATAGAGCAAGGGATTCGAGGTACGGAATGGCCACATGGAATGGAGTCAGCGGGTCATCGCTGTTCGTGGAAGGAGCGCCATAGAGAAAAATGGGCGGTTGGGTCCACAAGGGCGACTCGCAGTACGCGGAGAAGTTCAGGTGCAGGACCCGAAGACAGTGCATATTGGCAACATCAGGAAAATCACTTTGTCTATATAGACAAAGTTGAGATAAGATCATTTATAATAGCTACTATAGACAATTTTGTTGCTATAAGAGCTATAGGAGCTACTATAGCTACTGTAAGAAAAAGCGCCCTGGAATCAAAAGTATGGCAAGTTACTATGATAGCTCCAATAGCTCCCATAGTCTACATAGGTTGCATAGTTATAAAGTCAAAGTATAACCGGTCTATCAGTCCAAAATACATATATTACTGTACAAAATGTATTTCTACAGCTCATGCAGAGGGATCGCGTATTTGCGACTGATGCGA
>KN832573.1:17517-29905 GCA_000827205.1 Plicaturopsis crispa FD-325 SS-3 | reverse complement strand
GTATCTATGTTCTAAGCTAGTGCATCTGCATACTGAGTGAGTCTTATATCTCCCCTACTGTAGTATTATACCTGATTCTATCATATTTTAGATTGAAGGACTTTTTATAGAGGGCTAGACTGAGAAATGGTCAATTTCTGGAAGTAGCATGTACTTTGTAGCTAGAAGCTAGATTAGCACTTGTATCTAGTTAGTGAAATAAATTGATTCTGAACGTCTTTTTTCATTTGTGCTATAAGAGTGTATAAGAGCTCTCATAGCTATCATAGCCTAAGATATTATGCTAGAAACCATGCCTTTCATTGTAGCTATATGAGCTATAATAGTAAAGACAGCCAACAATGGCCATCCAAAGTGTCTATATAGACAGGACCACTCTAGTGTAGCTATTGGAACTATAAGAACTATATGGTGCTCTATAGCGTCTTATAGCTCTGTATAGCAACCTTGGAACATTTTTGATTTTCCTGATGAACCGCAGCAGACACGGTCGTTCTCCCATATGCTGGAGCATGGCCGGTCATGACTAGTGCGCGGAGTTGCGGCCATGAGTGGTCTGCAAGAGTGCGTAGCGGACATATATCGGCAGGTATTTCAAGATCTTGAAGGTGCGCCGAGAGAGTACGCATACATTCGTGTACGTTCTGCAACTCTGCTCGTAGCTCATCCTCAGACATGTTGCGCGGGGGCGTGGCAATCGAAATTGATAGTCTTCGAAGATGATTTAAGCCGGGTGATGAGGAAAGGGGCGGAAAGGCCAGCTGAGTGTCCTCGAGGAACAGATCATACAGGTGAGGCGTAGAACCTGCGGCTCGCAACAGCGCATCAAAGGTGATTCCAGGATCCACATGTAGTACAAGTCGCCTAAGTGCCACAAGCGAAGGCAGCACATCGACGTATGGAGAGACGTCGAAACGCTCGACAGATGACGGTAGTCTGTCACGCAAATGAAGTATTCTGAGTCATAGATCAATATATTGTTGGTTTGTGCGGTGTGATCCCTTTGAGAAGTTGTACTTACACAATATATTTCCAAATGCTTCGAGGGTATATTCCGCGTGGCGTAGAGTAAACCTCGCGGAACATAAACGGCAAGCAGTACTCCCTCAAGTGCCTACATGCTTGGGAAAGCGGCAACAGACTTCGACGGCGATATCGAGTAGTGCTTTCGAGGTTCGGTCCAATAGGTGCAGAGCACAAGGTAGCCTGTATAACCAGTGTGATGACATCTTCGTTCAACTCGGGTAACATGGCAATTGGCAGAGCCCTGGGCGATTATACGATGAGTTCAAGATACGAGGAGAATGCTGGAGTCAAACCTTCCCAAGACCTTCCCGATGCCAATTTCCAACAGAGTCGTCCGCCGAAAGAGAATGAGCGACAGGCTGAGGACGTTTCAAATAAGTAGGGTTCACTAGGTTACAAGGTGAGGTTGAAGGAATTTTATTCCCGTCAACGAGGAGGAGGAGTATAGACTGGTTGCAAGGTAGAAAGTTGAAGGATCCGGAATTGTCCCGGCGCCCAAATATTGTGGCAAACCTCAGTACTCAGTTCCGGCCGGTACGTCATCATGCATCATGTACAATCCCAATCTAAACAAGATATCGAGAGATGGTCGAGTGCAACGCGCGCCGTGCCCTACGCCCACTTCTGTTGGGCAGAGAAGGCGTTACAGTGTAGACCAGGTCCCCACGAGCTTGATAGTTGTCTGCTGTGTACGGGCAAAGAATTGATGTTTTGTACAATACTGTCCTCTATCCTTCAAGTCCTGTGCTCTGTGCGACCTTGCATGTCAAACGATGCTGTAGCTGTACCACTTTTCTGTCGGATATCATCAAGGCGGCAAGGCCGTCATTGCCCATATTGAAACGCCCCACATGTCCATGCATGAAAAGTATTACACGCAGTTGCCGTACAAGTACAAGATCGTTTACATCCACCTTCATTTCTTGTAGTATATACTGTGCATGCCTACGCGTGTGCAGGAGCGAGGTCACAAGTGAGGCGAACGGTCGATCCTGTCCATGACATACACCTCGCCCGTGCGGTCCACGCCCACCACGAACGTGAGCCACCTCGTCGGCTGCCGCGGCATGCCCGGCCCCTGCCCATCGAAACTCAGCGCGACGCTCCCGAGCGTCGGTTCCTCGCGCGCGAGCGCCTCGAGAAAGGGAATAAACACAACCCAGTTGCGCAAGTTCATAAACTGCGGGCGCCCTGGCGCGCTCGTGTCCGCCACGGAGATGCGCAGTACGTGCAGAGCGCGCAGGAGGCAGAGCGCGTCGTGGAGCGTGTCCTGCGGCGAAAACAGGTTAGTGGAGACGATAGAGACGTGCGCGCAGTGTGGGTGCAAACCAGTGAGGGAAAGGACATAGTATCCGTAGTAAATTTGCGCGTATCGTAGCCGCTGTAAGCCAGTTCCAGGACCGTGAGCTGGGGGCACGCCGCGGCGACGGCGCGCACGAGCTCCGGCGTGGGGAGGAACGAGAGCGCGAGCGCGAGCTCGGTTAGCGCTGCCATGCGCGATGTGTGCTGTACGACGCGGAACGCCTGCGGCTCGGAGAGCGGGAAGCGCTGGGGCCATGCTAGCGAGCTGTACCCACCTCTGTTAGATAGCATGAAGTCCTTGCATGCGAACACCCTGAGGCACGTGAGCTGGGCGGGTAGCTGGTCGAGGATCGTGTCACTGGGCTGGTATACGTTTGATAGAACGAGGGACTCGAGGTGCGGAAGAGCTGCTGGCAACGGAGTTGGCGGCCTTGGAGAGGGAGTGCTGTATAGAAAGATGGGTGGCTGAGCCCAGAAAGGGGACTCGCAGTACGCAGAGAAATTCAGGTGAAGGACCCGAAGGCATGGCATCCTGGCGACACTGGCAGATACGGACATGTGCCCATATGCTGGAGAATGGCCGGTCATGATCAGTGTGCGGAGTTGCGGCCAGGCGTGGTCGGCAAGAGTTTCGAGTGGGCATATGTCAGCGGAAGTTTCTAGCTCGTGAAGATGCGCCGAGAGAATGCGCAGGCATTCGTGCACGTTCTGCAGTTCTTCTTGTAGCTTCTCTTCGCACATTTCGCGCGGGGGTTTGTCGATCGAGATGGCTAGTCTACGCAGGCGAGTGAGTCTGGATAGCGCGGAGAGGGGCGGACCATCCAGTCGGGCGTGCTCGATTGCCAAATCGTTCAAGTTGGGCACAGAGCCCGCGGCATGTAACAGCGCATCGAGCGTGTCTCTGTGTTCGACCCGCAACGAGAGCCGCCTGAGTGCCACAAAGAAAGGTAAGGCAGCAGGGTATCGAGAGACGTCGATGCGTTCAACAGAGCGCGGTAGTCTGTCACGTAGACGAAGTATCCTGGATTCACGTATCAGTGAGATCCAAGTTCTGTCGATCCCGCGCAAATCACCACTTACACTACATATTTCCAGACACTTTGGGGCCATATTCCGCGTTGTGTGGAATACATTTCGCGGAGCATGGATGGCATGCAGTGCTCCCGCAGATGCCTGCACGTTGAGGACAGCGGTAGGAGACGTCGACGTCTGTCTCTTCGTCGGTCTTTTTAACAGGAGCAGTGTCCAAGACAGCTTGGATGATCATCGCGATTGCGTCGTGGTGCAGTGCATCTACCAGAGAAACAGGCATGTCTGTGGGATAGTCATGTCAGTGGCTCGATCACAGTCTATGATTGGAGGATGTACGAGACCTTTGCTCAAAGTACCCTCTTAGCCGTCAGTATTCTTTGAGCGAATCGATGGCGTTAGGTAGTGTCCGTGGCGACGGCAAGTTACAAGTGTCGAGTACAGGTTTAACACGCTTTCGATCCGAGGTGGACTGCCGTCGTATGGTATACTAGTGCATCTATGCAGTCAGAGTGCAATCGGAGTCACGGAAGCGCACATAGCGCCGCGGAAGTCAGAACTTGCCTTCTGGTCTCCGTTAGAGCGCCTCAGATAGCTGTATTCCCGGGGCGGCTACAGGATGACTGCAATTACCGAGCACACGCCATCGGAAACGACGACGGAGTGGGTGGCGAAACTGGGTACTGCACGGACCACGTTGGCTGGGTTGTCGTGCGTAGCTGCGAAGGTGCGTACATATGACAAGCGCCCACGCTGAATGGTGTAATCCATTGGGTGTGGTCCCAGGATGCATACGCCGTCGGCACGGGGAACAGAGGGGACAAACTGCAGAATAACTTCCGTAGACGAGGACAGTGCGGCGGATCAGGCACAGGCGAAGGGATAGCCCGGAGGATGTCGAGGGGGACTGTGAGATGTTCGTGCGACTGTGAGATGTAGGATATATCGTCCAATGTATAATGGACACCTCAATGGTGAGTAGCGGCCTAGCATGAACAGGTGAATACAACGGATATGTGTCTAGCCAAGTCGAAAAGTCGTTCTGGGGATTGCGTGGTTTGGCTGTCCAGCCGTGTCCAGCCGTGCTGTCGACGTTTGTTGTCCGGTCGTGCGGCTGCACTGTACCGTCGTGCGGACGACGTGCACTGTCCAGTCGCGTGGGGACGTACGCTGTGCACTCGTACGGTCGACGTGCTATCTAGTCGTGCGGTCGGCAGTCGCTGTCCAGCCGTGCGGTGGACGTTTGCTTCCCAATCGTGCGACAATACAGCCGCGCTGCCTACGTGCGCTGTCTAGTCGTGTAGTCGAAATTCGCTGTGCAGCCGTGCAGTCGACGGTCGCTGTGCAGCCGTGTTGCCCACGTTCGATGGCCAGCCGTGTGGCAACTGTCGATGGGCAGTCGTGCGGCGACGATCAATGTATAGTCGCGCGTTAGCTTGCGATGTACAGGCGTGCGACAGCGTGCGCTACCCAGTTGTGCGGTTGATGATCGTTGTCCGGTTGCGCGGTGCCACCCTCACACGCCTAGTACTGCAGTCACGAGTTGTGGAAATGATGGCGGCTGTGAACGGCCTGCGGCATTACGCGTCCTACACACACCTGCACACCGGACACGCGTTCAGATCGGCTGCATGCTTTATACGCGTTTTGTACGGTCCGCCGCGCCTCCCGCGTTCAGTATTCAGCGGCGTCCGCACAGTGCGTTCGAGTCCGCGGCTGAGGGCAACGGGCGGGGTTGCGGGACTAGGAGTGGAGTGATGAGGATGGAGAACAAGGGGAGTCGGGCGGAGAAGGGATGTTCGTGTAGGGACGAACATGATGCAGAAAGCACACTGTGGAATAAAAATGCGATTTGCATCGAGTCAGCGTGCGGAGCGTATATTACAAGGCCTGGATATACCTGTAGGTAGGGATGCGGTGTGAAAAGGCCACAATGGTGAGGCTGTTAGGAAACCACCCGGGACGGGACGACCGACGAGTACGTGCATTGAGCGAAGATTATGTAGGGTGAACAATCACTGGGGAGTGGGTGAGCGAGGACGTTCCGGCCGGGGTGCTGGCGTGGACGACCATAACGGCACGGCGTCGATTAGGGCATGCACTTGCGCGGTCTGTGCAGGCGTGCGGGACGTTCGGTGCACAGCCATGCGGTCGACGTTCGCTGTCCAGCCGTACGCAGACGTTTGCTGTGCGGTCGTGCGGCATCGTTTGTTGTCTACTCGTGTGTTCAACGGTCTCTGTGCAGGCGTGCGGTAACGGTCGCGGTGTAAGCGAGTGGCGGAGTGCGCTTTGCAGCCGTGCAGCGACGTGCGGCGTGCAGCCGTGCGGAGACGGTCGGTGTGCAGCCGTGCGGAGACGGTCGGTGTCCTGTCGTGCGGTGACGTTCGCTGTCCGGCCGTACGGGGACGTTCGCTGTCCGGCCGTGCGCGACGGGCGCTGGCTAGTCGTGCGGTCGACGTCCGCTTCCTGCCGCACGGACGACGTGCGCTGTTCAGGACGTTGTGTGGTGTCCGGCCGTGCGGACGACGTTCGCTATCCCGTCAGGGGGTCAGCGTTTGCTGTCCAGTCGTGCAGCCGTGCGGACGCTGTGCAGTCGTGCAGCCGTGCGGACACTGTGCAGCCGTGCGGACGCTGTGCAGTCGTGCGGTGCGGACAACATTTGCTGTGCAGTCGTGCGGCGACGGTCGACGGTCAACCGTGTGGTCGACGTTCGCTGTGCAGGAATGCGCCAACGTTTCGCAGTCCAACCGTGCTGTCGACATGCAACCGCGCCGCCGACATGCAACCGCGCTGCCGACATGCACTGTTCGGTTGTGCAGGACCACCCTGGTTGCGCTAGACGATCACCCTTGTTGCGCTAGACGATCACCCCGATAGAACGAGCACACTGGTACTGTAGACATGGGTTGTGGAGATGGTGGGGAGGCGAACGGCCTGGAGATGATAGGGGCGGCGAACGGCCTGGAGATGGTGGGGGAACGGCCTGTGGTTGCGGAGCGGACATGCAGCCTGTGGTTTGGCGGAGCGGACATGCATGATCTCACATATGTCGATGTAGTTTGACGAGGTCTGCGCGCGTTTTGCCGCATTGACGCGATGTGCCCGTTCTAAGAGGTGTACGCGATATGGAACATGAGGATGGTCCGTGCGCTCAGCGGTACCGGTCTACGGCACCGGCAATTACTGCGCATGCTGGCGACAGTGGACTGTGCATGCTGGCGACAGTGAACGTCTCCATGTCCTGCGGCATTTCACCTGGCGTCTGCGCACTGGCGACGTCTTCGCTCTGCGACATGGCGAATTTTCCCGAGGTCGTATGGACGTCCTGCGGCACTGCGCGTCGCACATATACTGCTGCACAGGCTGCGCGTTAGTATCAGCTGCAGGGCCTTCACGTTCTGCCGCGTGTCCCGTACCATTTTTTTTTGGTTCGCTACACCCTGCAGGTCTGCGGCTGAGAGACGCGTGCGATCGGGGGTGGAGGGAAGATGGCCGGGTGCGAGTGGCGAAGGTGTGGTCGAGCGAGGATGGTCGTAACGTAGTGTGCACCAGTACTTATCGAGAGTCTAGAGAAAACCGTGGCCTGCATTGAGTTAGCGTGCGGAGCGCATATGGCAAGGCGCGCTTTTACCTGTGAGTGGGAATGTACCGTGCAAAGGCTACTGGTGAGGTTGTCTGATCAGGCAATCACCTGGGATGGAACCGTTGACGAGAATGGTGCATTGAGCGAAGGATATGCAGGGTCAACAGTTACTGGGGAGTGAATGTGCGAGGCCGTTTCGACGGGGTCGCCGGTGACAACGATAAGAGCGCGGTGTCGATCGCGCTAGCCATCGCACTTCGGGTTAGCACACGGAAAGCACAGCAGGGCGTGTACACAGTGGAAGGGCGACGAGGCAGCCAGATGTCGAGTGCACCGCGTCCATCCCGCCTTGACGTCAACGCGTCACCCTTTGTGACACAACCGTGACGCACAACGCCCTCTGCACCTTTCCTGCTCTTCCCCATTCCTCCATTCTCTACACACTCTTTCCACGAACGATGGGCCTCCTCTCCTGGTTCCGCCGCCCACCCCCGCCCTCCGACGCCGCCGTCCTCGCCAGCCTCGCCGCCCGCATCACAGACTCCCGCGCCGCACTCGCCGCCCTCCGCCTCCGCGAGCGCCGCGCCACGCTCCTCCTCACCCTCTACGGCCTCGCGGCGTGGGCTCTGTACCTCGCGCTGTGGCTTGCCCACGCGCTGGTGCCGCATTCGGTGCTGGGCGCTGTGCCGGTGTTTTTGGGGCCGGTTTTGTGAGTCCCTCCTTCTTTCGTCCCTTTCTCTTTTCCCCGCACCCCCTTCTTCCTTCGCGCCCCGTTCATCGCACCGGCACCCCGTCCACTATGATACTGACTACGGGGCAGGGTACTATCCGCGCGCCGCGTATCAGCAACACTCTACGCGCACACTGCCGCCAGGGAAGAGAGGGCCCTCGCGGAGCTCCTGGAGAAACACCGCGAGACGGTCGAGGCGATCAAGAAACGCACGCGCTTCGACGAGACGCGCGGATTGCTCGAGAAGTATGGTGGGGCGGAGGAGGTGGGGAGCCCTGAGCCGCTCGACGCACGAGGGGGAAGAAAGTCGATGGGTGGTGCGGTGGGCGGGGGGAGAGGGGGGAGGCAGTCGATGGGCGGACCGCACCCGCAGCGCTTGAACACGCCAGTGGCGCAGAAAAGCCTCAGCTCGCCCCAGCCCGGGACGCCTCAGGGACTTAACCTCCAGCCCGCACTCAATCCCGCTCTTCACCCCAATGTCGCCGGACTCAACGCCAACGCAAACATACAGCAAGGACTGAACGTAAACGCACAACTCGGGCCGCAACCGTACGCATACGCGCCCCCGCCGAAAAAACAGTGGTACGACAAGCTCGCGGACGCGCTCTTAGGTGACGATGGGGTTGCTGTTTCTGGTGCGTTTGTCCTTTTTGCGATTTTGGGTGTGGGCGAGGGTGCTGATTGAACTACTTCGTATCCTTTCGTGACATGACATCCCACTCCCCTCCTCCTCTCAACACACTCAACTACGAAACACCACAAACGAACCGTTCAACTCGATACGCCACACACAACGCAAAACGACACACACCCCACAAAAAACGTTACGTGACGAACGAAAAACGTCGCACCCAAAGACCGCGAAAAATACGCCCTCATCTGCGCGCGCTGCTGTGCGCACAACGGGCTCGTGGAGGAGGCCAGGTGGGCGGGGACGCGTGAGTTTCTCGTTCTTTCTGTTTTTTTGTGCATTTTTTGGGTTGGGGGTGGGGTGTGGAGGTTTCGTGCTGCGACTCGTGCGTGTGAGGCTGGGTTGTCGCTCGCTCGTGCGTGCGGTGGCGTCTCGCGAGAGCCTTTTCTGCGTTCGATGTCGCGTGTTTCTTCCGTGTTGGCGGCATTTTCGTCCGCGATTCCCTCGATGCGCGCACGCGCGTTTCTCATTGCCCGCACTCACGGTTTTCATTGCCCGCACGTGCGTTTTTCGTCGCTGCTACTCGCGCTCTCGTCGCCCTGTACACGCGATTTCGTTGCCTGTTTCGCGTTCTCACTGCTTGCACGCGCGCGCGTCTCTTTGCGCATTCGCGTTTTCTCCTGTCTGCGCACCCGCGTCTCTCACTGCATGCAATCGCATTTCTCCTTGCCTACACTCTTCTCATTCTCACCTCCACACCTTTCACTCCCCCCACCGTATACTAACCACCCCTCCTCCCCCCGACAGAATACACATGTCCGAAATGCGGCTTCTTCAACCCAGCGCCCAAGCCCTCCTCCTCCTCGTCGCCGTCTACCGTGGCACCCCAGAGATCAGCATCGCACGACCCACAGCGCACGCGCAGGCGCACGATCTCGCCGAATCCGCTGTATGACGGCGCGAGGGATGGGTCGCGTACGCCGCAGGATCGTTTGCACCCGCAGGAGGTCTCGCATACGCTACAGGAGAAGGGTAGGGAGAAGGAAAGAGAGGAGGAGGAGGAGAAGAGTGGGGAGAGCGACGCGGACGCAGACACGAGCGCGATGAGCGTCGATGTGGATCCGTGAGGAGAGTGTAGGACTACTTGTGCATTGTGCATTGTGCGTTTTTCGAGATACTTGATAGGTCAGGGTATGTGGGGAATGCACTTTTTACCATACATATAATTTGAGTACTTGCAAAACGCGGTGGAGAGTGGCGACGCGAAGAGCGGGGAAAGCGGGGAAAGCGGGGCAAGCGGGACGCGACGGCCCACGTGGGCTCCACGGCGCTCCAACTCCAAATTGCAAGAAAATTGCGCCCAGCGCCTCTTTCCTCCCGCCCTCCTCTTTTCCTCCCCTCCTCCTTCCTCCCCCTTCTCATATTCCACATTCCACATTCCCCGTCCTATATTCCGTCTTCACGGTACACCCCCTCCGCTCTTTACGCTACATTACTACCCACACACCCGCGATACGATAGGATACGATGGCCTCCCTTATGCGCGCGTACAAGTGCGTCCCTCCCTCCCCCCGTCCATTGTGCATTGGATTGTATAAGGATTAGAATGTGTATGCTAACGTGTGTGTGTTGTGGTGGACAGCGCATCCCTGCAGCGCCGCCCGATGCTCGCGCAGTGCGCGACCGCGGCCGTGCTCTTCGGCGCCGGCGACGTCATCGCGCAGCAGGCGGTCGAGAGGAGGGGGCGGGAGCATGACGTGAGTGCTGTCTCCTACCTGTCTACCTACTACCCTGTATACCCTGCCTTTACCTCTGCCCTACCCCCGCTTACCCTGCCTACACATCCCACGCATCCCCTGCCCTACCTACCCCGCCCGCTCCCCATACATCGCATCTACTCGGCCACACAACGCGCACACCCCTACTAACACCCCCTCCCACACAGTTCGCCCGCACAGCCCGCCTCACATTCTACGGCGGCGCGCTCTTCGGCCCCGCGATGACCAAGTGGTACGCGCTCCTCGCGCGCCTGCAGTTCAAGAGCCCGGCGCGCGCGGTGGCGGCGCGCGTGGGCGCGGATCAGTTCGTGCTTACTCCTGGTGCGTGCGGGGTTTCTTTGTGATTGAAGGCGTGTTTTGGGTGTTGGGGTGTTTTGGGGGTTGGGGAGTTTGGGCGCGGGTGTTGAGCGTATCTTGGGTGTTCATATTCTTGTGCATGGGCTGACGAGTGTGTGTTATCTACAGCGGCGGTGGCGTTCTTCTTCGGGTCGATGACGTTCCTCGAGGGCAAGGGCGTGCAGGAGGCGCAGGAGCGCATCAGTGCGGTACGTCCCCCCTTCCCTCCCGCTCTCGGGTCTTTTGTGCGCTTGCTGACCGTGTGCTTTATGTGGTGGGGGATGACAGGCGTACACGCCGACGCTGCTGCGCAATTGGGGCGTGTTCATCCCCACCCAGGTGATCAACTTTGCGCTCGTGCCGAACCACCTCCGCTTCGTTGTTGTTAGCGTCGTCAGTTTGTTCTGGAGTGAGTCCCCCCCTTCTGGTGTCTTTTTGCTTTGCGGCTGCATTTGTTCTTCGTCTGCACGGTGCATGTGGCTGCGCGTGCCCGGCTAGTTGGAGAGTTGTTTTGTTTTGTGCTTCATTCAACTCGACTTTGTAGAGCACACGCTGACCCTCGCACCGCAGACACCTACCTAAGCGTCGCGAACGCGCAGACGCAGGCGCTCGCGCTCGAGGAGGGCCACGCGCACGCGGGCATCGGCGCCGAGATCAAGGAGGTCGTGGAGGACGCGAAGGAGGCCGTCGCCGTCGAGTGAGCGTGCCGTCGAGCGAGCGTGGGCGTGCGGACCGCCGTCGAGCGTGCGTGTGGGACGCCGTCGAGTGGGTGCGCCGAGATGAAGCCCACACCGTGTAATGGCGGCGCGGCGCGCAATCCCTCGATGCAAGCCCCGTCGTGTGCGCGGCTACACACCCCTGTGCATAGGCAACGAGACAGGACGAGATAAGATTAATGTTTGGGGGGGGAGCGGGACACCGTGTATTGGATCCAGTGTCCCGGATAATCAAGTACTTACTATATAGATGTGGAGAATACAGTGGATTGGGGTGGATGATACTGAGTAGTTAGAGCTTGTACGGTGCGGTATCTCGGCCGTATTTTCGCTGTCTCCACCAGGAGATCTGGGAATTGTGGTCTCTGCAGAACATGTCTGCGGTTTTGTGGTAGTCTCCCCTACACCACCGTTTTTGGATTGACGGTTTGGTGGTCATCACCTTGCTTGACAAGGTCTTTCCCATGTCACAATTGTGGTAGTGTTGCCGCGAGTCGAGGTGAGGTGAGGTGAGTTGGCCAACTTGACGTGACTCGCTTTTTCTGAGTTGGAGCAAGGCGAGGTTGAGTTCACGTTGCAAGGTGCCACGTTCTCTGGACCAACTACCTAGCCAATCAGGATCATCAATTTTTGTTGGCCAAGCCCTGGACTTACAAGTGTTGCGTTGCATGGCCCGACAATTTCCGTGCATATTTTCAAAGCGATTGCACTCAAGTCAAGCTAGTCAAGGGAGGAGGAGGAGGTAGACAAGACTGTATTAGAAATCACATTGTTATAATACAGAGTATCTATGCACGGCGCGCCCCCGCCGCGAACCCATGAGTCATAATCGATGACCCTTTGTGTCTTCAGTGCGGTCACGCACGCACGCGCTGTTGGAATATTCGGCGGTATTGGTGTGAGTCTCGCCACCGTCGCCATCTGATCCTAACACGTACAAACAACTCGTATTGTACGCGCGTCTTCCTGTATCCTTTCTGCATTCAATCCACTACGTTCGTTTGTTTCCGTGCTGCTTCTCTGGGATATTCCTACAGGTTATTGAGCCCCCGTCTGCGCTTTACCTCTCTGCACGTCTATCAGTGTCTATCAGTGTCTGTGCGAGCTGCGTTGAGTGAGTTCTCCGCGCCCACTATCCTTATCAGTGTCCCATCAGTGTCCCATCTGCACCATCTGTGCCCTATCTGTGTTCAGTACTCAACCGAGTAGCTGCCTACCTCTCCCATCCATCCACGTATCATCCGATCTACCCCATCC
>KN832572.1:453693-515234 GCA_000827205.1 Plicaturopsis crispa FD-325 SS-3 | reverse complement strand
GCACACATCCTTTGTCTGTCAGGCCTGCAAAACGTTTTCCACCAGCGGGAATTGAACCCAGGACCTCCGGGAATTATATTCGATTATAATCGAATATAAGCGAATATAAGGTCTTATAATGAGGTTATGAATTTCGACACAAGTCAACGCGTCGAAATTCATGACGTCACAGTCTTTGTCAGCATTCATGGACTCTTGCAAACTTTTCTCTTTATCTCCTTTCCTCAGTCGCTTCGCTATTATTGCAGCACGGCTGAGGTATGTTGTTCATAGTATTCTCCACACTACATTACATTACTTACCACTGTACTAGACGCATTTGCTGCGCACTTCATAGGTACAGTTTAATCAAGTCGCTTCGCTATTATTGCAGCACGGCTGAGACGCATTTGCTGCGCACTTCATAGATTCTGTCAGAAAGGCTTTTTAGTTTGTTACTGCCGGTGCATTATGTGATTACCATCTGCCATCTCTTCAGCCCGGGGAGATGATTGAGGGTTAGTACTTTTGCACAATGTATTCTAGGACCCATCTGAGCTATCAACAAGCCTCACTTTGTACCCAGCTGTTGTAGTTGGCATGTGAGATGTGTTGCGGTCTTGTGCCGCAAATATGCACCGCCACTGAACATTTGCTCTCTGGCCAGTCGGGGCTGGTGATTAAAGCTAAGAGCTTTTGCACAATATATTCTAGGACCCATCTGAGCTATCAACAGGTCTTACCTTGTACCCAGCTGTTGTGGTTGGCATATGAGATGTGTTGCGGTCTTGTGCCGCAAATATTCACCGCCACTGAACATTTGCTCTCTGGCCAGTCGGGGCTGGTGATTAAAGCTTAGAGCTTCTGCGCAGGAGATACTAGCACCTTTCCGAGTGGATACTGGGTCGCACTTTGTACCCAACTGTCCTCGTTCATGTGGTATGTACAAAATCCTGATTACAGTGTAAGCCCGGGCCTGAGCCAAAGCCAGGCCCAAGCCAAGCCCGATATTTTGGCTTGGGCCTGGCCTGAAAATGTTGGAGCCCGAGCCTGCAAAAGCCAGGCCAAAGCCCGGGCTTTCAGGCCAAGCCAGGCCCGCACATCACTAGCAGTACAGTGCTCGATGAGTGCCCATCCTTCTTGGCTAGTTGTTGGTCGGACAGATACATGTACTATACTCTTTATTGATCAGACCGAATCCTCACAAAAATCTTCCAAATCCTTATGAATTCACGTCGTTCTCGAAATTCGGTAAATATGCAACGATTTTTTGAGAAATTCATACAAATTAGCAACTTGAGGTTTTCCTGATGTCCGTCACTGTCTTAGACTCGCACATTTTGCAGGAAACAGTGACTTATCGTCACCATCATATTTTCAAGTACTACCTCTTGCTCACCGCCCATCTTTTTCTACTTACATTGAATACTGATTCCGATCTGGTATGTACTAGTAGAATTGAGTATCACAGCGCGGTCCTACTCTACGAGGTACTACTAGAGGTCTTAGAGGTGCTACCTGCCGCTACTGCGTACCGTGTACTGCACATTGTCTGGGTCGGCGCTATGGCCCATTTCTTTTTTTCCTGATGCTCGAAAACCTGCTGTGACAACTCAGTGCCAGCGCAACGCTCCCCTGGTCAATAGCAGACTCACCTCCTGCCGTTAACACTGAAATAATGACACGGGCAGCGTGATATTCTTTGGGGGTGGTGCAGGCAAGCCATGCACAATACCAAACTCCTCCGGCTTCGAGTCCGCCCCGAGTCTGTTGGCATCCGAATGTCTGCGACAACTTTACAATGAGACTCTCGGTGAACCAGAGGTAAGTACGATACGCACATGCCCCGAGTGTGGTGCCAGAGGTTCATGTTGTCGAGTCCGCGCGGCACCCGCTCTCTGCACCGCATACACACATGCACCTCAATTGCAGCAGCTTCCAGTTGCGGTCGTGCTGCGCTCCTGGCGTGCTCCGTCTGTTTCGCATCCAGCATGTTCCAGACAGTGGGGGCTGCACTCGAATACCTGTGCGTATATAAGGCATGCTGGACCTACACAAGACCAGGGCGAGTCAACGAAACCAGTGTGGCATGGTCAGTGTATATTTGCGGGTTATACGGCAGAAAACATACCGCCGCCCTCCAATTGAATACCTTGATGTCGCCCTTGCCCTCTCCGTGTTCAACTGGCTTCGCGCACCGTGACCCGCGGCATGCTACCCATGGGTCGAGTGCGTCCATTTCCGCAGCGGTGGCCGACTCGGGATCGAGCCCGCACGCACGCACGAGCTCCGGCACCCCGCGTACGAGCTCGAACGACTCCGGTCTCCACGGACCATGTTTGAGCGCACCAAACGCAAAGCTCAACTCCGCGTACGCTGACCTTGTTTCGACGTCGCTTTGCAACGAGAAGTGCATGTGATGGTGTGTTATAATGCTAGCGCCGTGGTGCGGTGCGACCTGGCAGGTTACAGCGGCCGCGCAGCCGAACCAGGAGGTCGCAAGCTCGAGTGACTGTCTGGTTGCCTCGTGGGATGTGATTTCTGCGATACGCGCCACGAGCTGATCGGTGCTTGCCTCGAACCACGCTGGTGTGAGCTGAGGCAGTAGGTCCATGGCATCGCCGAAGCTCTCGGCGGTGATTTCGATGTCCGGCGGCGTGTCCAAGATGACGGACTTGAAGGGCGGCAGGAGGCAAACGTCGGCTACAGCCAGAGTAGGCTGATCGGGGGGCTGTCGCATGTTATACGCTTCGACTAGCGTTTTGACGATTTCGACTGCGGAACGTAGGCGATACGGTCGATTGTACCGTATGCGCTGTTCTTTCTGCTGCGTGATGTAGGCCACAAGGTCGGGCAATATTCTCTCCCATTCTGCTCGAAGAGCGTAAGTAAAGAGGAGGTAGTATATCCCGGGACGCGTGGTACACACCGCGGTCTGTTAGTTCTTTTGAATGCTTCACTTGCGGGAGGTTCCAGAATGCGGACGACTCGATCGTATCGCGCTCGGGCTCGTACCCCATGTCGAAAAGCCTGTCGACAATGCTATAAATGCGACGGCGTGTCAGTGGGAACACGTCCTGAAAAACGCGCGGGGAACCTACTGGCTATATCTGCGGTCTCGGATTTCCTCCAGCTCTCGCGATCGCTCATTCTTCTGCTTACGAACCCACTCCTCGCAATCTATAACATGCTTTGGGATGCGAGAGTCAGCCTGCAATTCAAACTGGATTCGAGTGTCATCTTAAGACGCACCTGGATAACTCGTCTTTCCCTTTCTTGACACGCCTGCTTGAATGCCTGTCTTTCCTCTTCGGAGGGTAAGGCATTCAGTGTTTCCCTGAAAGCTGCTATAGAGCTACCCGCGATGTAGCGTCGCACTTCCGCTGCCCCAAATCAAACCAGATGTGAGTGGGTGAAGGCTTGAGCTCATCATAGACTACTCACATCGACTCCGAGGCGGAATGACTTGCATTGGAATGTACAGTCCGTCGGACCCGAAAGATGCAAATGTAACGGCCCTGTATTATACGATTTGGAAGGATAAGTACACTGGCGTCAAACCGTAGAAAACGAATAAAGCCACGAACCTCTCGCCTGCGCAGCGCGAGCAGTATCTGGCGCGTATTCTCCAGTAGGCTTTCGCGTTCGGTTTCAGACAGCCCTGCGAGTATGTCAGCCACAAGCGCGCAGAAGACAAGTAAGAGGAGTGCTCTTACGTGACAATGCTTCAAAAACATTAGGTTCGCATATTGCGGCTCGTTCAAGTCGTCCGGACATTCCGGGATGTCGGGGCAATTCGAGAAGGCCGCCTTCCATATCGAAATGGCGGTGCGCCGGCACATGAGGATGCCGCGCAGGGCTTTGGTCGTCCGGGCGATGTGAAGAATGTCGACGGGTCGCATGTGCTCGAGGATCTATGCCACAAGTTCACCTAGTCAACAACCGTACCGAACACGCGAAAATAAATGCATGCGCACCTCGAATAGAATATCGAGCGGCATTTCTGTGAAGTTGGCCAGCTTGCCGCGGTTTCCTCTCAATTTCGGTTTCTGCTCTCCAGAGGTGCCACCGGCGGCAGTCTTTCCAGTAGCGCGCTTGGAGCGTTTCTTTGGACGCGTCGTTGGCTCTTGAGTTTCCGGGTCGGCCCCATCGTCAGCATCGACAGGCTGTTGAGCAGATGCGCCCGCCAAAGGGCGAGCTTGCAAGCGAGACGATCTGCGTGGAGGCATGGTAACAGAGTATAACACAAGAGGAAGAGGAGAAGTGCGAGTAGATCGTAGACGACTTAGTGAAAGTAAAACAGAGAACAATGGTAATTTAACGAGCGCGTAGATCAAAAGTCCACGTGCACCGCGCAACTACTTCACGGAGTTCGAAATCACAATTTCTGCAAGTTGCACCCGCGTCAACTTTCGTTTTGCAGACTTTCTCCCTAACATCCCACTCGGAGTACCTAGTGTTTATACATAACCCATCGACCGCGATGGCCCTGTAAATAGCGCACACGCCTTGGAATTTGTGAATGAAACGGCAGCCTGCGAGCTCCACGACCTGATCACCTCGCGACCGTCGACGCGACATCGATTCAAATTGTCCACCGCGATGAGGGCGCCCACGCTGGACGCGCGCGACTTGTCCAAACTGGCATTGGATTATCTACCTGTCCCTAATTCGCATTAATCAGCACAAACGAGGATGTTGCGAACTGGCGTAGAAAGTACTCACCTCTACGGCGGTTTGCTTTTGCTCACACTGCGCTTGAACTTTCGTTCACAAATGGGTTATCTCCTTCGGCCGGACGAGTCTGAGTGAACGCTATTGCGTTGCACTCGTACCCAATATCTACGAGGTTCTGCGCAATGCTGTCGATGTTGCGGCTCGTCAAAAAACTACCATCACCAGCTAGACGAGAACTCACTCGTTATATCCGCAATCTCGCCGAGTTTCTTCCAGCTCCAGGGATCGCTCGTTTTTTGCACGCGAGCCCAGTCCTCGTAAGGTAGGACGTGCTGTAGAAAACTGTAAGATCACGACTACTCCCCGGTCGAGAGATAGAAGGGGCATACCTTTAGGTTTTGCGTGATTTTTTCTTCGTCTTTTCCATCAATGCCTCGCTCCCCTCTCCAGGGAAAGAGGCGTGAGGCGCGCAGTTGAATTCCTTCATGTCGCCCAGGAGGAAACGTATAATCGGATCGGCGATTACCAAGGTAACTCGATCAGCACTTACAAGATCCACGAGATTTGCGGCACTTACTCCGCTTTCGACGCTCCACGGGGTCACAAATGGTACAGCACGGCGACTCAGGGTTCAAGTAGCGAATAGCTCTGGTACGCGCAGGTCAGCACTGCGGAGAGTCAGTCGAAGGGGGGATTAGAAAAAAATTACGAGCAACTCGTCCTCGTAGTACGCACAGCCGTCAAAACACTTTCGCGTTCGGCCTCAGGTAGCACCAGTACTCTGTACGCGTAAGCTTCTCCGCGGTACAAAGCACATTCACGAAACGAAAAACGTACGCGGCATTGTTTTCAAAACGCTAGGCACGTGTACTGTCAGGTTTGACGGGCAGCTGAGTACGCCAGGCATATTCGCGAAGGCGGTCATACAGACTGAGACGCCGCTGCGCCAGTGCATGCGGATACCGCGAAGGAGTTTCGTTGTGCGCGCGAGGCGGAGTATTATCGTGCGGCTGCTAAGTCGAGTAGCGTTGCCTCGAAACCCTCTCGGGCCTTCGCGCCTTAGCGCCTTTTTTCGGACGCGTCGTTGGTTATAAACAGCCTCGCCATGATTAGACGGCGGCTGGGCGTTCCCATTCGTCGACCGCAGTGAGGATTGGCGGGTGATCTGCACGGGAGATCTAGCAGAGCGGGATCGGGTCACTGATCGTAGACGCGCATAAGTGAAGGTGAACAAATATGATAGAACCAGTCAAGCTGCACTCACTTTGAAGGAGGACGCGAGGACGTCCGAGTCGAGGGAGGTCGAGGAACGGTCCCACCACGTGGCATTTCTCGGCTATGAACTTCAATTGTCCGTCGCGCGTCCGGAACACAATTGCAAAATCTTTGGACAAAACGACTAGGACATCCTGAACGCTCTTCACGCTGGCAGATTTGTCTGCGAAACCGACGCGGTACGATGGCCGCTGCTAGTTTCCTGCCAGCTTTATTGCCGTACGACGTCGAGCGCGCGGCCCAAGTACGTCGCCCGCCCACTCCGACGCCACCAAACTGACGATCGCACCCAAAGCTCATCCAACAAGCCTACGCGCCTACGCAGTCTACCGTCTCTGCAGACGAGCAGCGAAGAATACAGCAGGAGCTGTTTGATATCCAGAAACGCCCGGAGGCGTGGGGCCTCGTCATTCCGTTCCTCGAGCACCAGGATCCGAATGTGCAGTTCTTCGGGGCGCATACTGCGCAGGTGAAGATTGCAAGAGATTGGTGAGTGCGGCTACGTTTGTGCGCGCCGAGTTAGGGCTGAATGTGCTCAGGGAGTCTTTCCCCGCGGACAACGTCATTCCCCTACGCGATCTCATCCTCGAATTGACCGCACATTCTGCGTCAGTCGGCCGAAATAAAGTCATCCTACGCAAGTTATTCGTAGCAGTAAGCATGTCCAAAGTAGAGTTTTGTAACACTCGTTCACGACTTTGCTAGCTCACGTCTCTGGCGCTGAGACTGGCTCCTACGCACCCATCGCAATGGCCGGACTGGCTCATGTCCTCGATATCCTTCTTCTCCTCCCGCAATCTCCCCACCGAAAGCATCCTCGACTTCCTCTCTATCACCGCCGAGGAAATCATTACTGCTGATCTCGTAGGGCCGAGCAAGTGCGTGTTTTCATCTGTATCATCGCTGTTGATGTGACTGACGGCGCGTCCAGGGCTGCTATGAAGCAATCACTCCACGACGCCGTGCCGCTAGTCGTCTCGGCGATCACGACGTGCATCACGCAGCCGTCGCAAAGTGGGTCCAAAACCCAGCTCCGATCCGCGCTGAAGTGCCTCGAAGCGTGGATCTCGACTCTCCCCGCCAAGTACGTTACTCTGCTTCTCGATTTTGCGCGCATGCTAATCAAATGCGAAACTAGTGACCTTACTCCTCTGATACCCATTCTCATCTCCCTCCTCAATCCCGTGTCCGGCCAAGCAAACGGCGCCGCCCTCGAATTCGACGAGGACACGTTTGTGCCCGCGTCGGACGCGTTGCAGGAGGTCCTGAGCAGGTCCGCGCTCTCCGACGGCGCAGGAAGCGCAACCCTGACTGAGCCCCTCATGATGTGGCTCGAGGCCTGGGGCAACAAAATCGTCGAGAACACCGTCACCAGTACGTGCCCCCTTCGCCGCCTCGATGCACTAACCCATCTCACCACACACCCGCAGCCGGCTTCGTCGACGCGGTCGCACACTCTCTGTGTAAGCTCCTCGTCGCGCTGGGCGACCACTCAAACGCGTACATTGCATTCAACCTCGCGTCGCCCACTGTCGCTACCCCGACGCCCTCCGCGGCGCTCGCATTCCCCTCGCCGGCTCCACCGCGCTCGCGTCTCGTGCAGACGTTCCTCAGCCTGCTGCTCGCGTATACGGGCCTGCCGGGTCACTACGGCATCGACGAGGACGAGAGCGAGATGACGCTCGGCTTCTGGTATCTTCTCCAGGAGTCGCTGTGGGCGTCCGATTTTTACATCGACGGCGAGGAGGCGGAGCAGAAACGCGACGAGGTCAGGGAGAAGGAGGTTTGGGACGTCGCGAAGGCGGTTTACAGCCAGCTCGTGCGGGTGTTGCGGCGGAAGGTCGTTTGGCCGCCGCGGGGCAATGGGTGGTCTAAGGGTGAGTCGGAGGTCTCGCGCGTGTTTTGATCGGGCTGGGCTGATTTCGAGTAAAGATCAGAGAGACAAGTTCCAAGTGCAAGTTGGCGTCAATCTCAGTACGAGCGATGCGCTAATGCGAATATTGTAGTTATCGACGAGACGTAGGGGATACGCTCATCAACGCGTAAGTCATCCGCACTATCCGAACTCAGGCTCGTCCTGACTTTCGTTTCTAGATACTACGTTCTTCGAGACGACATGCTAGCCTACTACGTGAACGATATCGTGGAGCGCCTATCGAATACACAGGACCCCGAAAGCTGGGCGGTACGCACCATACACCCATCTTCACAGTTATTGACATGCTCAACTCTACTGCTGTCATCCAGGAAATCGAGGCCACGCTCCACTGCGTCATGTCGATACAGGAAGCAGTGCCGTTGGAGCCTCAGCCGCACCTCGCCAGGATATTCAGTCCCGACATCTTAGGTCGTCTACCCACCACCGGCATCGACCGCGTCCGGCGCACAGCGCTCGCGACCATCGGTAATTCTCCCGTCAACTCGTTATAAATGTCGATATTAACCCCATGTTGCGCGACAGGAACCTACGCGTCGTGGTTCACGACACAGCCGGCACCAGAACCGGCGTCGGGCTTCTCAGCCCCATCGCTGCTCATGAACGCAATCTCGTACGTCGTAGCCGCGTTGGGCGAGCCCGCCATGAGCTTTCCCGCGGCGAACTCCCTGCGCGACATCTGCGACGCCAACCGCGCGGCGCTCGCGCCCCACATTGGCGCTTTCGCGGACTTGCACGCGGGTCTGACTAACATCCCTGTATGTGTGCTGGGCGCGTCTCTCCTGGTGGGTACTGACTGCGGGACCGTGTGACAGGACACGGAGAAGAGCAAGGTACTCCAGTCGATTGCGAGCGTTATTCAGGCGTTGCCGCCTGAAGAGGAGATCCCTCCCGTTGAGGTGTGTCCGATTTTGAATCACTCCTTCGTATGTACATGCACTGACCGGAACGCGTGCAGGCCATCGTAAACCCTGTCGTGCAAAAGCTATTCGCGGCTCTGCAATCCTCCACCCAGGTACGTACTTATTTCCTTTGTTACTCATGAACATAGCGGCTCACGAACGGGTGCGCAGCTTCCCGACGAATCCCGCGCGTTGATAATCTTCCAGCTGCAGACGCTCTCCGGTGTAGCCAAAGGTCTCACGGGCACCACCGACTCGCTTCTCGTCCTCGACGCATCTCCGGAAGAACAAGAGGCTTCCGAGAAGATGAGGCGTGCACGGCAAGATCCAAGGATGGTGACACTGCGAGACAGTGTCTTCGCCGCCGTCAAGAGTACGGTCGAGACATGGTCAGCAGACGCGGCTGTCAGCGACGTACGTCCACAAGTCTTGCACTGCTAACGCCGAGAAAATCGACTGAGAAATTCGTTCCAGGCCCTGAGCGAGCTATTCAAGTCGATAACATCATTACCGTCCGACACCACAATAATATCTCTTCCGCCCGGGCCTTTGCTAGGACTTGTGTGCATAGCGTCGCAGCGGCAGCTCACTGCGACATGGCTGTCGCTGTCCAGCATGCTCGTTGTGCAGCTCGACCCTCCGTCGATTGGGCCGTATCCGATGAAGCCTGCGCCGAACGAGGAGGTGCAGAATACGGTGACGAGCGTCTTGCCCCAGCTGTTACAGATCTCGTTAAACTATTTGGCCCAGCCCGGAGCTATGGAAACGGTGAGCTCTGTTCCTCCTACATCATTCGCGTTATGCTGATTTTTGGCCATGCGACTTTAGAATCCTGATATACTCAAGGACTTTTTCAGCTGCATGGACACCGTGAGTACATTTTTTTTGCAATGCAGATATGTACACATCTGAACGTTCTCTATGTACAGTTCGCGCAACACTTCGTTGCGTTTTTCTATAGACTCCCGCCAGGTCTGTTTGATACGTTGATGCAATGCGCCATCAGCTCCCTCGCGCTCCAGGAAAGATACTCGCTAGTTTCTGCGTGCACGTTCCTGGTCAGTGCCATTATATCTCATTCTCAATGCTTGCTAACGTAGCCTCTCCAGTCGACGTTAATCAACTACACTTCCCGCTCCGACGAGCTAGCGGACGCAAAGGCTGTTCTAATCAACAGTCACGGCCGCTCCATGATGCGAGCAATACTCGCTGGCTTCGCGGGCGTCGCTCCTCGTTCTGCGAACCTCAACCTCATAGAGCTGTTGACGACGATCTTGGGGCGCTGGCCTGCGGAAGGTAAGTCCTGGATGGCGGAGATACTTTTCGCGGTACGTGTATCAACTACTACCCACGCGATCCGCTGCTGACATGACCGTGCCTAGGATGATTTTGTGCCCTCGAAGGCGGGACCGGAAGCTAAGGAAAAGTTTGTGAAGGCGGTCACTGGGTGAGCACCGTCCTGCGTTTTCGATGTAGCATGTTCACTTACGCAATTGTAATTTGTAGGTCGCGGTCGATGAAACGAACCCGAGAGGCTGCACAACAGTTCTCTATGATTGCTCGGGGACTAGAAGGAACTAGTTTCGGATATGCGACGATGTCAATGTAGCGTATTGGAGCTTAATTGTATCGCTAAGTAACGAGGACAACTTGTACACCTACCTGCATAGAATGCATTCACACATTATTATGCTCGACAACACCCCATAACGCTGAACATGGCACAAGAGCATATATATGATCAACTACAAACTGCTCGGTACTACGCCATCATAAGATACTCTCAGTGTCGCCGACTTGATCCTGCGAGTTTCCTCCTCCTGTTCCTCAGAGCCGTCTTTGCCGCCTCCTCCTTATCCGTCAGGCGTTCCGTGGCCCGCGATACGTCAGAGCTAAACGAGGAATCCGTTGCAGTCGTCGACATGCGCGCCAGCGTCTTGCGCTTGTGGAAAGACTTCTTTGGGGGCCGATAATAAGGGGTATGTGCGTCCGAGTCCATGCCGCTACTGCTCGCGGTTGTGCGCATCGTCGATGCACGGGAGATCCCTGGAAGCTGCGGCGGAGGGGACGTTTCGTAGCCGTAGTAGCCATACACCTCCGGGCTCACGGAGTATTGCGAGCGACCGGTGTTTGCGCGTGACAGCGGGCCGTCGAGGTCGTGCGCGAGTCGTTGTGGCTTCCCCGACGTCGGTAGCAGCGTCGGCTTGCGTATCAGCGGGGCACGAGGGACTACACCGCCTATAGAGCCTTCGGTGTCGGAGTCGAGATATGCCAGCGTGGTCCTCGATATGTCGGGAGTGTAGCCAAAGTCGGGGCGGCCATCGTAGGTCTGGCCTTCCAGTTCAAGAATTTGCGCCCTCCTGCGCGACGACGTCGTGATGGCAGTGTCACGGCGCGATACTACGCGTGCCGACGTTCGCTGCTGCTGCTGGAGATCCCGCGAAATACTTACGCGTCGAGGTGTAGGTGTGAGTATGTCGAAGGTCTCGCCCGGAAGGGAGTTATTTCCCTTTACCGCGTTGAGCGCATTCGCCAGACTGTTTTTGAGCGTCGAGGTCCAGCCCTCGTTGGCCGCGGGAGTCGCCGATTTTGTAGCTGGCGAGGCGTTCGATAGCATGGAGCTCGGGATGGGAAGCTCCGCTGGAGTCTGTTCATTCGCGTGGTCGGGTGCCCAAGGGACCTCGAGGCCATCACCACCATTAAGTCCCCAGAATCGTGGACGTGTACCTGGACTCGCCTCGCGCGGCGTACCGAATCCAATGGGCATCGCACCGTTGAAGCCGTCGTTCATGACGTTCAACATCCCAGTTCCGGGTCGGCTCGATTCGTCGCCCGACGAGACATCACCCGGCATGATGTTAGCGACGCTCAGCCGCCCGAGAGCCCCGGTGCGACTTTTTGCGCGCTCGAAATCTGCCTGCAGAAGATGGGAAGGCAGCGGGCGGGTGTTAGGGTACGGGCCCGAGTGATCGGTAGGGAAGACGAGGCTATCCGCGAGGCTTCCGCTGTTGTACTCGTCGGCGAACGGATAGCCTATGCCTGCTGCTGGAGCTATAGTCGCTACCCTTTTGAGCGGCTGGGGGAGGTTATCAACGCGCCTAGGCTCGCCAACGTCACGATCGCCCGCGGGCTCCCACTGAGTACTGATGCTGTTCCGGGCCATGGCACCGTTGCTTTGACGGCGATTGATGCCAAAGACCTCATCGTCGAGGGGCACTTCGATCATGCCTTGCTCGTCGTCCTCGGGCGAGCGGCGGCCCCAGGGTACGGAGGTGGCCACGAAATCGCGGCGCCGCTTGGCGTGTGCACGTAGTTTGATGTACCAAGCGGTGAGCGCAGCCAAAACGGCGACGACTACGATGACACCCAGCGCGATCCCGATGTAGAATATTGCACTGTGAGTAGACATCGCATGGTTGCTGGGTGAGGACGCGGCCGAGCTCGAAGGTGCCACAAGCACAGTAGTCGACGATTGGGCGGTCGCCGTAAGAGACGAAGACGGTAAATCGGTGGGCTGGACAGATGAAACGGGAACAGCTATGGAGGATATCGACGAGATGGACGTGGGCGCAGAGCTCGATGTCGCAGATGTTGGCGTGGCAGCGGAGCTCACTGCCGTCGACAGACCTGTCGACTGAGTGGATTGGGAGGGATCTGCCGTTTTACGGGACGCTGTGGCACTCTGCGGCTGCAAGATCGAGCTGGGCTGCCGCAACGACACACTTGTTGGCTGCGATAACGCCGGTTGTGTCGCGCTGTGCTCCTTCTGTGATGAGCGCGTGCCAGTGGGGGACGCAGCAGACATGGACGCGCCGTGCGCTTGCGCAGCTGCAGACCTGAGCAGAGGATCGTCGTTCTTGGGGATGGTCGGGAAACCAGATGCAGATGGCGGAGGCGGGACTACGCCAGCGTTCGGGAAGGGGTCGGCGTCTGAGGTAGGCGGAAACACGTCAGACGGAGGCGGAGATGGGGTGGTGCCATCGTCAGGAGAGACCGCAAATCCGTGGTTGGCCGCGGGGTCGACGTTGACGATCGACTCCGGCATGAGGTCGTTTGCGGGAGCGAAGGACGGCGAACGCTCAGGCGCTACAATCGACGCCTGACCTTCAGGACCAAGGACCAGAACATGCGGTGCGGAAGAGCGCGCTTGGGGAAGAGCATTGCGTCGGCTGCCGAAAGCATGTGAGTGGGTACGCATATGCCGAGTCATGGATATGCCTCAGAGTTAGCGGAGACGCGAAGAAAAGACAAGACTTGATAGCGAACGACGCGAGAACAGGGAAAGCAAGAGAAAGCAAGAGCAGGTGCGCACCAGGCGCGGACAGCAGGTAGTTTCGTGAAAGCTGCCGGAGCGACAAGGAAACAAGAGCGGCAGCAAACGAAGGATGGAGAACGGGGGAGAGCGTAGAGAGCAAGAGGCCTACCGAACGTCCCGAGGGTATATGCGGCCACGGTGGTCGCATTCTGGTTCAGACCAGCGCCGGTCAGCCTCTATGTGAGTAGGTTACGGTTATTGCTGCGATCGAATGAGCTTCACTGACGGATGTGACCTTCATGGTATGTGCGTTTCGCAAGTGCCGCTACATCACGTTGATAGTTAGCGGTGATGCACAAGTGAGAAGGTTCATATTGACTCAAATCGACAACAAAATGACACCACGAACCATTATTTGAATATAAACTAGGAACTGGAAACGCTATCCTGCCCAGTCCCACCCAAAATATACGACACGAATGGACTTGGTCACTTTGCTTGAGTGCTATGTGGTATATCGCCAGGTGCGAGTCCTGCACAAGGTGGCCTGCCGGTGAGATCAGGGAATTTCGATAGATTGTGATCGCAGCGAAAAACGCTAGCTGTCTAGAGCGTATGGTCGTCAACGGCACTTGAGAGGACCCATAACGCCACATGAGCGATGGGAGATAACCAATCGGGCAGAGATCCTGCACAAAGAGACCACCATTGGCGGAGCGCTAGACGCAGAGAGACCTTCTTGAGGCGATCCAGTTTGGCAACTGGACGATGAAACTCTTGAAGACTCGCCCTCGTCGGTAAATTTTGCCATATGTACCAGAGCTGGAAGCAACGCGGTATCATCATGGATCGCACCTAGGATGGGAAGGATGGCGTGCACGCTTCGTTATCGAGGACTTCGAGCGAGAAGGACTGCAGGCACTCCAGTGAAAGGCGTTTTCCGACAGCATTACTGTTGAATCCAGGTTGAGTCACACTTCAATCGAGTCTGCAAGTACTACTCACCGTGAATAAAACCTCCAATATCTTCTTGAGAGTATCTGCTTAAAGCCCCCCCCCCCCCCACGCTCTCGAAACCCTCACCCGACCCTTCCCCATCCCCGACCATCGTTCAAGCTCCTGGTTAGCACGCACTGCTCGTCAACGCAGCACGGAATCGCAGAGACCAATTCAGTGCACAATCGAATTGACAATACGTTGCGCCAAGTCTAAGTCTTGGGGCTCAGGCGAGACGGCTGGCGGAGGACCCAGTCATATTGGAGAAGTAACAAGAAATTCGTGTACAAGATCGCGAGCCTCGAGGCGCGGATTTGACGGTAAGCTTGAAAGTTAAAACCCCGCGAGTATTGATGCAGATTTGAGGACGCTGATTATTGAGATCGTCATCGTCTCTGGCAGCTGCGTACCCTTGCCCTCCTACTCCCATCATCCCTTGCCGAATCCTTGCCAAAATGTCCATGAAAGCCGTCAAAGTACAGCCCGGAAAGACTGTCGCCGTCGAACAAGTTCCTATCCCCGAACTACTAGACTCTCAGTTTCTCGTCAAAGTCGCTGCCGTCGCAATAAATCCCACCGATTGGTAAGCCTCTCATTCCACCGTCCACATTTTTCCGCCCACTGAACCAAACGATCGCAGGAAACACGTCGAATGGGTAAATGGCTGCGTCCTGTCTTTCCCTCTCGTCTCACCGATTCCTTTGATTCCTCGCAGGGGATTGGTGGCGGCCCTGGCTCCACCGTGGGCTGCGACCTCGCAGGCACCGTCGAGAAAGTCGGACCAAACTCGCGGTTCAAGCCGGGGGATCGCGTCGCTGCAATCGCGCATGGATGCTCGAAGCTCAGCCCGACGTCCGGCGCGTTCGCAGAGTATGCCGCCATCGAGGAGCACGGTGCCGTGAAGATCCCCGCAGACGTGTCGTTTGAGGATGCCGCCGGCCTCGGCGTCGCGCTCGCCACCACAGGCCTTGCGCTGTTCCATGACCTCGGACTCCCGCTGTCGCTCGAACCTAGCAGGAATGGCGAACCAGTACGTAGCAATGTTGAAAGTGTAGCTAGTACGCGGGAGAGCTAACAGGGTGAAAACCTGCAGATCCTTGTTTATGGTGGCGCAACATCCGTCTCGCAGGCGTTGATTCAACTCGCCAAGGCCGCAGGGCTGACCGTAATCACGACCGCCAGCGAGAAGAACCGCGAATATCTCACCAAACTGGGCGCAGACCACGTCATCGATTACCACAACGCGGATAAATGCATTGCAGAAATCAAGGCCGCACTCAACGGCCGCGAGCTCAAGGTGTGTACACTCCGCGCGCATCTATGACCCTTCATTGACGATGCGTTTTTTGCAGCTCGCACACGACGGCATATCCGAGGGCGAATCCCTCCGTATCGTCCTCGCAAGCATCGCCCCGAGCCCCGGGTCCAAAGTCACGCTCGTCCTCAGTCTTCCCCCGTCCGTCACCGCGCCCCCCGGCGTAACCGTCACGAGCGTCCTTGCCTACTTCGTCCTCGGCCGCCCGGTTGAGTTTGCCGGAAAACAGTTCCCCGCGAACGCAGAGCTTGCGAAGTTCAACGGCGAATTTTTCCTGTTCGCGGAAAAGGCGTTGGAGAAGGGGATAGTGAAGACACAGGAGATCAAGAAGCTGCCGGGCGGGCTCGAGGGCATAAAGGATGCGTTGGCGCAGCTGAAGAACGGAGGAGGTGACAGGGCGAAGCTTGTGTTGACCGTCGCGTAAATCGCGCGCGCTTGATACTCGTCCTTCGTTGCACAAAGAGTCGAAGTGATGTATAGTTGTATTGATATTCATCTGGTTATTCGTTGATCAGTACGATCTGCTTGGGCTCTCCGACAAGGTTCACGCATGTGGCGATGCCTTCCTCACAGCGGGAGTAGCGCAACGATGGCGACGAACTGCGTGGCCCTCTCATGCCCAGAACTCCCCCGCAAGTTCAGGACGAGGACGAGTCGACCCTCGCATTCGAAATGGTGATACCGATACCGAGGGTGAGCGCGTAGCGGCATGTCTGACGCAAACATTGCAATCGAGCTCTGAGCAAACGTGCAAGTGTCATCGCAGTGCAGGCGCCTGCTGGTGGTCGGTGATCACTGAATGTTACGGCCAGGGAACGGTCACTGTCAAGTTGTAATCGTCGAACTCGAAGGCTTCAAAAAGTAAGACATGAGCGCCGAGCATAGTGCGGTGGGCAGAAAGATTTTCGGGCTGCGCTGCCGGCAGAACGGCAGAACGGCAACTGCCAAGGGTGGCAGATTTTGGCACAATTGTTTTTGGGCTTTTCATCGGTGCCCACGATGTTTTTGCTGTCGGGCAGAATCTCTGGATGACTTTCTGCCACAACTCCCGTGTGGTCAAAAATATGTCCGAAAACGGAAGTTTACCGGGAAACTCGCCCAAAATAGTCACGTAAGCGGCTTTTGCAGCGTGTTTCGGTGCCAGAGTGTGGCCAAAAAAGGTTTTCTGGCCATATTTGCCGCTGAAGTATGCGCCGGCGTCAAGTTCGAGTTTCGCTCGGGGTGCCCTTCGGAACGAGGACCCACTGCCTCGTACAAATAGCTACATCTGGCATATATTGTGCCAAATTCTGCCAGACCTACCCTTGCGGCAGATGGCAACTGCCGGCATGGCAGAATGGCAGGGCGAAATGGCGAAAAGCTGCCAACAACACTAGCCGAGCAAGAGATTCTAGTTATACATAGAGAGAAAAGAACAAAAGGCGGCGTGCGTGATAAACGAGGACCGATGATAGTCCCAATGGAGGTCACATACTGAAAAAAATAATCGAATATAATTTGTCCGGACTTTGAACCGCACGTGCCGAAGATTTTGTCCGGACTATGTATCCGACCTCGAAGGAAAAATGGCCTTGTCCGGACTACGTATCAGACATCTAAAAATCGAATAAATTCGCGAAAAATTCCAGAATATTGTCGTAGGCGGTTTAAGCACATATTAGCGCCTTACTCAGGTCAAGTATGCATTTGAGTGGTCTACCCCAAAGTGCGGAGAGCTCGGGAGGAAACACAACGAGTATCTACGGATTTATGTGTAGCGGCGAGTGGGACATTAAGAAACAATAAGAACAGGGTAAATACGGAGGTACAAAGTACCGATAGGACCCAAATTGGCCAGCTTTCCATACAAAAGTCGATAGACCACGAGCCCAGCCGCCGACCGGTCGTATATGGAGGCGGACAATTTCCGTGTAAGGAGGTTGTCCGGACAAATATCAGACCTCTGTGGCGCCAATTTGGCTTGTCCGGACTATATATCCGACCTGTTGTCAGATTTTGGCGATTTGTCCGGACAAATATCCAACCTTTGGGGCTCAAAATCAAAAATTTGTCCGGACTCCGTATGTGACCTCCATTGGGACTATCATAGGTCCTGATAAACGCGACTTCCAAGTTGCGAACGGTGCGAACGAGAGGACGCGAGACGCGGAATTGATTTCTTGCCTCCTGCCACACCAGAAAAAATCCAATAAAACGTTTGCAGGCATCTACGACAGATCCAACTCCCGTTGCAACATCATGGATATACACCAATCCTCATCCCGTTTGAAGAACTAATCCGCCCAGCCTGTTGACCATTGCACGGCTACGGAACCGACGATGCGTCTGAGAAAACGCGCCAAGACGACCGCTGAACGTGCAGCAGGACGGAAAGCCGAAGCTGAGAGGAAATCGCGGCAAACTGGCCAACTTTACGGAAATGCCACTCGATATCCTGTTCGAGGCATGTAGTACTGTCCATTCAGTTTCATCCCGGGAGTCGCTAACGCCAGCATCCTTTGGCCAGATATTCGGCCATATGCAGCCGCATGATATCCTCCGTCTCGCGCGCACGACAAAACCCTGCGCACTATCCTCATGCATCATGCATCGGCGCACGGGCATCTTGGTCTGGAAGCCGCTTTCGCGAATTTGCCTAGCATTCCCAGCTGCCCGCTCGACGTGACAGAACCGCAGTACGCGGATCTGGCGTTTTCAAAACAATGACGTGTGCGTTTCTCGTTCCGTGATTTTTCCCTCTGGGTGGAGCTCACGGCTATGCAGCGCTGCTCGAGGCCAAACGCAAACGTGTTTTGGAGGCTCCGCACCCGATATTGCGCGCACTGCGTGGAGGAGTTGTTCGTTTTCCCCTTGATCTCACCCTGGCTCTCTGTTGATCCACTTCGCCAGAGCAATTCATTACTTCGACCCCCAGTCGCACGATAATACCATCTGGGACGCCGTCGAGCGCCGAAAGCGAAGTGAGTAATGTACTCATTGTGGGCTCATAAGGTGCCGATCGGGCCACCGTTGTAATAGCCGATCCAGTTGTACGTTTAATCCTGGGCGACATGACAGCGTTCAATCGTGCGCTTCACGCCTCCCTCCCTGGAGAAAACAGTGAGGCATTGAGGAAAGAGATGAAGAAACGCATAGGTATAATATGTGAGGTACGTCCATGGCACCTTTCAACCGGGGCGGTAGTCGTGGTCTTATGACGCCGCTCTGTAGCACGCCCAGGCCTGCGAGGAGACGGAACGCGACGGCAGGAAAACTTGAAATTGCGAGTACTGTGAGTCGCGGGCAGAATTGCTTGTTGACGTCCGTTATTTTCAAAAGCTGACATCTTGTTGTGGGTGGATTAGCCCCTGTTCCATGGGGTCTAATGTTTCCTCGACGAACGGGCCTCTTCCGGACTCAATCCCGACCAACTCGCTGACGTCGACACCCACCCCGACCTTGATCGCGTCCCGCGCAGCACCTCCGTGACGTCGCCCCCCTTCAATGCCGACCCTCTCGGACCGTGTAGGACCCTAGTCGACGCGTCGATTGAGACTTTCGACTTTTTCGATGCACCACAACGCACTGAAGACGCAACAAAATGACAAAGAACACCCGAGTTTCCGCGCGGTTGCCACCTCGTCGCACGTCTCCTTCCACCTCCAACGCCGCTCCTCCCCTCGTTTTTCTCGCTTTGCTTGCTACCAATTTTTGCAATAGTTGGCTGTGTTCGCGCTACAGATGCTAGTAGGCGGCTATGAGGTGTCTGATGCCGGAGAGGGAGAGGCGAAATCGGGCACAGAGTTGTCTCCTCCGCCGCAGCCGATTCCGACAGATACCGACGCCGCTGCATCGTACACGAGTCGGGCTTCGCCGTCTCGTGTCAAATGCGTGGCAATCTCTTGTTGCTCGCGAAGCATCGCTGCACGACGAGTCTATCGAGTCTGCTTCAGGATAGGATACCGATCATGTCCCCGACGTCGTCGAGCTCGATGTCGACGCTTTCCCCGACACCGGGCCCCGCCCTGCGCTCATCGTGATTCCCGATGCCGATGTAGAAGATGAGTAGACCAGTGAACGGGGAAGAATCTATGGTCCACGGTGGTCTCGCGTCGAAATCTGCCTAGCCACACCAGTTTCGTTGCTGGTAAGTCGTGCCTGGACCGCACCATCCTATAACGGCCATCCCCGAGCTCGAGCCTTAGGCCTACCTCTACAGCATCCACATCGTTCGAGAGCGGCTTCCTTTCCGCAATGACGGATCGCGAAGCGAAGACTTCACGTTTATGTGGACGTTCATGCAGGTCGCCATGGTGTTGCTTCCCATCCCGTTGACCACTGAGAGTAAGGAGGAGAACATTGAGGACGCGTGGCGCTTGCTTGCCGGCCAGTCTGCTTACAGTCCAGCGCCACACAGAATAGCTCGCGAAGCATCTGTCGGACATCACCACGACATTTTGCTAGGTAGACGATGCAAGGGTGTGTTAGATGTCTTATTCTTGGGGGTCTATCGAGTTACTGACCTGTTCCTTGTTCCCTTACAGCCAGCCTAAGACTCCCCACGACTTGGCCAGAAATTCCCCGTTTCGTGCTCGAGATAGATGGAATTACCACATGGTACGTCGCCTTATATCGGCGTTTCAACCGACACGCTGATATACACCCCCAGATCTATATGTCTGTTGGTTATTCTGGTTCATGCGGTCCCGTTGCGTCTAAGTAATCCATGTTCCGAGAGCTACGCTAGTCGAAAGGCGAGCGTCCGCCGGATGCCGCAACGTAATTGTGTTGGCGATGAGACCCTGAATACTCGAGGCAGCCCATGTTGGTATAATAATTTGCGTGCTTCTGCTGCACCTATTGACACGTTTCCAATTTCGACTTGAAGAGTTTTTCTGTTCTCCTACCCTTCGACGTCGCGCCGTCTAGCTTTGCCAGGATATCTGTCCAGGAGTACCCGTGGTGAGTTCATGCATCGAATGCACATCGCATACTGCATTCCTGACCAATCGGATCGAGATACTAGGCTCTGCATACGAGGACACGATGACACACCGTTTACACGTCGCACCCTTAGGTTTTGGCATGCGTCGACGTACAGGTCTTATGATTAAATACGCATGGGAGCGACTACAGGTTTGCACGCAGTAACGCAGGCTTGCTCATACTCGACTGCGCCTTCATCAGGTCATTTATTGCCCTTAAGATTTCTTCGATCGGATTTACGGTATCCTTCTGGACTCATATTGCGCACTGCCCGACCACCTCGAGCATGTCACAGAGCTCTACCGATGGTAATGTCGTTAAAACCAAATGTTGATCTCACCAACTCAACGAGTAGCACGACAGAATATTCTCAAAGCTCCTCCGATGGCGGCTACCTTGCGTCGAAGATCGCTGCGTATCAATTGTCCCGCAGTATAGACGGATTCTCCCACCGCCCAGATACACCATTGTCAGACAATGCGTTGTACAGTGCGGCTTTAGAGGCGGCCACCGAGATGAGGCTGCGTTGTGGCATATCGTCGTACGTTGCCTCGCTCAGTCCCGTTGCAGTTGATTATTGACTTGAAGTATTCCAGGTCATGCCCAGCTCAATTGTGGACCACGCACGAATCCACGCAATCGCTCCGGACAGATTGTCCACAAGTGTCGGAGGCCAGGATTCAATTTGTCGAGGCCATGAAATCTTCATGGCGGCCTCTCGGGACAGATCGCATTGAGTTGCCCCAAGAATGGATTGTGGGTAGTCGATACTCTAGCAACATTTGGCTCGCAGCTCACTGATATATCACCATCAGTCAGATTCACAACAGCTGAAATTGGGCGGCGACCTCTCTCTGTCGATGCTTCAAATAGTCACCCACCCTGTGCGCGACGCGTTGACGCCTCTGAGCCCACACGATCGTGTTCCGAGAATGCGAAAAATTGCTCATTGTAAACCAGACTTCACGTATCCGCGCATTCCACAGGGTCAGTGGAAGGCGGACGATCCGCCAGATACTGCAGTTTCTGCATCGCGCGTCCTCGATGTTGTCACGCAATTTGGCGACACCCGCGCCGATCGACTGGATTTGTGCGTGGCATCTATATTCGACGGGATGCCCGGATTCATACTTCGACGGTGTGTGGTCTCTATGATGCTGGTGATGATGACACTAAAGGCACGATATAGGAACCCAGTCTTCTGTTTTTACCCTTGTCTAGGGACCTCCGAAGATGCATCTATCGACTATGCGTTGGTGCTTCTCCCTGTCTCTCCGACACGTCGCTTAACGAGGAAAAAAGCGCGGGTCCTCCCTGTCGGGATCCTGAACCCAGCTCTCCTTCTACACATATCCGAATTGGATCCTCCTTCGGTGGACCGTTCGACTTCATCGAGGATGGTAGCCACTGATCTTATGCGTCTCGCACGCAACACTCAGCGGCACCTCGACGCGCTCCTCGTGGCCTTCTCCCTCCGCCACAGTCAGGGTGTCTCCACTGCCGACATACCGACCCCCGCTAGCCCCCGCGACCCCCCGCCGTGGGCAATCATGTACGGCATTTTCCAGAAATGCGACACTGTGCACATCGTCGCGCACCTCCCCTCATGGGACCCATCTACACACGAATGCCACTACCACGCCATCCTCGTCGATAGTCTCCCCTTTGCTCCGCGCACGACCTCTATGCAGTCTCCGGAGCAGACGCTCGCACGCCTGCGCGTCGCGATCGCATTGCTCACAATTCAAAAGCACTGCGCGCGCCTGCGTGCGGTGTGGGAAGATGGACTTCCCGGGCTGGCTTGGCCGCAGGCAATCGTCGACTACGAGCGCGCATTAGCGGATGAGGTGACAGGGATAGTGTCGCCGATGCCGTCAGTCGAGACAGACGTGGAACTCGATTATATCATGTTTTACGACCCTTGGCTTGATGAGAACGAGCCGTTTGATACTGGCGCGGATGAGGAGGACATGAGGAGGTCGAGGGTGATTGTGAAGCGGTGGTTGAGGGGTAAGCCGGTCCATCAATGATTTTTTTGCTCGTTCAACGTTCAACGTTCAACCCTCGTCCCCATTCAATATATGTTTGAATATTGATATGATCACTTTGCATTACAATGTCACCTCGTCGCCACAATATACACTCTAGTTGAACTGGGGACGAAGTAAATCCATGCGTAGAGCCTCCAAAAGTTTCTCCCGCGAGATAAGCTTTTCCCGCTGCGCGACAGCAAGAGTGCCTGTTCGGAGGAATCCTTTGTAGCGTGCATCTTCTCTGGTGGCACCTATTTCAAGATGAGCGCAAAGGTTCTTGCTGAAACAGTCGGTAACAGCTCGGACAAAGAAGAGATCAACGCAGTCGGAGACTTTCTCAATAATCCGCTAAATATGGGGCATGTTGGCACAGTATACACAGTAGAATGGGCGGGTTGACATACGCGAGACGACAGGTCGAAGTATGCGCCTAATTCGGCCATAATATTAACCTCCTTCGTATAATCGTTGGCCGGCTTGACAGGCGTGCTATCTTGCGAGGCGTAGGCCTTCGCGAGCATGCGCAATCGATGCGGCATGCCCATCTTCATCTGCGTGTGCAGTCACAAGACCGCCGGTGCGTGCGCTCGCCCGTCAGCTCTGTTTCTTGTCAGCGACACCATATTTCGCATTTTTGACCAAAATTTATTTTTCACAGGAGGCCTTTGTGAGCGTGCACAGTCGATATGCCTCTTGTGAAAAATGAATTTCGTCAGAAATGCGAGTTTGGTCGTTGCGGAAGGACGAACGCATGCACGCACCGTATACGCAGACTGCTGTGGGGATACTACACCCGTACCTCAACTAAAACAGATTGCTTTTCTTCGAGCAACTCGAAGGGGAGCGGGCAGAGGCGACGAACATTCGCATTCACATACACAGAGCAGCATACATGATTACCTTTGAGACGGTCCATCCGTGAGTGCTAAGTGTGACCAGCAGGATGGGACACTCACAATAACGAGATTACTTTCGCAAGCCAGTAGGAATAAAGTATAACACGAGAGCAATAAATGGACAGCGCGAGTCCGAGAGCAGCGTAGCAAGGAGGAGGGCACGAAAAAGAGAAAGCATCAAACCCAACACCACTACCCCTCGTTCTCGTTCTCCGCCTCCATCGCCTCCTTCTCCAGCCGCTTCTTCATCGTGCTCACTATGCGCTACGGTGAGCATACTGTTGATAAAGTTGCCGCGAAACTTACCTTCGCGCGAGATTTGGCCGGAGGACATCCACCCCTCGGGGAATGCCGCGACGATCTTCTGGTACAGCACCTTTCGCAACCCCTGCTCGCTGACCTGCAGCGTCGAGCCCTCCAGCGCGCTTCCCCGCTCGTCAGTCTACCATTAAAGGGAAAGCTCGCGGGGACTCACTTTTTCTCGTTCTCGAGCTTGCAGCAGTCGTTGCTAAGGGCGACGAGGCGCCAGACGAGGACCTTCATCTCGTCCGTGAGGCGGTACTTCATCGGCGGCGGGTGCGAGGTGGTGGGCGCGTCCTGCTCGTGGTCGACCGAGTCCTCGCGGGGCACGGTGGGTGTGGGGGTAGGGGTGCCGGCGGCGGACTCGAGCGCGGCCGCGCCCGCCTCTGCGTTTGCCTCTGCCTTGGCCTTCTTCTGCCGTTTTTCTACCCGATTGTCAGTACGCGAGTATACGAGGGGGATTTCAAGGGGCTCACCCCACTGCCCGACATTCCTCCTCCACTCCTCCTTCGCGTTCTCAAACCCGTTATCCACGAGCTCCCTGAGGGCGGCGAGGAGCGCGTCCTGGCGCTGGACGAGGACGCGCGTGTGGTCTGCAAAGACGGTGCGCTTGATGAGCTTGGTCATGGTGAACTTGTTGTACGGAAAGAGGGAGGGCATGAGCGCGAAGAAGCGCTCGCCGTACTCGTTGAGCTCGACCGCGCGCAGGGCGACGCGCCCGAGGATCGGCTTGATGGACGGCGGGAACTTGCCCTTGCTCTCCCAGGATTCTGCGTGGGCGTTAGCAGGGCGCCGTATGTACGAGCGAGATGGCTCACCCTTGGAGATGGCGGCTTTGAGCTCGTCGAGCGCGGACTGGAGCTCGGGCGAAAAGTCGTTCTGCGCGCGGTTAGCGGTGTACGATGGAGACGAAAATGCGACTTACGATGTCCACCTTGCGCTTCTTGCCGCCCTCGGACAGCGACGACGGATGGCGCTTGCGCTTCGTGCCCAGCTTGTCCTCGTCGTCCGAGAGCAGCGGTATCGGCGTGTCCTTCGTGCCCTCGAGCACGATGCGGCTGGGCCCGGCGTGGCTCGCGTTGATGTGCTCGCTGAGCGCGAGGATCCCGGCCCGCTTGCTCTTCGGTTTCTTGCTCGGCGTCTTGTCCTTCAGCAACGCGACCTCACCGGACGAGACGTAGAAGCCCTGCTGCTTCGTCTGCGCGAAGAATGTGCGCTGGTCGACGGCGAGCTCGGAGTCGTCGATGAAGGGGTCGTGCAGGTCGTAGTATTCCGCGACCGCGCTCTTTCTCGTCTGCGCGCGCGTCAGTTATGAGTCGGCGCGTAGAAGCAATATTACTTACCTTTTTCCTCGTTTTCAACGCCGGTTTCTCGCCGCCCTCCTCCGCGTCGCCCTCGCTGTCGCTCGTGTCGTGTTTAAGCGGCACCGGCGTCGCCGGCCGCTGCCCGGTGGACTTCGCCAGCCCCGAAATGTTGACCTCGTAATTATCGGGACCGCCGAGCTTGATATCTAACCGAATCGTTTGCAGAGGCGGCGGCGGTGGTGGCGGAGATGGTGAGGGTGAGCGCGGTCGGTGCGCCCTCACTGACTTTGGCTTCGTCGGCGCCGTGGTCGACGGCGGCACCCCCGACGTCGAAAGCGGGTCTCCCGAAGTCGAGGGCGGTTTCCCCGATGTTGAAGGCGGCTTTGCGGACGGTGACGCTGGTACGGAGGCGGCTGTAGACGAAGACGAAGCGGTAGGAGCGTCGGCGTCAGGAATAACGATGAGCGCAGGGCGGTGCGCGGCGGCGGCGACATCGTCGACGTCGAGCTCGACGACGTCGGGGACTTGTTCGGTATCGTACTCTGGAACAGAATCGATAGACTCGTCGTGCAGAGATGTAGAGCCTTCGCGAGCAACAAAAGACGAAGCTCGACTCGTGTTCGACGCAGCGTCAGTATCGGTCGGTATCGGCTGCGGCCTTGGAGACGACTCTGTGTCCGATTTTACCTCTCCCTCTACAGGATCAGACATCTCGTAGTCGCCTGCCAACATTTGTATCGTAAATACAGCAAACTAACGCAGAATTTGAGCGAGGAAAGCGAGGAAAACGGGGGAAAAGGCGGCGTTTGGGGGGGAAGTGGGACGTTGCGACGATGTGGCAACCGCGCGGAAAACCGGGAGTTCTTTGTCATTTTCTTGCGTTTTTTCAGTGCGTTTGGTGCGTCGCAAAAGTCGGAAGATTGAAATCGACGCGTCGACTATGATCCTACGAGCTTTCTGATTGGTCCGGCAACCCCCATCTACGATCGGAGCAAATTCCGGTATCCGAAAATACCACGTCTCCTTCTCCTCCTCCTCGTACCGTCGCGCTGTGTCTGCTCGGAATCTGCATACTTGCTTTTCTTGCTTTTTATCTCCTGTTCATTGCTGTTATTGTCCCCGGAAACACAACATGGGTGGTCTAGGCTCTTCCGACGCCATCATTGCGAGCTGTCCTGGCCGGAACAAGTCCTCTGGAGTTTCGCGCGCCGGTCGTCTGCCTCAGGTTCAAGCCGACTAAAACTCGAAGCTCTAGACTAGTTCCCCTGGGAAACGAACGGTACGCTTTCTCGTGTCACAATGTCAAGCGTAAAGATCTGACAGGTCCATCTATAGCAAAACGCGAGCGACCGCCGGACGTTGACACTCGCGCACACAGTGCTACGCCGTCGCCCTCGTTTCTTCTGGCTCCCTTACATAGACACATGGGCTATTATCCGGATAACAATGTCCTCTACTAGAAGCCAACAATTTGCCTGGTCTCAACCCAAGCCGACTGAAACTCGAAGCTCTAGACGGGTGTCTCTGGGAAACGAGCGGTACGCTTGCTCGTGTCACACTGTCAGGCGGAAGGATCTGACAGGTTCATACACAGCAAACGCGAGCGACCGAGTGGGCGCGTGCGAGCACCGTCAGCTACACTCAGCGACCGCCAACAATAGTCTAGAATTCACGGTCCCCGAGTCTTCCGATTGTCGACTGCAAAAGATAGTAACTCGGAGGCCTTGCGAAGAACGAACACACGAATGAAACCAAACTCAACGTACCCTGTCTAACAAGATGTCACGGTAGCAATGTCCTTGAGATGGCTTACAAGCTCCTCCGTGTGTCGTTGAACTATCAGCAGAGCCAGCAACAGCAGCCACTTCTTCCAAATCAGCTTCTCCCTCGCCACATTGAAGGTGTAGTCCGTTCCCAGCAGCTCCAACCTCCTGACCGGGACCTGCACAAACGTCCACACATACGTCGTCTCCTCGCCCGGCCACCCCTCGTTGCGGATACGCGGCTCCAGAGCGGGGAAGTGTATGAAGAACACGACCTCCGTGGCGTCGAAGTAGACGCTGTAGACGTACGCCCAGGGCTCCAGCTCGGGGATCGCCCAGGTGCCGTCGGCGCGCTTGGATTGTTGCGTGGAGAAGTCCCCGGAGCAGTGCCGGATGTAGTGGTCCAGGACGAGCAGGACCATGGTGGGGTGGACCGCTGACGCGAGGTGGGCTCGGGGATCAGCGGTGTTTGCTTGACCGTGCGATTCGGCTCCTGGAACACGTTGCCTGGCGTTGCCCACCGGAAGCATGGCTAGCACTGGGAGCCAGCCCGCTCTCGTCGACACCGCTACAATGTCAGGTATCGGTGGCGTTTTTCTATCGGTGATGTAAAGCTCGTCGGCAAATGCGAGTGACTGTGCCCTATAGTACAAGAAGTGAATGGATCTCTTTCCGTGTCAGGGTGACGGATGAGTGCACGCACGCCTTCAATTCGCAGTCCTTGATGCGCAGCATCCCGTGCATCGCGCCCTCGACCACCCGTTCCATCGATAATCCAACGCCCCCGGCGGCGGTGTCCGACACCGACAGCCGTAGCAGTCCGATGATGGCAGCCTGGCGCGTAGTCTGTATATCGACGTCCTCCTGGGCGCTGGGATGCGCTGGGAAGACGAGATGAGGATGTGGATAGGGAGGAGGAGGAGAGCCGCCGCAAACCCAGCGGATATTCAGCCTGTCGGGCCCGTTCCCGAATAGAGTGTTGGGGCCGTCTAGGACTGAGGCCATCTCGTGCAGGCAGGCTTTCAAAAGTCTCGTGTTGAGATCACACTCGGGGTGCAGGTCGACACCAGTTTCCCCCTGCCAGTGCACGACGCTGTCAGTTTTCGCTCCGAGGACTACTAGATAAATACGCGCACGTACGTACTTACCACTTTCAGGTGGTCGGAGACGTCCACAGCTCCGATGCCTTGCAGCCACGGGCGCACATTTTCGCGGAAGGACGTGACGATTCCCTCGGAGGTGCCGCCACGATTGCGACGATAGACGATCTGCATGAAAGTCATGGGCATGCGGCATTGCGACGGGTATGTCCATATCGTTGCATAGCCCTCGACTTCGAAGCTCGTCCACCCGGCGCGCCGGATGTCTTTCATGGTGATGTTCTTGCTGTTCAGTGTTTTGAGAGATAATTGGATCAGTTCATGCGATGGTAACATGATTTTATATGAGGCAGCGGCGCACTTAGCGGAATTATGCGATTTTGCTTGTTTCAACCCGACTTGGTCTATCGCCTCGCGCAGTGTGCTAGGAGGAGGAATTGACATGGGTGCCTGGGATGCCATGGGGGCTTATGATGCCGACGATTTGGATTATATGCGATGTGCCAACTTGAGAGTCCGAGCAAGAGGAGTCGGCGACGGCGAACCAGCTTCGCGTCTTCGCGTCTTCAGCCACAGCCAGGTGGTCCTCGTCCTCTAGATCTACTGAAACAAGTCTACATACATACACAATCTCGGTTTTTACGCCGCACTCGGAATCGTGATTCGGCACTCCGCCAGCGTGTAAGTGATACAGTTATACAGTACACATTCCGCTCGAACAACAGTAGCGTAACTCCCGCTGTCTGGATCGGCTGCGCTGTCCTCTGTTGCCTGTGGGCGCGTCATCGCCTAGCATATCTAGAGCTGAACACCTACATACGGACGCCCAAGAGCACAGGTCAGATATCTTCTCAGAGGGTCCACAAGCCAATCCACGCACGTCTTAATACTACCAAGGCCCCGCGAAACACATCTTCGTATTAGGACGCCTTCGACAGCCTCCCACCCCTCCCCTTCACCGTCGCCGGGTACCCGCAATACTGAAACACCAGGGGCTCGTGCTGAGCCTGGAAGGAGACGACCTGGTACTGGTTACCCTCCTTGTCGTAGTAGACGGGGTAGACGCCCGCGAAGGGGTCGATGTCGGATAGGCGGGCGGTGAATGTCGTGCTGGCGTGGCGTCGATAGGTGAGTACAGTGATATGTGGAGGGGGAAGGGGAAAAGAAGGGGAGGGCGGAAGGGACTGACAGGTTTTGGAGGACGTGTGGGGCGGGATGGGGCGTGCCCTGTCCGCGGACCCATACGCACGCGAACGACAGCGGGTCTTTAGCACCCAGCTGCTCAGTCGAGATGGAAATGAGTACCGCGACGACTGCAAGCACGGCGCAGACGGAATACGTACCTTTGAGCGCTTGCACACTCTGACGAGCGGGTATTCGTCGTTGAGCTGGAGCGTGTGTGTCGGGGTTAGCGAGCCCTGGGGTAGGTTGTCGAAAGACATGGTTGTGATTTGCGCAGAGGGGGGGAAAGATGGAGGCGCGGTTTATAGAGTTCGGAGCCAAGAGTGAGTGGCTGTGGTCACGCCTATATCACGCGGCGCGCGGAATAGCACAGCCGTTCCGAGATGCGCGGGGTATCTTGGCCTTGATTTTCCTCCTTGCTGCGTCGAGATCAAACACCCGCCAGCTTTTCCAGCGCCTAAGACGAGTCACAATTCCGGGGTTAGGTGCAGTACGCGCATACGCCAAGTACGACTCACCTCCATGCATCCATCCTGCACAGGTTTAACTGATTGGCGAGCGCGAGCGTGCCCTTTCATGTTCGCGATCGGCCCTCCTCGCGCGCGCCTACTTAACACCGGTACCCTCCCCCTCCCACCCCATGTCTACCCTCCTACCCCACACCCGCCCCGATGTCCACCACCACCCCCGTCGCGCCGCTCTTCCAAACCGTCTCCCCCACCGGCGCGCTCACCTCCCTCGACTTCACCCCCTCCCCCACCGTCCTCTTCCTCAGCCGCAGCCGCGAAGCCCTCGGCCTCTGGCTCCTCGGCGGCTCCAAAGTCTGGAAACTCTACTCCACCACGCAGCAGTACGATACCATCCTCGCTGCACTCACCGCCGCGGACTCCCTGGGGCTGCCTGTGGCGAGGACGCATTTAAAGAAGGGGGTGGTGTGGCGGAGGGAGAAGAATCCGCCTAGGTCTAGCCCTGGGTTCGCTGTTATTGCTGATGCACTGAAAGGGACGCATTTTACGATGCAGCATGGGGCGGGGACGTTTGTGAGCACCATCACTGCGATACGGGATCAAGAGACGTTGAAGCGGTGCGTACCCGTCTCCCCGTTTCTGCGCGGTACTGCCGTCTCTGATCGGTGCTGCCGTCTCTGCTCGATCCACGCGTTCCTACTCCTCCCACTCCCCTCTACTCAACCCCCTCCACCCAGAATCCTCCGCGCCTGCGACGCCGCGCGCAAACTCGGCCTCAAGGACCCGCAGGGGTTCATCGACCCCGCCGCACGCGACCCCATCCAGTTCATCGACATCCACCTCTCGTCCGGGTTCGCGAACGAGATGCACGAGATTGTGAGGAGGCGGTGGGTGGGGCTTGGTGGGGGGTAGGGAGGGGGGAGGTGGGGGAAATGGGATGTGGAGGAGAGGAGGGAAAGGGAAGGGAGGTGGAAGGGATACCAGTGCGCGTGTCCTGTTGTACTAACTTAATATCCTTGTCGGCTGCGGTTTAATTATGTCTTTTCGCGCAGTATCAGTATCTGCCCCAGATCTGCCCTATAATTGATTAGCGGCGTCGAGGACGCGTTATGGGTGTCTTCTTCGATGTGCTACGCGAGGTGTGCTTTCGACGCGCTACGCGAGTCCTCCTCGACGCGTTACGCGAGTCCTCCTCGACGCGTTACGCGAGTCCTCTTCGACGCGCTACGGGAGTCCTCCTCGACGCGCTAGTATCCGGGAGTCCGCCTCGACGCGTTACGGGAGTCCTCCTCGACGCGCTACGGGTGTCTCCCTCGACGCGCTACGGGAGTCCTCCTCGACGCGCTGCGGGAGTCCTCTTCGACGCGTTACGCGAGGTGTCCTCTTCGACGCGCTGCGGGAGTCCTCCTCGACGCGCTACCGGGTGTCTCCCTCGACACGTTACGCAAGTCCTCCTCGACGCGTTACGGGAGTTTCCCTCGACGCGTTACGCGAGTCCTCTTCGACGCGCTACGGGAGTCCTCCTCGACGCGCTACGCGAGTCCTCTTCGACGCGCTGCGGGAGTCCTCCTCGACGCGCTGCGGGAGTCCTCTTCGACGCGTTACGCGAGGTGTGCTTTCGACGCGTTACGGGAGTCCTCTTCGACGCGCTACGGGTGTCCTCCTCGACGCGCTACGCGAGTCCTCTTCGACGCGTTACGCGAGTCGTCTTCGACGCGTTACAAGTCCTCCTCGACGCGCTACAAGTCTCCCTCGACGCGCTACGGGTGTCTCCCTCGACGCGTTACAAGTCCTCCTCGACACGTTACGCGCTGTCCATAATCGCCCTATAGTTAGTAGCCTGAGAGGAAAACACCAGCCTGAGAGGAAAACACAAGCCCGAGAGGAAAACACAGAGACCGTGACGCCGCGAATTGAGCGGTCAAGTCTGAGCAAAAGGTGCAAGTCTGAGCAAAAGGTGCAAGTCTGAGCAAAAGGTGGTCGGTCGGTCAGCCGTAGTAGAAACAGCTGACCGGGGAAGCTCGCACCATATTTTTCAGCCGCCATTTCGCTGCTGGGTGTGTATCTTCAAGGGAGATGGTCAGTCAGTGCGGTATAGACATAGGGAGCGAGGTATAGACATAGGGAGCGAGGTACAGACATAGGGAGCGACAATACCAGTGTGGACCTCGAGAGCCAGCAGTTAATCCTCAAGAGCCAGCAGTGAATCCTCAAGAGGTTCTACTAGTAAATGTGTTCTAGTGGGAACGAGACGGAAGGAAGGAAGGTGAGACGGTATGACTCACTCGGTGGATCCGCGCGTACCCAATATTAATGCCTCGACGACGATCCTTTCCGCCGTCGCCCAAGGATGACGAGACACGTCGCCCGAGGATGACGAGACACGGTAGCCAAGAGGACAGGCCATGGTTGACAGAGGCGGCCGCGTCACAGGTATCTCGTCTGCTATCGAGTGGAATACATACATATGAAGGGAAAACCTGGGAGAGGGCGCGGGTCCGCATTCGTGGTCGGAAGATCATTATTTAATGGCTAAACGCGTGCACATGATAGTCAGTTGTTTGAGATGGGTGCGGAGAGACTGTATCCTCCCTGTGCTCGATGGCAGTCAACAAGATCGCGGGGAGGTGGGAAGTGAACACTCAGCCTCCTCCTCAAGGTGGTGTCCGTTCAGAGAACTGCGCGACACGGTGACTCGTCTCGCGATAAACGCGGCCACACCAAAAATTCGACGTCGAGTTCAAGCCTGCAAGGGTATCACTGTTCGCGCAAAACATCGAAAACGCCACATACGAGTTGGTCAGATATAATACTGATAATGATCCCCCGGATCCCCCAGCCCATCGAGGAACCAATACGGCTCGCCCAAAATATCGACCATCTTCCTCAGCTGCTCCGGGCTCGGCCTCGTGAAATACCTCCTCCTCGAGTAATTCGAGCTCAGCGCCCATGCATCGCAGGTATAATAATTCACGCCGTCCACCGGCTCCTCTATACCCTCGGGCACGGCGAACACGGGGAGGAGGGCGCTGTACCCGCTGTAGCGCGCCATCAGACCAAAGGGGTCGCTACAGGCGAAAGAGTCCTTGTGCGTGCGGGGGAGGATGTGGTCGACCCAGGCGGAGATGAGGGCGGGGTCGAGGCGCCAGCCGTACAGCCAGAAGCGCTTCACGTGCGGGTCGGCGGGGATGGGTGGGTATTGGACCCAGTCGGCGGGGGCGGGGGCGGGGTCCGATTTGGGCGGGGTTGGGGCGGCCGGGGGAAGAGGCGTTGGGGTGGGCGGTGTTGAGGTCTGCCGAGAACGGTATGTACTTGTGAGTACTAGTACATGTGCGCGAAGGATGGGTCGGGCGACGTACGTTCATTGCGTTCGACTCTCCTGATATCCTGAGGGTGGTACTAGACGATGTCGCGTCCGGGTCGCGTCCGAGCAGGCTTGTTACGCAGCAGGGATACACCAGGAGGATAAAGAAAGCCAGCAGCTGTTGTAATGAAGGATTAGGGGAAATATTTCGCGGATGTCGACGAGACTGCCTCGTGCAGGCCACGTGCGTACGCGCCCGGCACCGTGACCGCGCGGCGCGTTCCTCCTGCTTCCCTCCTGCCACTGCACCATACCCTCCAACACGGAACAGTTCACTTAGTACTAGCGAATTCTGGACTACTAAATCAATTAGCCTGTCATCGAACGCTCCCGAGGTATATTATCGACATCATGTCTGCCACGGCCTTGCCAAAAGACTCGAATCGCTCGAACGCCGTAGTAAGTCTATCACCTGCATGTTCTCCTCACTAACCCTCACTCTCATCAGACCTCTCCACCCCCGGCTCCCACACCCGCAACCCGCATCCACCCCTCCATCTCCTACACCGGCGACTGGGTGAACTACCCACCCATCCCACCAGCGCCGCGTGTCGAACGCCACTGGTTCTACGGCTGGCGCATCGACCCCCCACGCCTCAAAGCCTGGGTCCTCAAAGTCAAAGGCCCCATCGCCCTCATCGGCTTCTCCTCCACCTACCACCCGTACGTCGTCATGGCGCAGTACTCCGGGTACACCGCCCTGCGCTCCGTGCTCGCCGTCCCAGAAGACATCACGGAGCCCGTGGACGGGGTGAATTACACCGAATGCCCGGGGTGGGCGGTGAGCTCTAATTACTCTGAGAGGCGGTTTTGGACGAGGCCGAGCCCGGAGCAGTTGGGGAGGATGGTGGAGGTGCTGGGGGAGCCGTGTTGGTTCCTCGATGGGCTCGGGGATCCTGAGCATCATTATCAGTATTATATGTGATGTGACGATGAAGCATTTTGTTCTGTTTGCCTAGCTGGTGCCCAGGAAAGCGCGCCCAGCCTCTGTAAACGGTCGTGCACTGTCACTGTGTCAGTCTGACGCGAGCGTTCACGTCACACAGTGCGCGTTACACGCTTTCGGGACTCTACAAGTTGCATGCAGCAACAAGACGTCTTGAACAGATAGTATATTCCAAGCGCAGTCAACACCGGCAGGAGGTCACAACGCGCATACCCGGAATGGCGCGAGATTGTTGCATCAGACATCCTTCCGTAGCTATAGTCTTGCGGTAGAACGGTTTGAGGACACGGAATGTATGTCGTGTGATTGAGCGCGAAGATCGAGGTGAAGTCGCTCAGGGCGATGGTGGTGGTGGGTGGCAGGAGGAAAGCCGTGTGACGCGTGTTGGTCGCGTGTTGGTCGCGTGTTGGTCGCGCGCTGTCGCGCGTGAAACAGATTGCTCCTTTCCTCTTGCCACCACCATCTCAATCCATTCTTTTGCAGTGCCAGCTTCAGTACCCAGGAAAGTTTGAGTAAAGTACTCAATCACTCGAAACGCTGCTTGTCCTCGATATATACTAGGACATGTCCGACGTCATTGCCTTGACAATGCCGCAGGATTCAGGCTCTCGCCCGAGCGTACGTCTCTCACCGAGCACAGGCTTGCATCCTCTAAGTTCTAACCGCTCCCGACAGACTTCGACACCAACCCTTCCTCCTCCTCAACCACAGAAATCCGTCATCCTCAACTGCACCGGCTCCTGGGTGAACTACCCACCCATCCCGGACTCGCCGCAATGCAAACGCTACTGGCTCTACGGCTGGCGCATCGACAGAATCTTCCTCGACGCCTGGGTCGTCCGTCTCAGAGGCCCGAAGCCCACGGACCGGTTCAGCTCGACGTGGAACCCGTACGTCGCGATGTCGCAGTACAGCGGGTACGACGCTTTGTTCCCCGTGCTCGCTGTGCCGGAGGACGTGGAGGACCCGGTGGATGGGGTGAGCTATGAGTGCGCTGCGTGGGCGCTGAGCTCTAATTACTCGAAAAAGCGGTTTTATACGAGGCCGGACAAGGGGCAGATGGAGAGGATTGTGGGGGTGCTGGGGGAGCCGTATTGGTTCCTCGATGGGCTCGGGAATCCTAGACATCACTATCAGTATTATACATGACTTTGAGCTGCTGTGCATGTGTTGCCTGCGGATGAACATATATATGCAGTTCGTTCTTTCTTCACTGGCCAAGCGAGATCCATAGTAAAGCAAGCGGAGCCTTATCGTGTCTCGACATTGGCGGATGTACATACGAGTTGCACGGTGCTAATGACGCGCTGGTCACCGTCAAAGTCGCGTCAGCGACGCGCTCGCGGTCACGTCACATGCACGTTACACGCTTTCCTCTTGCCACCACCATCTCGCCCTTGCAATTATTGTTCACTCTCCATACGCGTAACCTGAAGCCCTGTGCTCGTCGTACGCGCTCTCGACGGAAGACTAAGAATGTCCGATACAACTCTCGCAGGATGATCTGATGGCCCGATTGCCTACGTACGTCGTGCGCATCCTCATCCATCCATGCTTACGCGCATCTCGTATATACTCAACCCCACCCCAACCCAACCCCTACTCCTAGCACCTCCTCACCCCACGCGGATCCCCACATCCAATGGGTCAAATACCCACACATCCCCCTCCTCCCATCCCCCGCACCAAAACGCTACTGGTTCTACGGCTGGCACATCGACCGCCCACGCCTCAACGCCTGGGTCTCCCTCTTCTACCCCGGTCCGCGCCTCAGCGGGCCCGCGACGTACGACCCGTACGTCGTCATGGCGCGGTACTCCGGGTACCACGCTCTCCTGCCCGTGTGCGGCGTGCCCGAGGACGTGGAGGATCCCGTGGATGGGGTCACGTACGACTTTGAGGCGTGGGCGCTGAGCTCGAATTATTCGAGAAAGAGGTTTTATACGAGGCCGAGCCCGGAGCAGTTGGAGAAGATGGTGGAGGTGTTGGGCGAGCCGTATTGGTTCCTCGATGGGCTGGGGAATTACAAGGACCATTATCAATATTACGTCTAATTTCAGCCTGCATTCGACATGAAATCTTTTGTTGACCGCACCTGGAATACCTGCACCTCTCGTACGCGTATCTTGCCTTCGGACATCCATCCTCACACACGCACATCCCCTGAGTGTCGACGCAACCCATGGAAGCGAGCTCGACAACAGACACGTCTGCGGCCACCCTGTCCCAAGACCTCGACGGCTTGAACGTACGTTCCTATGCTGACCCTGCTCCTTTATGCTCTAACTGTCTGCAGCAGATCACAACGCCAACTTCCAGCACCTCGTCGACTCCTAGCACCTCGTCACCGGCTGCTAGCACCTCGTCGCCGACTCCCAGCACCTCATCCCCAACACCCACCACCTCCGCCCGTCCGCGCCAAAGAAGCGCCCCAACTACATCTACCCTCCCGGATGGGTGATATACCCGCCCATCCCCATCGAACCACGCGTCAACCGTTACTGGCTTTACGGGTGGCGGCTTAACCAAGCCACCATCGATGCCTGGACCGCCCGCCTCTTCCCCGGCCGCCCCAAGGACAACTACGCCACCAGCGACCCTTTTGGCATCATGGTGCGCTACACCGGGTACCAGGCGCTCTTCCCCGCGTGCGCCGTGCCGGAGGACGTGTCTCACCCCGTGGATCCGGGAGTGAATTACCACGAGTGCGACACGTGGGCGCTTAGCTCGAGTTACTCGCCGCAGAGGTACTTTACGCGGCCGACGACGGGGCAACTGAGGAAGATGGTGGATATCCTGGGCGAGCCGTATTGGTTTCTGGATGGACTGGGGAATCCTGCGGTCCATTACGGGACGTATTATATCTGACTCTTTGGACGGGTATGCGCGTTGTGACCTTTGTTGACCGCCACTGGAATATATTTGTACAAGACGTCTCTTGCTGGTGCACAAGCTGCTTCTTCCGCGCGTTCTGCAGGCGCGCGACTGTTCTGCCTAACTTACACGGCTGAACGTACCGAACGACGTTGAACGCGTGTCGCGTCCGACGCGACCCGTCACGGTGACAAGTCACACGGACACGGCTTTCCTTCTGCCACCACCACGGCCAGCAACATCACCTCGATTTCCACTCGGTGCGATCTCTGTCCTCGAAGGATTCTGCGGGACGACTAAAGCCACGAAGAATGTCTGAAGCCACTTTTCCACGAGAGTTCGAACACTTGAACGTAGGTCGTATATTGCTCGTCCGCTTGCTCTTCTAAACCGTTCTCAATGATAGATCTCGACGCCAACTCCTACGAGCACGTCATCTGCGGATACTATACGGCCGGCTGCAGCTCCTGTGCCCCAGAGAGACCTTGTCGATCACACTGGCAACTGGGTGAACTACCCACCCATCCCCCGAGAACCCGAGCTCAGGCGCTACTGGTTCTACGGCTGGCGGATCGAGCAGGCCCACGTAGAGGCTTGGGTCACCACTATCAAAGGCCCAAAACCCGACCGCTTTGGCTCGACCTGGGAGCCGTACCTCGTGATGTACGACTACTGCGGGTACCGCAACCTCATCCCCGTGCGCGCTGTCCCCGAAGATGTCTCGGAACCTGTGGAGGGAGTTAACTACAGCAGCTGTCGGGCGTGGGCGCTGGGATCGAACTACTCGAAGCGTCGCTTCTACACACGACCGTCGCCTAAGCAGCTGGAAAAGATGATCAGGGTTCTGGGTCAGCCGTACTGGTTCCTTGACGGTCTCGGGGATCCCAAATTGCACTACCAGTACTACCTGTAGCTTTTGTTCGCCATTTCCCCTTCAGAATGTACATGTGCATCTCGTATCCTGTTGTTGCTTGCAAGTTGGAAGGAAGCTGGGGTGTGGTCCCTACTATTAGAGACAACCAGACAGCGTATTACATGTTATATATGTACTACAGATATCCCCAGTTCGTGTCGCTATGAGCAGTCGCTCTCGGAGAGGATATACCCCGGCTCTGAGGACTCACCCCAGGCAGGACTCTTTAACGGCGCAAACCTCTGCTTTCAAGAGGAGTCAGACATCAGTTCCCCGACATCCCAGGCATTCCTCTCCGCAGTGCGCTCTGTCGCACGACCCCGATTATTGGGGTATCGTCTTGACTCTTTATCTGCTCACTTCAATGTCGCTATTATGCTGTTCAAACCGTACAAATATTATTCTGCGTGTATATTTTGGGATGTGATACACATTGTCACTTTGGCCATCCGCGACCTAGATGGCCAGGGCAGCTGGCCAATCAGGAGTGAGCTAGCCTGCAGTACGTCTCGTTTTTGCCGTCAGCTTAGTCAGCGGCAAAAATGAAACCAAGACCTCCTGGTCCGTGCGCATGCCTCGAATGCTCACCCGATGTCGCAGCTCCAGGACTTGCGTCTTGGAACTTTGTTAGCAATGTCAACCTGATATTGGCCACTGCATACATGTGAGTAGCTTCGCTTCGACACCGGTTTGCTGGGCCACTAATTCTGGCCATTGACTCCCAGTCAGGCTGCCCCTGGTTAATTCTTCGTTGGCCCGTGTCTGGTACATACACGGAGCATCTGCGTGCATGTCGGCCTAAACACTACTAGGCCTGATAAAGCCCTCACCCGGACAGGGTTTTCAGAGGCCAGAAATTGAACAGTAGTGTTGTACGTGAGTGGAACAGGCACATGAATACCGTGACTCAACCTGACTCAATGGCTGCTTAGTGCAACCTGCAGCCTACGTCCCTGCGGCTCAGAGATCACTCCTTGCAGCAGTAGCTAGCATCATGAGCAGATACAGGGTCGAGGTAGACGAGGACGCGTGAGGCTAGGATTGAGAAAAGAGACGTCGCGGATTGAGTATCTACTCACAGGTACGATATCAACATTTCTATCGCGCTATACCTCAATGCCAACTTTCTGTGGTGCGCAGGGCTGCGCGTCTCCTTCCCGTATGAGCACACGGTGACGCAAGACTGTAGCCGTTGATCGAGAGGCTCGCAGGGCCGGACACATACTTCCCGCCTGATGGATGTGTCCCCGGCACGTAGCACCCGACGTCTTTGGGTTTGCGTATCTATGTCTGACAGCAGTGTTTTTAGACGATATTCAAGAGGTGCTACCCAGCTTGATGGTCATTCAATAAGCAACCCCGACGAGCAACAGCTATGCGCGCGACCACGTATGCCGCCGTCCCAAGTCGGACAAGCCGTCTCCGAGGTTCTCCATGGCGATCCGCACTCACATCCCATCAACCCAGACGAAGTAGGATTAGCCGTGGCGACGGTTATAACACTCCAGGCTGGCCTCATTTCGTTCCTGCTCGGATTTTTCAGACTGGGATTCATCGACGTCGTACTGAGTCGCGCACTTCTCCGTGGCTTCGTCACTGCCGTCGCGGTGGTCATCATGATGTATGTGCCCGCCTTCTTCTCCTTGAATTGGCATGTTTACAGTCATGGTAAAGCCAGCAACTTATCCCAATGTTCGGCCTCACGGCGCTGTCGCACAAGCTGAACCCGCAGGGCACGATGGAGGAGTTTGTTTTCCTCGTCGAAAATGTGCTCACGAACATGCATATTCCGACCGCGACTATCAGCTTTGGCGCACTCTTCGTGCTAGTGTTCGTCAGGACGTTCAAGGGCTTTTTCAGGAAGTACTGGTTCATCTACAGATTGCCGGAAGTTCTCCTCGTCGTTGTTGTTTCCACGGGTACGTAGATAGGCCCTTCCGTCTGACGTCTGTATCGCTGAAGTTCTTGCAGTTCTGTCTAAACAGTTTAGGTGGGATAACGATGGCGTCGAGATTTTGGGCTCGGTGCCGATTGTCCTGGGGTCGTCCATCGTACGATTCCCCCTCCGTCATTTCAACCTTCGTTACGTGCGGAAGACCACCCCCACTGCCATGCAAGTGACCTATCCTATATTACCGATGCTATGCTAACCGCAGATGGACAGACTGATTGCCATCATCGGCTTCCTAGACAGTATCGTAGCAGCGAAACAGAACGCTGCGCGCTACGGATGCTCTATCAGCCCGAACAGAGAGCTCGTCGCGCTCGGTGCAGGAAACCTTGTGGCGTCTTTCGTCCCCGGCACTCTACCTGCGTATGGCTCCATAACGAGGTCAAGAATCAACGGCGATGTTGGCGGGCGCACTCAGATGGCTTCCCTGGTCTGCGCGGCGTTCGTGCTGCTGGCAACGTTCTTCCTTCTACCGTGGATGTATTTCCTGCCGAAAGCCGTGCTTGCGTCGATGTACGTCTCGTTTACTCGCCTAGATTGCCCATTTGCTGAGGTCTGTTGTCCACAGTATCTGCTTGGTCGTGTTCTCCCTTCTCGCGGAAGTGCCGCACGATGTCATTTTCTACTGCAAGTACGTGTGGCATACGTGCACTTTCCCCGTACACCCCCTGATGACTAGCTGCGTAGGATGCATGCGTGGACCGACCTCTCCTTGATGACGCTCACATTCGTCCTCTCCGTCGTTTTGGACCTAGAGATCGGAATCATTGTGAGCCTCATCTTCTCGCTCCTGCTCGTCGTCCGCCGCTCCTCGCGGACGCGCATGACGATACTGGTGAGTCAACCCTTCCGCAATCTCCTAAGGTGGTCATCGTTTGCATACGATAGTGCGATGGCTAGGGCCGTATACCGGGCACGGAGCGGTGGAAGCCCATCAATGAGAACCCAGAAGCGCAGGAGGACGTTCCGGGCGCGCTCATCGTGCGCATACGCGAGAACCTCGATTTCGGTATACATTTCTCCTTCCGCTTTAAACTACGAAGGGTGCGACTGACGGGCGACATATAGCAAATACCGCGCAACTCAAAGAGCGGCTGAGGCGACTGGAGCTGTACGGAACGGAGCGTCATCCATCGCCGTGCAGGCGTATGCCTACTGACTGGTCCGGATCTTCATGCTCACTAACAAACATGTTCCTAAATTACATTTTGTCTTGTGAACTAAACGCGCTCTAGGTTGTGCAAGTGATGAGCGCTGAGCATCGTTGGACCAACATGGACCAACTTTTAATGAATGATATCGGAAGCAAAAACGGAAGCAAATTCCTGCGCCTTTGTTCACGTTGATCCTTAATGTCTCCAAGCTCGATGTCTTCTGCTACTGCATCTCTGACCCCTCCAACTAATGACCTGTGCACCATATTCTGTCAAAAGCTATCAAGGTAAGACGATACGGTGAATTATCTACTTTCTTTCCACCGCTAAGCCGCCCAAAATAAGATCTTCCGACATATAATGGACGACAATGCAAGCACCTTGCATCTCACTGCTGGCATGATCTTGAAGGAATCACTCATACAGGCTTTGGTTAGGTACGTGGCGCATATCTTTCGTGCAAAAGATTAACTAAACAACAGTTTTTCGACACGGGCAACAGCCATATCCGTTATAATCCCCACTCCGTCAAATCCGCACCCATCGAGAACAGCTGCAATCGTCTCGTCCCTGCATCCCTGACCCATCCCTTGAACCTGCAGACCCGACACCTTCTGCTTGATCTCCCCCGGGAAAGCGATCGCCCATCCTGGGTCCGGGTGTAGGATACTCGGGGCGATTTTGTTCCACCATACATCCTTCCATGCCCTCGAGCACTCTACATGATGAGTGCACTGCGCGCAGCAAACATTGGGTGGAGTCTTCGTAGCGACGAGGCGCCGCTCCTCCGCGATGGCTTCGTTGGCTTTCGCAAGAACGACAAATGCTGCAACTCCAATGCAATCCAAGTCATCGTTCGACAGGGACTTCAAGGGCCTATTGACGAGCTGGCGGAAAGCGGGTCCACCCCACTGAGGTATGTTGTACCTGCGGGCGAGCTCTAGTTTTGTCGTGGCAGCTAATTCACGATTGTTATACTGCGAGATATTCCATATTGCTGCCTCGCGCACATTCGACATTCCCCACTGGGTCGACAACTTCAACACATCGATGTATCGGCTCACAGGATGGGGTGGTGGCGTCCATCTGCATCACCGTAAGTCTTTTTCTTGAGTGATCATACTCAAAACTTACTTTGGATATAAGTACAGCTCCAGCAAGTTATGAAACTCCTCCGCCGTCGCCTGCGGAACCACGATAGGTTTCTCATCCGAGGTCCCCTCCACCTTGTCCTTGGAGTCCTTGGGTTGTGGTATCATAAACATGTCGCAGAACAGTGGTGACCCAGTGGCTTGCAGCACAGTCCGATGCAGCTTGTACAGTACGCCTCCAACCTTTGTGATTTGAAGTTAGCTGTCAGATGCTAATACATTGTCTGCTAGGTACATACCAAGAAGATATCCGTGCCATCATCGTAGTAGTATTGAACGGAGCGGTGGGCCATATTTGTCTGTTGTGTGCAACAGTTTGATAGCGTTCGCAGTACGAGGCGGTTTGTGTTGCACAGCGCGCCGCTGAGATGGATAAAGTTCAGCCACAATGTTGGAACTGCAATGCCGCCTGCGCACTGTAGTCGACGCTGAGTGCGCCTTTTGTGTCCCCATCTCCTGTGCGGCTTACGGCTTTGAACACGTTGCTCTTCGCGATGGAAAACCTCCCGCCTAGCTTTCCATTTCTGCCCCCTGCTCGCGATGATGAGGCAGCCTGGAGTGCGAATGTCCATGCAGCCCGTCAACGTCTCTCTGACATTTACTCGAGAGCGCACCAAGTGCTTTCTCAAGAAGCTGACCCCCCTCGCCTACGGTACCATGTCGATATGGTCACCTCAGACGCCCTCCCACTTATTGAAGCTCTGGAAAAAGGTCGGGATGATGAGCACCTTCCACTTGGCTGGATTCATACCGCTGCTCGCGCCCTTGGAACTTTGGTACTGCATCTGCGAATGGCAGCCGATGGTGCTGACGGAAAGTGTGTATGGTTCCAGATGTTAGCTACTCTAGGTCTCAGCACTTACGAGTTTGACATTCAATTACTCAGTGAACGCACAAACATTCTGCACGTCAATCCGGTTTCCGTCATCCACACAGGCCGTCCAGGCCGTCCACGGAAGGTGATCAGCCAATCGTACCTTCAAGAGGCACTGTCTCTGCATCGCAACATATCCGTGACAAGACTAGCGTCCGTGCTTAAGACCCATCGACATACAGTCCGACAATACGCAAAAGCCTATGGTATAACCCGACACTTCTCTCAGATCACCGACGACGACTTGGATCTTGTTGTCCGTGCTTACAAGCAAAACAACCCGGCGACAGGAATCCGATACTTAATTGGGTTTTTGCGGCGCTTTGGTGTTCGTATTCCCAAGATCAGGCTTGCACAGTCCGTAGAGCGAGTTGACGGCCTCGGTCGAGTTCTTCGTGAACGTAGCTCAATCCGCCGTCGCAAGTACACGATATCAAGACCTAATGCCCTATGGCACCTGGACGGGCATCATAAGTTAATCCGTTGGGGCATAGTTATTCACGGCATCGTGGATGGATATTGTCGAACAGTTAGCTGTCCCTTTTCTCATATTTTACAAGTGCTCACGGTTCACCATTGTATTTTGCAGATTACCGCTCTACATGCCAGCAATAATAACCTGGCATCCACTGTCCTCGAGGTCTTTGTACGGGCGACGCAGCAGCACGGCCTTCCATCGCGCATGAGAGGTGACCGAGGGGGGGAGAATGTAGATTCATCTGTGTACATGATCTTACACCGCGGCCCAAACCGAGCTTCATTTATGTGGGGGTCGTAAGTGCTGAAGTTGCTCGCAGGTGTCTGACTAGTTCTAACATGCTGTATAGATCTACTCATAATACGAGAATTGAACGTACTTGGGTGGAAGTAGGTCGACACTTCGGACGGCCGTGGCGTGCGTTCTTCACACGTTTGGAACGTGCTCATCGACTCGACTACAAGGATCCGCATCACCTATGGCTCTTGCATCAGCTATTCCTGCAGGACATTAACAATGACTGCCGTACCTTTCAGGATGAATGGAATGTGCACCCAATATCAGGGCCTGACACGCACGACCAAAGTCCAAACGTGAGCAGTAGCCGATCATAGAGGATCTAACACTGACCTGAAATAAAGGACCTTCGCCTCCTGGGCCAGACTGAGCATGGCTTGTATAAAGATGACTGCGAGGACGTTCATCCCGATGTCATCAGTCAGTATTATGGGGTGAGCGGCCGTGCTCGGCGACGAGCAGATGGGGAGACAGGTGCTGGCCATGACCCGGAGGAGTCGGATTTGGACGATGACCATGACGATGCCTCGGAAGCTGCAGAGATTGATGACGACGACTTGGCGGAGAGAGTAGCAGCAGACCAGGAGCATCACATCCGTCATGAAGCAGTAGACGTGGCGCGTAGCTCGAATCCTTTTCCCACCGACGAATTTCGTGACATATTCTGGACAGCTTTTCATACCGTACACGCTAACGGCACAGTACCTACAGGGTTTGGTCTTTTAGAGAATGAGTGGGAGGGGGGCGAGTACATGCCGTTCGAGATACTCCGGACGGGGAAGAAGGGGAAGAAGGAGCTTCGAGTTGCGCTACCGGGCCACATATGGCGTCCACGCGCGGAGAAATGGGGAAGGGCACTCGATTTAATGCTGCGTTTACAGCAAATGCTTGAAGATAATGGATAGTCCGGTCTACAGCCTCACAGGATCGCTGTTTCGTCTGACCGCCTTTAGCACGGATGTCGGAGTAAAAAATATTTGAGTCGATCATTGTGCGCGCGCAATTTGCAAAAGACCCACTTCATTCCAATACCCTGACTCCACCAAATCTCTTGTCGACATGGCCGAGGCGGCAGACACTGCGGCTGGAACTGGTATCTGTACCGCCGTTAACGAGAGTACAGGAAAGACGTGTGCATGTCAATGCTACACTGAGCATGACAACCTTGCCACAGGCCAGCCAGTGACCTGCCGGGAGTGCTGCCACGGCCGCAGTCTTCACTGTGGTTCCTCGCCTAGCCTAGGTGGTAGCAGTGCTCCTGTCACTGATATGCTGCGCTCTCTGGTCAGCCCTGAGGCCTATGAGCATGCTCGTCGGGAGACGAACAAAGGCTTTCGCCCCTCCTCGGACAATCAGGACACTAAAAAGGGAGATTTGAAGTCAAAGGTGAGGATGCTTGTGGCCATGCGTTGTTGTTTTTCATACCTGATATGTGCTTTTAGGCTAAAAAGCCGTCGAAAGGCATGAAGGACAACAAAGGCATGAAGGACGATGGCGCGCAGAAGGTAGAAGGTGGTGTGAAATTAGCGGGAATTATTCTCTTTCCTGCAGGCCTCGATGTAAGTTTTTACGCCAAGATATCTGCCAAATTATCGTTAAAGACTAAAACAATGAAGGAAAACGGGGACCTGCGACGCACCAGAGCTCCCGACATGGGAGACATCGACCGACTGGAAGCAGGCGGTTTGGCGATAACCAATACCTCAGGTCCAATTGTATTTGGCCGAGCGTGGGATCGCCAACGCATGGATAGCTTTCTGCGTGAAAAGCTTCCCGATGGTTTCGCTACTCTTGATACCTTCAATGAGGTGGCAGACAAACCCCCCTATGTCCTCCTATTCAAGCAAGGCCGACACTTGAGAGTCGTGAAGAAGGTCGTCGATGGTTCCAGCGCCAACTTTTACAAGCACCGCAGTAGCTCTGCGGAATATTTTCTATATCTCGGTCGGTTGAGCTGTCCCCACTGGCTTGACAATATAAGCTAATGTCATGGATGATTGTGTTTAGGGACCGTCCGTGAGTTCACGGTAGAAGATACCCCCGGCGGAAGATGTCTCGCTCGTCCTGTGCTTTCGGATTCCTCAGAAAGCCCAGGCTCGTCGGGAGAGGAGTCAGGCGGGAGTACCAATGACACCCCGTCTACCAGCACTAAACACAGAACTCAAAAGGGAGACCGTCGTAGCAAGAGGGGATCTCATGGGAGACCAAGTGCGTACTGGGCTGTATCTTATTGCTATGCCGACACTCAACATTGCTTTCATTACAGGGGAATCTGTCCGGGACCGGTTGCGGCACAATGCAAAACTGATGAAGCAGAAGAAAACTACCAAGCGGCCGCGCAGTCCACTATTCGACTTGACAGACGATGAGGTTGATCGTGAGATAATGCTTGGCCTCCAAGGTTCGACGACTACTACTAAGGCTGCAGCATCCTCAGCAAAGCGTGCGAGACTGAGCAGCCCGGAGGACTTTGGTTCATTTGATTTTGGTGCTACTAGTGAGCCTGCATTACGACCTTTGCACGCATGATAGAAACTGACTTTATACGCCTCCTCAATCTTTGATAGCCCTATTGAATGTTGGCAGCCCTCCATTGGCTAGCGGGCCTGCAGCCAGCACTATCGCCAGCGGCAACAGCGTACTTGGAGCACTAGTCACGCCAAACAGCACTACTACGTCCATCAATAGTGCTCCGCTAGGACCTATCAGCGTTCCAACCGACACTGCTCACGGCTCAGTTATCGATCTTACGACTGATTCATCGGCAGCTGGAGACAGCACGACGCAAATCCTTACCGGAGGACCTGTCCCCGCTTCAATGGCAGCCAGCCCCAGTCAAGTTGCGCCTCCTGGACCTAGTTTCTCCCCATTCTCTGAGTGCGATCCGGATTTCCTGTATTTCTGCGCAGACCCGTGGCAGAAGAACAGGACCTTCGATACGAAGTTCTGAGGACGTCAGCATTCATACTGCTCACCACTCGGAGGCGCCGGCGCCTTGCGGGCGTAAGTGTTGCACGAACTTCACAATAATCGTTGTGCCACTCCGTACACTTCCGGTTCCACCCCTTCGCTCACTACATAACCCCATTCCTTTTTCTGACTACCGTAACTTTGATTCCCTCTGCCCCAATTCTGTTACTTGTTCTCTACTTGTTCTCGACGCCTATACATTCATTTCGGCACTCTGTTTCAGACGACGTTCTTTACCATATCTCCCTGGCGGCGTTAGCATACTTATTTCCTGCGATCTTTCGACGTTCACGGCTTCCTTCTACCTAACTTCAAGTTGTACTGTTTCAATCGAAAAATATGCCGTGATTTACTGCAGTTCTACTAAGCATTTCCGAATGACTAGGTACAAACTGCTAGAGGCATAAATGGATATGCTGAAGAGCAGCATTGAAGCCCAACGAACTATCGCCTTAGCATTGGGGGCGCACACGGCTGTGGCAGGGCATGTGAGTTCGAGAGCATAGATTCCATACTACCAGGGGACCACATACCATCATCCGTTGTCGTTGTCGACCACCATGCGTGTACGTCGAGGGGGTAGGGCAAGGGCAGGCCTAGAGGTCCGTTTGATATGGTCAGTATGCACTAGAGAGCGCAACGGACGACGCAGGCACTGACGGCAGTGTCGTCTTGACCTTCTGACCCCTCCCGCATGCTGCCTCCTGATTGTGTCTCAGCCGCCCACTTGCCGGTACACTGCGCTGGTACATGCGCCTGCACACGTGAGCGTGCAGGCATGGGGGCCACCGCGTGCGTGGGGTTGTGCAAGGGGTGTTATTGGGCGCGACGCGGGGGCAGGTGCTTGACTGACGGCAGGCGTCAGGATGTATCTGTTTCTCCGTCCGACTTGACCTTGCGAGGCAGCAGGTATCTACGCGCCGTAGTTCGCAATGTTGCTGTTGACGTGTGGCGTGTGTGGGCTGTGGGTGAGGCCGTTGTCATTCAACAAAACCATGAGACCTGGGCGGTGGACTGGTGATATAAAAGAGCGACGCACCATCCCGATTGCCATGCACCCTAACCTGCTTCCAACAAAGTCTTGTCGTAGAACACAAAAGAACGTGATTCTGGTGCGGACACAACTCAGCATGGACCTCCGGCTTGCGGCGTGTAGGACTGCATACGGCAGGTCAAAGTGCGCAGGGCTTCGTCAACTTCCGCCGTCCAGGGTCGGACGTCGAACTGATGCCGTAGCCCCCGAGATAGAAAAAGGAAGAAGGAAGAAAAGAAAAGAAAAGAAAAAACATACCAAGTTAACCATGTATCGTCTCTAGCTTTGGTGACAGCAGCAGCGTGTCTACGCTCGCCGTGCGGGTTGTTTTGACGCCATCGGTGGTGCTTGGGATGTAACACAGTCAGCAATGATCATATATCCAAGAGCCTATGGGCTGGCTGGCTGCATCCACCCGCAGTCCCGTTGCGTCGAGTTCGCGTAGCGGATACAGGCAGCAGGGCCCATGACTTAGAGCAAGTAAACTCACATTATGAAAAACGGAGTCGGTGGCAGAACATCGAATATCTGTGAAAAAGTCAGTCAGCTTACAAGAGAACTTGGCATTGAAAACAGCAAGGAAGATGTGAGTGCGCGCCCGATCTGCTCGAGAGGTCGCTAGGCGATCAAAGGCGCGCAGGTGGGGGGGAGAGGTTGCAGAAAAACTATACGCACTCACTGAATCATGCTTGCTTGCCGCTGTTGTCACCAACACCCCGTCCTTCAAGTTTCCTGCATCACAAAGCTGTATATGTGGCTATCAGTGAAGGAATCAGTTCTAAAACAATGGATACACACTGTGAGGAGAGGCTTGTGGTGGCCAAGGACTAGCATAGAACAAAAGGAGGAAAGGAGGACATGCGAAGGACGGCTGTGTCCAAGGAAAGGGAACGCACCCCGTGAATAGGCCGCTAGAGGCGTCTCCACCAACTCCCAACTGCGGATATGGTTAGGGTGCGTGGAGGAGAGAGGCAGAGGTCGGCGAGGATTTATACGGCGAGCGGGTGAGGAACAAACAACGCGACCACGTTGAATTGTTCAACAACGCGTATCGCGGTCCCACGTGCCATTTACACGCTCGGACGCGTCTGCGTCGCCCAAATCACCGTGGCCATCCTACGAATCATTGGTGTACATGATAGTACAGACTTACATGCTATGGTATACGGCAACCAGAAAACGAGGAACGTGCTATGTGAGAAATGAAATTAACAAGGTATAACCAACAGACGCAGAGTCCTAGGAAAATAAATCAAGTCCCTGTGTATTCGAGAAATGTGGGATGCGAGCGGCGGTGACCTTGTCCCCGCGGTGTGCGGTCTGCAACACACTTCTTCGAGCCGTGGTACACGCATCCAGGAAGTGGGCGAGGCCTATCCAGTTTCGATGGCTACCCCAGTCCCGAAACTCGCATCGCCGACATCGTCCTCGTTGTCCTCGATGATGCTGTCGGTATTGTTAGACACGTCCACCTTGCAGCGGACGAGGCCCTCACGCTCACGCTCGCCCACGCCCCCAGCTTTCTTGAACACGCTGCCCGATCGCCCGTACTCGAGGACTCCTGATCCACTCGTGCTCTTTGGCGCCCTCGATGGCGAGGTGCTCTAGAAAGAGCGCTAAAATTGGCTAGCAGTCGTGGAGCTGGTGATGTTCGTCAACAGCATTCCGTAAAGAAAGACAGACGATATGGTGATGGACTTACGCAGCGGGAAAACCAATGGCTAACCGGCTCTCGCGAGCTGGAGAACGTGTGCACGCAGGTCAGGCTAGATACACGGTCCCGGGTTACTTAGAGATCTACAGATAGGATAGAAAAAGACGGACCTTTTGACGATACGGCAAACAGCTCTTGAGTCCTAGACCTCGCAGCTCAATAGCCTGCTATGGTCGTGAAGTTTTACCTTACCCGGGGTGTCCGTGAGCCCCGCAGTATGCCATGTCCTCGCAATCACCCGCCACAATTCCTTCTCGGACTTGACATTCAGAGGCCGTGCGGAAGCGATGACTACCGGCGGCGAAGGCGAATCCGCGTTGGGCGAGTCGTGGAAGCGCGCGGAGGGAGAGTCGTGGATGCCGACGTCGACAACGGCTGACGGATTGCTCATTTCCGCTGGTGCACCCAACGAAACGATGGAGCCACGGCAGTGAGCGCGCCGGACCCGTTGTGACTGTCGATGACCATGGCTGCCAGTACGGCGTTTCGATTGCGCGGGGTAAGCCCTTGTGGGTGACGCGTGAAAACGGGCTCGGAGTGACCCACGTGGATTGCTGACCTCCGGGGGTCGGCCATAGGCCCGACAGAACGCTCCCGCTGCACATGTCACCATCGCAAGCCCGTAAATACACACACCTCGAAATATACACGCAGGATAATATTTGTACAGTTTGAACAGCATACGCTATCGTAGCAGTGAGCTTTTTACATTGCATTCTACACGGGTGTATACAGCGCCGCCTCCGGTACATACATCTCTTGTCCGTCCAGGATCTCGCTAACGTTCCATACATATTTCGTGAAGTTGTATTTCCCGTGTGTGCAGCGCGACTTAGCCTTGCGCGGGCCGCGCGGACCGTGACAAGGACGAGCGAAAAGTCGCGTTGCGCGATGGCCATGGCCGTCAACGTTTCCTTACACCGTCGACCGACCTTCCGCCCCGTTGCATTACACTTTCAATCCCTGCTGACAGACATGGCAAAGAGTGGCACAAAACCGACTGTAAGTACTGGTATCCATTGTACACTCTACATACCCAGTGTGCTCGCTAATCCGTTGCCTTCTAGACTCGACCGGCCAAACCTTACGAACGCAAGCTGTCGCCGCCGTCTGGGAGTGGCGCTGCAACGGTAGCTGACTCGCCGCACTCGAAAACACCACCTGCTAGCTCTCCGTCTCCGAAGGATGCGTCCTCTTCAAGCGCGTCGGCCTCTGCTGACACGTTCCCGAAAGACCTTCGGGGATGTTACCTCGAAAGCTGCGAGCTCTTGAACCCGACAATTCGTCCACGAGCCGGGGAACTGCGCGACTGGGACATCACGGTACTTGCGAGTGGCAAAGTCAGCGAGGCCGATGCGAACGATTTCGCCGCATGGTCGGACAGCCAGCTCGAGAGCCTCATCGAAGACTTCCCGCCCGGGGACGACAAACGCTGGCGCGCAGAGATTTTGCGAAAGACCAAGGAGCAGTTGGATGGACCGCCGGATTCGATAGGTGTACGTACGTCGTCATCCTTCATTCATTGCCAACACTGATATCAATATTTATGCTCATGGGTTTCTGCAGCGCAAACCGAAGCCGGGCGAAGGAGACATCCACATCCGCAAGATCCCGGACAGCAAGTACTCCTTCCGCCTATGGGGCAGGGGCCTCGAGGCGAGGCGCCAGTACTGTCTCGACTGGGTGCATTCGGAGACCGGCGAAGCCGTCAACTCGCCCTTCGGGAGTCAGTACGAGCTCTGGTCTGTGCCAAATCGGCGGACACCGATGGTCCCCTGCGCGAGCGGGCGCTTGGCCACGGCGGAGCAGGCGTTTGGCATGGCATTGAAGGATATCCCACCGGGCCAGGAGAAATTTGTGCTGGTCGAAGGCACGGCATGCTTGTTTAAACGCCCGGGTAAGCAGTCAATATACTTTGAGGTTCCCGTGCGCCCGCGCCCGGTCAATGTGGACCCGGACATTCTCGTCCTCGATTTTACTGGCGAGGATTAGTTCATTTTGTTGGCTCATCGTCGTTGTCAACGAGAATGTCATTTTATTTTATCAGAATGCTGTTCAGGATAATCGATAATCCTTTGAGTGCTGAGTGCTTATCTTCTGAGGTCGTGTACTCATGAGTGGTTCAGAGCAAGTTTAGCATTGCTATACACACGCTGAGCGGCGAGGCCACTCGAATTCACGGTGAACCGCGCACGTAGTACGTACTGATTGTCAAACCACTGAATAGGGATACGCGTGTATTCTCATGTAGCGCGTGAAGGACTCGTTCCAACGACCTCGGAGGGCAAGTGCTCCCGTAAATATTCGAGAAATCCTCTCATTGACGATGATAGCGAGCTGATACAAACAAATCAATCGTCGCCACTGAAATCGAAGACGAGCACGTCCGAGTTGTCGACTGGGCGCGGCCGCACGGGCACCTCGAAGTATATAGGCATTTGACCCGGGCGCTTGAACAGGCACGCCGTTCCCTCAAGTAGCGTAAACTTCTCGTGGCCGGGCAGGATATCCTTCTGCGCCACACCAAACGCACGCTCGACCGAGCATAGTCGCGAGGTCGGACACGGAATCCACGGGGTCCTCCGATTGGGCACGGCCCACAGCTCATAGTCCTCTCCGAAGGGCGAGTTGACAGGTTCGCCGGTCTTCGAGTGTACCCAGTCGAGACAGTACTGACGCTTCGTCTCAAGGCCCCTGCCCCAGAGACGGAAGGCGTACTCGCTGTTGGGTATTTTGCGAATGTGGATGTCTCCATCGCCCGGCTTAGGTTTGCGCTGCAGAGAACCGCGAGTATAAGCCTGGATACTGGTGTCAGAGAGCGTCGAAATCACGTACGCCTACCGATGCCGGCGGCCCATCCATCCGTTGCTTGGCTTCCTTCAGATACTCGGTGCGCTTAAGTTGCTTCTGCTCGGGCGTGAGGTGCCTGAAGACGTTATCGAGCTTGCTGTCGGACCATGCAGCGAAATTCTTCGCGTCGGCCATGCTGACTTTGCCAGAAGACAGCACCTCAATGTCCCAGTCGCGCATTTCTCCGGCTCGTGGTTGAATCGTCGGGTTCAAAGACTCGCAGAGTTCGAGGCAACATTCACGAAGGTTCTTCGGAAACGTATCAGCGGAGTCTGGCAACGCGCTTGAAGCGGGTTCATCTTTGGGAGACTGAGAGCTGGCAGGTTGTATCTCCGAGCCCGAACGTTCAGCTTCAGCTGCCGTTGCAATCATGCCACTCCCAGACGGCGACGGCGGCTTGCGATCGTACGGTTTAGCCGGTCGAGCCTACAAGTCGACGTGTTAGTGAGCACAGCTCAGGCTGGATGCTTTACAAGAAGACGTACAGTTTTTTTCGTGCTACTTCCCTTCGGCATGACTACCTATCTCAGACTGCCCAGCGAGGAAAGTTAACGGCGCTCACTGCTAGCACTGCAAGTTGAACGTTGAACAACGGCGTGCTCAAAGTCCGAAGAACAGGAACTGCCTAGTTCGGAACCTCGCACGTGGCAGAGACCATTGTCAGTGGGATTTGTCACAACGCTAAATATCGGTCCAAACTACTCTTGTTCTTTCAATTTGTACAGCGCGACTCGCAAACCACTGCGCACCCACTGGCACGACCGTTATGACTTTCTTCGGACACTGGAAATGGCGAAGAGCAAGACGACTCAGCAGACGTGGGAATTTCGGATGAGAATTCGGAACCTGTCCTTTAAGTACAGCTGATGTTCGTGCTCTGTCCAACGCCCATTGAACTTCACGACATCCGCCTAAAGACTCTCCAGTATATTGTTTCTCCGTAACCATGTAAGTTGCGTATAGTCCGTTTATGAACTATGACTAACCCATAGTTGTCAGTGATCTCGAAGACGGATATGTCTACCGCTACCTTGCCACAAGATTTTGAGCACTTGAACGTGCGTCTGTCATTGGGGCAAGCCTTGCATCTCCTCTGACGGTTCACGATAGATCTCCACGCCGAAGCCTAAGAGCTCGTCACCCACGGAGGATATGTCTACCGCTACCTTGCCACAAGATTTCGAGCACTTGAACGTACGTCTGTCATTGGGGCGAGCCTTGCATCTCCTCTGACGGTTCACGACAGATCTCTACGCCGAAGCCTAAGAGCTCGTCACCCACGGATACGATTCGCCCAACCCTTGAGACGGACAAACCCATTATCGACCGCAATGGCAAGTGGGTGATCTACCCTCCCATCCCCCCAAAGCCGCGCGTCAAGCGCCACTGGCTATACGGGTGGCGGATCGACAAGGCGCTTGTCGAATCTTGGGTTGACAAGGTCAGACCGGGGCGGCACCTCCAGTCCTACGACTCCCACCACTTCGACCCCTACATCGTGATGGCGGAACTCTCTGGGTACGATCCCCTGATTTTTGCGCTCGCTGTACCCAAGGATGTGACCGACCCGGTCGACGGAGTGGAGTACGACGACTGCGACGCATGGGCACTGAGTTCAAACTACTCGAAGCGCCGCTTCTATACACGACCGTTGCCTGCGCAGTTGGAGATGATGATCAAGGTGCTGGGCTATCCCTACTGGTTCCTTGACGGTCTTGGAGACCCCGACCATCATTACCAGTACTACATGTAGTTTTCATCCACCTCGGGACACTTTTCTTTTATATCGAATTCTTTCGAAATATGCCTTAGTCGCTCGGGTTGTCTTAGCTCCCTCGCTCTCGATTTCCTTGTCCCAATCACCCTCCCAAGGTCACTCTCGCTCGCCGTCCTTTCCGTTCTACTCTAGTGTTCCTTCTCAGCTACATTTTCCTCTACATTCCGTCTAATTAACCCTATTGACAGTATACTTCGTTCCTTTCATGACGTCTCATTCATTGTACATCACAGTTGGAGCCGTCACAACGCTCCTTGCGATTAATACACAGACCGTACTGACTGCCAACACGGGTTAAAATTTCGCCGAGCAAGTCCCGCCCGCCTGAGAAAGAGAGGACGCGAACGAGAAGTTGAGGTACAGAATGGAGGAACGACTGTTGGTGTCTGTCTAGGAGAGACTAAAGTTGAGGGACAGACGCACGGCGACACGCAGAACCATCCGCCAAAAGATGCGGTGTAAAGCTTTTCGTTTTGCATTCCGACGTGAGGTCCAGCAGAGCTCAGCGCTCATTACACAGTTGTTGTTGCGACGGTATACGTATACATACGCAGAAAGGAAGAAAAGGATAAATGCAGAAGCAGAAATCAACACAAACAAAACTAGGGATGCGATTATAAAAGGGATCGTGTCCAAGTCTAGGTCTAGTTGCCCTTGGCCTTGGCCTTAGCCGCCATCTGTAACGACATCAAAGGTCAGTCGACATTCAGGCGGATGCGACGGTCAAGGGACGGAGGACGTACCAGGTTGAGTGCAGAGCCGGCCTTGAACCACTCGATCTGACCCTCGTTGAACGAGTGCGCGAGCGAGATTTCCTGCAGCGTCCACCAAGTCAGTATTCACGCACTTAACAAAAACAATCAAAGACACGCACGTCCTTCGAGCCGTCCTCGTGCTTAGCAACAAGCGTCAAGTTCTTCCCGGGCGCGAAGCTCTCCAATCCCTCGATCGTAACCTTGTCACTGGGCTGGATCTTGTCATAGTCCGCCGCGTCCGCGAACGTGAGCGCGAGCATGCCCTGCTTCTTGAGGTTCGTCTCGTGGATACGCGCGAACGAGCGCGCGATGATCGCGAGGCCGCCGAGGTAGCGCGGCTCGAGCGCAGCGTGCTCGCGCGACGAGCCCTCACCGTAGTTCGCGTCTCCGATCACTACCCACTTGATGCCCTTGTCGCGGTAGTACGCGCCGACCTGGGGGACGCCGCCGTACTCGCCCGTGAGCTGGTTCTTTACCTTGTTCGCCTCACCGTTCTCGGCGTTGATGGCGCCGATCAGGCAGTTCTCTGCGAGCCCGAGCGGTTAAAAAAAAGCCAAGGCGAGATATGGGAGAAGGGACGTACGAGAGATGTTTTGGAGGTGGCCACGGAACTTGAGCCAGGGGCCACCGGCGGAGATGTGGTCAGTGGCTACAGAACTCTCCTTCAGTGACTAATGCTAAGCAGTATTAGAAGGATGCACTTACTGCACTTGCCCGTGACCTTGATCAGAACGGGGAGGTCAGTCGGGGTCTTGCCGTCCCAGGGCTGGAAGGGCTGCAAGAACTGGAGACGGTCGCTCTTGGGGTCAATGGCGACGTTGACGTTAGCACGGTCTGCAGGGGGAGCCTGGAAAGTGTCCTCGCCGGGGTCGTAGCCGCGCGGAGGGAGCTCGTTGCCAGTAGGGTCGGAGAACTTGAATGGTTTGCCGTCGGAGCCGATGAGGGAGTCGGTGAGGGGGTTGAAGGAAAGGCTACCGGCGAACGCGAATGCGGTGACGATGTCGGGCGACGCGACGAAGGCGTGTGTGGCGGGGTTAGCGTCGTTACGGCCGGTGAAGTTACGGTTGTACGAGGTGATGACTGTGGTACCAACCTAAGATCAGAACGCGCTCGTGGACATGAGTAAAAATCGACCACGCACTAGAGTTCTTCTCGCCCTTCTTAACATCCTGCCTGTCCCACTGACCGATACACGGGCCACACGCGTTAGCGAGGACAAGTCCACCGACGTCTTCGAAGGCGCCAATCTGACCGTCACGCTCAATGGTCGCGCGGACCTGCTCGGAGCCGGGGGTGATCGTGAACTTGCTCTTGAGCTCGATTCCGTGCGCCGCGGCCTCCTTCGCGATGGACGCGGAGCGCGACATGTCCTCGTATGACGAGTTCGTGCACGAGCCGATGAGCGCAACCTTGAGTTCCTCGGGCCAGTTGTTCTCCTTGACTGCGGCGGCGAACTTGGAGATGGGAGTGGCAAGATCGGGGGTGAAAGGTCCGTTGATGTGGGGCTCGAGCTCGGAGAGGTTCTGCGAATCCATGAGGACTTGCACGAAAGATACGGAAAGATGAGACGTACAATCTCGACGTGCTCGTCGTACTCAGCATCGGGGTCGGCCTTAAGGTTGTGTGCGAATTGCTGTGCGTATTGAGCGATATCCCGGCGTTTAGTGGCGTTGAGGTAGTCGGCCATGCGGTGATTGAAGGGGAACATCGACGTCGTCGCACCGATTTCAGCACCCATGTTGCAAATAGTAGCCATGCCCGTGCACGAAAGAGACTCGACACCAGGACCCTTGTACTCGACGATAGCGCCAGTGCCGCCCTTGACCGTAAGGATGCCCGCGACCTTCAAGATGACGTCTGTGCACGTGTTAGCTACGGACGCTCAGCGAAGCGAGGAGGAAGGTCACCTTTGGGAGTGGTCCAGCCGCCGATTTTGCCCGTGAGGTTGACACCAATAACCTTGGGGCACTTCAGCTCCCAAGGAATGCCTGCCATGACGTCGACCGCGTCCGCACCACCAACACCGCACGCAATCATGCCGAGACCACCCGCGTTGGGTGTGTGCGAGTCCGTGCCAATCATAAGTCCACCGGGGAAGGCGTAGTTTTCGAGGATGATTTGATGGATGATACCAGAACCGGGTTTCCAGAATCCGAGGCCGTACTAGCAGACAACTATCAGTGACAAGCGCGAACCCACAAAGGACAGACGAAACGCACTTTCGCCGTGGCCGTAGCCAAAAAGTCGTACACTTCCTTGTTGATGTCGATAGCCCGTGCCAAATCCTTCACACCGCCGACCTGCGCCTCAATAAGATGATCGCAGTGCACCGTAGTGGGGACTGCAGCGGTGTCCATGCCCGCAGACATGAATTGCAGGAGCGCCATCTGAACCGAAGATCAGAAAAAAATTGTGACGTAGCCACTGGCGACATACCTGAGCGGTGGCGTCCTGGCAAGCGACTCGCTGGATGGAACTATTAGCACAGCGCGAGACGGTAGCCAAGAAATGCACGCACGTCTGGCCGGAGCTTGAGGTAGCTCGTGCCACGCTCGATATCCTGCCCATGCGGATCGTCGAGATGACCGTACAAAATCTTCTCCGACAACGTCAGCGGTCGTTGCAGTCTACACTAACGTCAAAAACTATCGTCAAACAGCGTCCGTCGGAAAGAAACATACCTCCCGCGGACGACAGCGAGGTTGTCCTCGATGCGTTGGTAGTTGATGAACGCATTCTTTTCGAGATTGGACATGGCGACCTTGGTGTCACCGATGCGCGGTGCTGCGGTGGCCATGCCCGCAGCGAGCGAGCGCACCGCCTTTGCGGTCCGTTGAGAGAGGTTGAACATCGTCAACGATGCGGAGGAGGACGATGTGGTAGGAGGTGAAGAGATGCGTCGGCAATACGCGCCCGAATTTATCTGGTTTCCTTTGCCGTCCTTGTGATTGATGTGCCGTTTGGGTACGCCTTGGCCAATCAGAGACCGTGTATCCGAAATTCGCCGCTAGCGTCGCCGGACTCAACGCCGAACACAGCGATTGGACACTCGTTCGTAGAAATAAAATGCGGAGAAATGGCAGTCGAAATGCGGGGCAGCTGGGCACAAAAATGGTTGGTTTCAGTATTTGCACCTCAGTGCTCTTATACATGCACTCCTCTACTGCGACGGCTATGACATATGTGTGTGCCATGAATAGCAACCTACACGAGGTTAGACGAAATGATACAGTGACATACGCGCTAGCGTCAACAGTCACCAGACTGTCCTGAAGCCCGACCAGAGCCCGACCCCAGCCCTGCCCGACCCTCGGCAACCACCAAGATGTGTGTTCTCAGCGCAGACGCGAAATGGCGCAGCGCCGAAGGCCCGAAGGTCTCTTCGAATTGAGGTCAATGGCCAATTGGGGGCCAAGGTTTGTGCAAATGTCCGGATGCACTGAGGTCCTCCTCATGCCCGAACTCAGCCCGATCCGATACCCACTCATCGCCTCTCCAGCCCCGCCCCCGCAAGCGCCCCCGCCTCAGCCAGCACCTCCTCCACGTCGCGCACCAGCGTCTCTGCCACATTCGCCTTCTCGACCTTGCGCTGGAGCAGTTGCGCGGCCGCGTCGTGCGTGCGGTGGCTTGTTTCAACTTGGCTTTCTGCGGCGGTTGAAGTCGTGATTTCAGGCGGTGCGCGGTTAGTGGTGAAGGTGGCGTCGGACTTACGGACGAGGGGTGTTAGATCGGTCGCGGGCGCGCGGGGTGCACCAAGAGACGCGTCCGCGAGGAAGGAACGCTGCGCATGCGTCTCGCGTACGGTATCCTGTACTCTACCGATGATGTTTCCCCAAGCCTGCGCATTGAATATGAGTAATGCTCGTCATACGCTTGAATGAGCAACGTACTGCCTCCCCGTGTATGTTAAACGCCTTCTTCACATCCTGCTCGAAGGACGTGTCGGCCTCGAGCGACGGGGCGTGCGTCACCAGCCACTGCAGGATCTCCACGTGTCCCTTCGCGTCGCCTACATCCTCGAGCGACGTCCGAAGATCACTCGCGGTCGTTTTGTTGAATGTCGCGACCTTCAACGCGCGTTCCAGTCAACATATTGCTATTTTACGCGTACGCGTGAGCAAGGTGACTCACGGAACGGATAAGGTGGTCGCAGAGGAACCCGTACGCGATGGACGCGTCGGAGAGGCGTTGCAAGGTATCTTCCTTGACGCGCTATAGAAACACGCTCAATCACTGCCGCGGTCACGCGACACTATGTACGACACGCACGATGGATTGCTCCAGGCCTTCGAGGTCGGGCGGCGGCGGGGGCGCGCGAGAAGCCCGGCGTTGCGCCAGGTCGGTGCATTCGCGTCTGCGAGACGTGCCGCGTTAGTTCCTAGTGTGCTGAAAAAGGAGGGAATGCGTATGCGCACAGAAGGCTCTCGACGTGCGGATCGCATTCGGGGAAGTTGGTAGCGCGGGCGATGGATGCGCGCAGCTGCCTCTCCGCGTCGGCATTCGTCGTTTGGGAGACGTGGAGTGCGTGCAAGGTCTGCGGGGCATCGTATTAGTGTGGTCTGAATGGAGCTCCCGAACGCAAGATGCACATACCGCTAACGCGTCGCGAGTATGGCTTGGGCGCGGGATTTCCATCGCCTCGGATGCCTTGTCTTGCTGTGTCTCCAACACGGGCAATTCCTGCGACCGCAATTAGAGTATATTTACGATCCGTAGACGATCCTTCGCACCTTTTCAGCGTCGCCAGCAGCAGCCTTCCTACGCGATCTATGAGCACACCCCCTCACGAGAAAGAAAAGTTGGCACCCACCGTAAATCATCCATCAGCCGTGCCATTTCCTCGAACCTCCGCGTCCGCAGCGTCTCCTTCGCTTCCAGCACCGACAGCAGCAGCCCGACCCGCTGCTTGTGCTCCAGCTCGGCCTGTAACCGCGCCGCCTCCGCATCTGCATTCCATGAGCATTAGAAGGAGCTAGGTGGGGGATGAGGGGTTGGGCACTAGTACTCACGCGCGGCGTCCAGCGCGTCCTGGCGCTCCCCAAGTTTCCTCTGCAGCGCATCCAGCGAGTGTTTCGCGCCCGCGAGCCGCGCCGCCGCTTTCTGCGCCTCCACCCTCGATGGCGAGTCTACGGCCTGGCGCTTTTCCCCCTGTAGCACGCTTGATTTCCCGAGCTTAGAATGATATCTGGGGCGCGCCGGACGGAAGACGGTGCTCAGTGCTCACCCGTGTATCTGGCACCTCGCAGCCGCGGTCGCCTGGCGGCCGCGCACCTGCTCGACCCAGGCGGATAGCAGGTGCGCAAGGGGCCCCTTGTAGAGCCGTTCGAACTCGGAAGGGGTCATGGGCGGTGCGCCGAGGGCGGCGAGGGCTGCGTGGACGGTTTGTAGATCGAGTGGGCTGTCATGGCGCGCAATGTCTTTGCTATTCGATGTGGCCTTGGGGATTCGCGTTGAGGTTGTGGCCATATTCGAAATATACTGGAGTTCAATGGGCGTTGGACAGAGCACGAACATCAGCTGTACTCAAAGGACAGGTTCCGAATTCATTCCCACGTCTGCTTTAGACCTGTGACGATTTGTCTATAGTAGACAGGCAAGCTTGACACGATCTCAGAGGATAAGTGCTCAGCACTCAAAGGATTAGCCTGAATATAACATTCTCATTGACAATGACACTGGTCCGACAGAAATGAACTAATCCTTGCCGGTGAAATCAAGGACGAGCACATCCTGGTTCGTGTCGTCCTGACGTGGCCGCACGGGCACCTCGAAGTAAATCGGCTGTTTACCCGGGCGTTTGAACAGGCATGCCGTGCCCTCAAGTAGTATAAACTTCTCTTGGCCAGGCAAGATGTCCTTCTGCGCCACACCAAACGCACGCTCCGCCGAGCACAGTCGAGAGGTCGGACACGGGATCCAGGGCGTCCTCCGATTGGGCACAGCCCATAGCTCGTAGTCCTCTCCGAAGGGCGAGTTGACGGGTTCGCCGGTCTGCGAGTGCACCCAGTCGAGACAATACTTGTGCGTCGCATCGAGGCCCCGGCCCCAAAGCCGGAAGGAGTATTCACTGTCAGGAATTTTGCGGATGTGGATGTCCCCTTCGCCTGGCCTTGGTTTGCGCTGTAGAAAACCGCAATTATAAACATGGATCCCTGTGCCAGAGAAAAACGAGAACACGTACGCCTACCGCTTCCGGGGGTCCATCTAGCAGTTGCTTCATCGATCTCAAGATCTCTTCGCGCCTGCGTGGCTTCTCCTCGGGCAACAGGTCTCTGTAGAGGTTCTCGAGTTTGCTGTCGGACCATGCAGCAAAGTTGTTTGCATCAATTCCGCTCGTCTTGATAGTAGCGATCATCTGGATGTCCCAGTCACGCATTTCTCCGGATCGTGGTTGGAGCTGTGGGTTCATGCGCTGGCAGACTTCGAGGAAGCATCCCCGGATATCTTTCGGGAACGTATCACCCGAGTTCGGTGTGCTTGCGGAGAGCACGTCCTTGAGAGACGGAGAGCTGGTGAGTATTGTCTTCGAGCCCGATGGTCCTGACGCCGCTGCACTGCCACTTCCAGACGGCGGCGACGGCGTGCGATTGTAGGGTTTGGATAGCAGTCGAGCCTTGGTGAGCACCGTGTTAGACGCGATAGGTGGACTTTATGGAGAAACGTACGCTCTTCCTCGTCTTGCTCTTCGCCATTTCCAGTGTCCGAAGAAAGTGATAACGGTGGTGCCAGTGGGTGCGCAGTGGTTTGCGAGTCGCGCTGTCCAAATTGAAAGAGCAAGAGTAGTTTGGACTTGTTGAGGGCTCTGATTCCGCACTGAATCCTGATTGACTTGATGACGTTGCTCAGTGTGCTCGAATTTAAGACGTATTTACCTAGTCCCCGAGTTCCCTATACTAACGCGATGTGCACTCAGCGTTGATTCAGCACCGTTACCACTTTCTCACATAGACATGGCAAAAAGCAAAACGAAGAATATCGTACGTCTCTCCATAAAGTATCCACATATCGTGTCTGACGCCTTCACCAAGGCTCGACTGCCAGCCAAACCCTACGATCGCAAGCCGTCCCCGCCGTCTGGGAGTGGCGCTGCAACGG
>KN832572.1:234223-452913 GCA_000827205.1 Plicaturopsis crispa FD-325 SS-3 | reverse complement strand
GTCGGACCATGCAGCAAAGTTGTTTGCATCAATTCCGCTCGTCTTGATAGTAGCGATCATCTGGATGTCCCAGTCACGCATTTCTCCGGATCGTGGTTGGAGCTGTGGGTTCATGCGCTGGCAGACTTCGAGGAAGCATCCCCGGATATCTTTCGGGAACGTATCACCCGAGTTCGGTGTGCTTGCGGAGAGCACGTCCTTGAGAGACGGAGAGCTGGTGAGTATTGTCTTCGAGCCCGATGGTCCTGACGCCGCTGCACTGCCACTTCCAGACGGCGGCGACGGCGTGCGATTGTAGGGTTTGGATAGCAGTCGAGCCTTGGTGAGCACCGTGTTAGACGCGATAGGTGGACTTTATGGAGAAACGTACGCTCTTCCTCGTCTTGCTCTTCGCCATTTCCAGTGTCCGAAGAAAGTGATAACGGTGGTGCCAGTGGGTGCGCAGTGGTTTGCGAGTCGCGCTGTCCAAATTGAAAGAGCAAGAGTAGTTTGGACTTGTTGAGGGCTCTGATTCCGCACTGAATCCTGATTGACTTGATGACGTTGCTCAGTGTGCTCGAATTTAAGACGTATTTACCTAGTCCCCGAGTTCCCTATACTAACGCGATGTGCACTCAGCGTTGATTCAGCACCGTTACCACTTTCTCACATAGACATGGCAAAAAGCAAAACGAAGAATATCGTACGTCTCTCCATAAAGTATCCACATATCGTGTCTGACGCCTTCACCAAGGCTCGACTGCCAGCCAAACCCTACGATCGCAAGCCGTCCCCGCCGTCTGGGAGTGGCGCTGCAACGGAAGCTGCATTGGGCTCAAGAACAACAGCTACTAACTCTCCATCTCTCAAAGACGCGCTCTCTGCAGACACACCGGACTCCGGTGATACGTTCCCGAAAGACTTTCGGGGATGTCTACTCGAGTACTGCCAGGCATTGAACCCACATCTTCAACCACGAGCCGGAGAAATGCGTGACTGGGACATCCAGGTACTCGCTACCGTCAAGGCCAGCGACGTGGAGGCGAAGGACTTTGCTGCATGGTCGGAGAGCAAACTCGAAGACCTCTACTGGAATTACGACGCCGCGGGGAAGCTACGCAGGCGCGCTGCGATCTTGAAATCAACGACGGAGCTTCTGGACGGTCCCCCGGCGGCGGTGGGTGTATGTGCTTTCGTCCCTTTCTAACCGATATTCGTTCTTACCAGTACTTGGGTCTCTCTGCAGCGCAAGCCGAAGCCAGGCGAAGGGGACATCCACATCCGTCAGATTCCTGACAGTGACTACTCCTTCCGTCTCTGGGGTAGAGGCCTCGAGACGAAGCGCCAGTACTGTCTCGACTGGGTGCACTCGAAGACTGGCGAAGCCGTAAACTCGCCCTTCGGAGAGGACTACGAGCTTTGGGCAGTGCCCAATCGGAGGGCCCCTTGGATGCCGTGTCCAACCTCTCGACTGTGCTCGGCGGAGCGTGCGCATGGCATCGCACAGAAGGATATTTTACCTGGGAAGGAGAAGTTCGTGCTGCTCGAGGGCACGGCGTGCTTATTCAAGCGCCCGGGTAAACTGCCTATATACTTCGAGGTCCCCGTGCGGCCGCGCCAAGTCGACACCCAGGACGTTGTTGTCCTTGATTTTAGCGGCGACGATTGATTCATTTGTATGCCCTTGCTGCCATTGTCAATTCAAGGATTCTTTCCAGGACCGCCGATTAGCAACTAGTTTTTCACCATTTGCATACCTCTGGAGAAAACATGCGTATTGCAATTTAGCACTTTAACAATTGGTACGCGCTACGCGCTATGTTCGCTGTGAATGCGAGGGGCCTCGCCGCCCGGCGTGTGTATGGCAATGATAAACTTCCTTTAAGACATCCACGAGTACGCGAGTACGCGACTTCAGAGGACAAGAACTAGTCTGGATAGCATTATCAATCTACATGCTCAAGTAGATTAATCGTCGCCAGTGAAATAAAGGACGAAGTTTAAACAGTGACTGCAGCCTTTGCACATCGCAGTTAGTGCATGCACAGGGCGAGCTCGCAGGGAAACTATACGCTCGTCCAAATCGCTTGGGTAGCAGCCATGTCCATATGTATGCACAGACTAGTTGGCTTTCTTGGCGTTGTAAGTACGAGATCTGGGAATGATGTTCTTCGACAAAATCATGGCATTCAGCGAAGTAGTCTACAATATTGAGTGGAAAAAGCCTGCCAGTAAGATTGTTAGCTACTGTCCGGGGTCAAGCGACTCTCGTTCTATCATTTCCATGATGTATGCTCCCCATTCATCCAATCTTTGCAGTACGCATCAGAATTGATTGCATGCCTAAAAGACAACGGTGCTCACTCAAAGTTTGTAGGTGCAGTAGACCAAACGTCGACGACGTTAGGAACATTACTGTTTGTCTCCTCAGAAATAGACGGCTGATACTTCCCGGTAAATGTATCCAGAGGCGCATGCTGAATGGGCGTCGTCAGCATCGTCGTAAAGAAGCCTGGCGTACTGTCGTTGGAGAACAGTGGCGGCTGATTCGACGGAGACGACGCGCTTTTGTCTTCCTGGGCAGAAACGTTCGTGGACAGCCACCTGGCGAGGTCCCCTCCAGTCGGAACTGGGTCGAAGTCGATGTGACCCTGTAAAGGAGACCTGCCTGGGGCATAGCCGCTATCAGAGTCACGACGGCGCTTCCGGCTGTCTGAGGGATCAGAGTCGGGAGATGGCAAGTCCCCGACGGTGACCAGCTCGTGGAGAACATCCCTAGAGGTTATGTATATGTTACTTGAGAACATCACGATTGGTAGAACAAACCATAGGCATCCTGCTCCGAGCCAGCGCTCTTCCATGCTTTTGAGCAAGCCCATACATCTGTACACATGGATCATCTCCTGTGTAACATCTCTAGACGCCCCCGACCGTATGGACAGAAGGAGGACGATGCTCGAGGACATCAAACCTGGCTATGAGCGGGCATATTTTGGTTAGCATACAATTATTGGCGGTTAACATGACCAGCCATACAAATGCATACTGATTCAACAAGCCGTCGGGGAACCGTTCATACTGAAGCAGAAGAGCAGAACTGCACGACCGGGCAGCATTGGTGCATATCGCGAGGGATGGAAATGATACCGTCGACGCCTTGTGCGGAGATGGAATAAACGGCCGGTGTACAAGGATTTGCACGTAGTAGTAGCTCGCGTACAGCGTGGCTGATTGGTTAAAAAATAGTGGATCTTCGCGTGTGGGGTTCCAACGCACTGTTCGACAATAAGCAAAGCGAGGCGGGAGACGATTTATATCAGCGCGCGGGAAATGGCTTACGGTGATCTGGGACCTCTTCAAGCCATTTATTCAATGCGGAGTCAAGCTTTGCTACGATTGTCTGTTCCCATCCTTTTGGATAAACGCGTGGAACCTTCGACTTGTCCACTGCATACTGCAAGATTGGGTGCTAAGGTGGCCAGAAGGGCGTCATATAATATCAGACTTACAATCGTATCCAGAGCAAGCGCAATTATTTGGTTCAACTTCACCAAGTGTATGAAGAAATCGGTCGCAGCCGGTCTCTCTGGCGGTTGCCTGAAATTTTGTTCAGGATTGTCGACGTTTTCCCAGTATTCATCGTCGCAATTCTTCGGAAGATCGAGGTCGAAACTATGCACAAAGTTAGAGAAATTGAGAAAGTTGTGTCTCTCTGGCTTACTCTTTGTCCTGCATCTGACACGGTCTGCCCAGGTTAGCGCTTGCGGTCCTGTCCAAACATACAAGTACCCTACAAGAGAGTGTGCGCTCAGAGGATACGTAGTGCAGGAGATAAGGGGCATGTGACAGTGCTGCTCACCAAAAAGCACGCTTCCATGATTCGTCTTCGAGAGTGATCGTAGGTTGTCGCCTATGCGCACCTGAGCTTATCGCGATGCGAACTCCGACCCCGATGAGCGTCCAGGACACGTGTGGTGCAGCACTCGCCTGCAGAAATAGAGCGGACAGCTTCGAGGTGCGATACAATCAATCGCAAAGAGTCCGTACACAGAAAGACTAGGGCACGCACGCAAATTACTTGCAGCTCGCATGGCCTTGACGGCGCATATATCGAACTGCGATATTGAACCTGATTAAACCACTTCCATCCTGCAGAATTGAGGTCTGTTTCGTTGTGAACGAGGAAGACCCGAGGGTCTGAGCTATGTCGTGACCCGAGGGCACAGACAAGAAGAACGGTGGCACCGAAGCCATCGTCTACTAGATGTAATCCCTCCGCGATTCCCCGTTCAAATGTTGGGCGGTGGAGGAGGGGAAGATATACATTGAATTTGGCGAAGTAGAGATCGACCAGTGTAGCGAGCAAGTCCGGTTCGGGGAAGAAGTAATCGCGTCTCTCTGGAAGAGGTGCATATTGTTCCCACTGTAATTATCCTGGAAGTTGTCAAATGAATGCCGAACGCCTGAAAAAAATGGCGTACCGGTTTTATGCGCCAAAATCGGGATCGCATGTGTGATAGGCCCGGGGGTCGCTTGCCGTGGTTTACCTCAACGTGCGGAGGTTTCATTTCCTGGACTTGGTTGATGAGTTTAACACCGCTGGACTGTCCGATGAATCGGTCGGTCAAGTGTAAGCTCTCCAGATCTTTTGTCAAAGACTCGGGCCCCACTTCGACGCCTTCGCTTTCGGATTGTCTGTCCCCAGCATGGTGCGTGGCATCAGCAGCGTTGCCCATGTTAGAGAACAGAGAAGGCGCCGAGAGGTCATGCAAGGCCACGCTTGAGCTGTGCATGTCTTGAGCTGTAAACCAGCTGGGGTGTACGTGGATGCCTAATTCCCTAGAGAAGTCACCGCTGGGACGAGGCTAGTAAGGTGCATATTGTCAGCATAGACACTGGCCTTACAGCGAAAGAGGATCTGCAGACATTTTCCAGCAGGGACTCCAGCTTTTTGAGCCTGTGTTCTGAGTCGTCTCGGGACCTATGCATGTTTACGAACCAAGGTCAGTATTGAGACACGTACGGAGATGATGATACATACCACGTCAGATCCCCTTGTTCCTAGCAGAGTAGGAAGATCTACGGTCAGCTATCGATATCCTGACTGCGATTGTTTTCCGTACCTTCCTCGCTGGCTTTGAGTACGTGCATTCCGATCCTGAAGCAAGACAGTAGCGACATTTTCCAACACCCGTAGACCCACCACCTGCAGGAAGTGGCATCTGTCAAGAGGCGGCTTTACCTGCACATACGACCAAGTGAACGCACATCGGACTGTGAACTCGTAAAGCGACTTCAGTACACAGACCTCGTCCCTTTCGAACTGCAGAACTTACTCTTCTTGTGTCTACATAGGTCGCAAGCGGGGTCGACCCTCCGTTTTTTGATGGCATGTAGGGCGCTCGAGGCCAGTTTCTGTGAATCGCTCCGTTCGGATTCGTCGTGCATATTCAACTTGCGAATTGAGCTGCAAAATCGAGATCGTCGTTAAGATTGTCGCAAAGCACATAGGGGTTCTGTCCAAAATAAGGTCAGGCGTTGAACGTTGAGGCCGAGGAAAGCACCGGCGAAAGCTTGTTACCGCCCCATCCCAATCTAGACAGGGATATCCTTGTCTGACGCTTATATCAGGCGCCCTTGCGTGGTGATGGACCTCAAGTTGGTGCCTCCCGGGGCGACAGATTCAAGATTCATTCAGTAGATTCCCCCGCAAATTCAGCTCGCGCTACTGGTCGGTCACCCTAGTCATTAGCTTAGTAGACGCGAGGTCGAGGTGATTGGACCAGAGTGGAAGACTGCCATCAAGGCAGACAACGTTACTAGCTAAAAGACGAGATCCAGAGACTGAAGAGAGGCCAATGATACAGATAGAAATGATGTATCATTGCCAGTAAGGTGGAGCGAACACTGCAGGACGTCGCAGTGCAGTAGATGGTTGGAGCCTGGATGTGACAGCGCAAGTTATCCGGCAGGGTTACACAGAGCCCTACCTGCATCGGACTAGCGGTGCTTCGCAGAATAGACCCTGACCTCCTTCCCTCAATATGATTCCACGAGACATTTGCTTAAGAATGACCATTGATGATATCTGCAGCCTACCGCATGGGTCAAATACTGTGATCAGCACGGCGGCTTCCGGCGACAGGTAGGAGGATGCAGACCTTTTCCGCAAGGGCGTACACCGTCGATTGTATATGCGCAGACAGTTCCTACCGCAAATACATCAGCACGCGCCCCACATTCCCACTCCCATACCACCTATATTGATGCTTACCAGCGGAAGAACTGATGCGTCCACCTGCCATTCCGCGGCATACCATAATTAACAATCAAAATACGAGAGAACATGACAGGAAAGAGGACTCACGACGCGGACGTTTGCAGTCCCGTACACCCTTAGTGCGCTGTCCACGACGCCCCCATCCGCCCGAGGCAGCATCGCCGCCGTCCCCACCGGATGGTGCACCGGCTGCACCCGCGCGCGCACCCACGCCTGCAGCTGCTCGTCATCCGCGAGTACAGAAGCTGGAGGGTTGTACGCCGCCCCGTTCACGGTGACGCACACAGGATCGCAAGCAAGCCGATGCGCCAGCTGCACCCCGCCCACGAGCGCGTCGAGGTCGCGGGCGTCGTGCAGGTACGCGGGGTCAATCGCCGGTGGGAAGAGCGCGTCTGCGCTGCGGATGTGCACGCTGCCGCGCGAGAGCGGGTGCAGCAAGCCCACGAGGACGGAGTTGTAGCGCGCACCGGGCGCTGGTGCGAGCGTGCTACCGGGGGAGTATAGGCCGGGGACCTGCGCGAGCCTGTGTGTGTGTGAGGGGAGGGGTAAAGCGAAGGATGGTGGGGGAGGGGTACAGTGAGGCATGGGATGGGTACAGTGAGGGATGAGATGGGATGGCTTACTCGATGTATGCATGGTCCGGGCTCAGGATCCAGTCCTTAAGAATCGCCTCTCTCTTCGTCTCGCCCCCTAGGCTCGCGCGGAGTGCCGCAAACTCGCGTGGTCCAAGGGCCGTAGCGCAGGGGACGAACGCAAACGCGGACGGTATCGACGAGAAGACGCCTCGCCGCTCCTCCTCGCTGAACGTGCAATAAATATACCACGCCTTAAGCACTTCGAGGGGTGTGCAGAGTGAAGGGCGGTGGTGGCACATACTAGAGTTTCAGTTCTCTAGTCAGGTTCTCGGGGTCAGCGAGCGCCTCGAATGTCCAGTTCTCCCTTGAGACCTCGTATACGAATGACACCGACGGGTGGTCCTGGAACAAAATTTTTTGAAACGCAAATGAGGAGGCACCGTTGCACATATACGTACCTCTAACGAAGCGAAACGATGTCAGGATAAGACTGGCTGGTTGGGGTTAGATCTTACGTGAGAAATGGCGGGGGACGTACGTAGATTCTCGCCGACGCCAGGCAGATTGACCAGAGGTTGAATGCCGTGTGCCTGCAAGACATCCGTCTTCCCGATTCCTAGGGGTCCACATACAAATCAGCCCAAAAAAACACACACAGGAGCTATCAGGCGTTACGCGCCTGAGAGCTCGAGGAGCTGAGGGGTCTGGTATGCGCCTACAGCAAATGTCAATTTTATCCACGCCGCATCTGACTCGGAGCGGAAAAGTATGAGCAGACCTGCAGATAGGATGACCTCGCGCGTGGCGTATATCGTGGCTCGCCCGTTGACCTCCACGCCGCGCGCGACCAGGTCCTCCGCGTCCGCCCGGGGTACGAAGACGACGCGTATTGCGTGCGCATTCGTGATGAGGACGAGGTTCTTCCTGTGCATGCTGCGCTCGTAGTACGCCTACCGCACCCGGTGTCAATCAGCTTCCGTGCCAACCCATGCGCGCGGGGCGCGCGTACCGTGGTCGCGTGGCTCCGCGTCGCCGTCTCCGGGTCGACGCTCGACACGCCCGTGTACGCACCGCTGTTGTTCCCGTTTCCCTAGCGTGGGAGGATATAAGAGACGACTTGGAGCAGTGCACTGCGCGTGCTTACCGGATCGGCGTTGATGGGCACACCGAGGTTCGACGCGGCGGTGAGGAACGGGACGTGGAGCGGGTTAAAGAAGTGCGCGAACGAGAGCTTGATGGGGCCGTCCGTGCCGTGGAAATCGCTGGTGTAGCCCCCTGCGTGGTATGTCGCCGCGGTACCGGCTGAGGGCTGGACGAGGCCCTCGACCTGGCCGGGCAGGATCAGCGGTGTGCTGGTAGGTCAGATAGCAGAACGCACCTTCTTGAAGTATCTGAGAAATTCTGCCCAGTTCCACCCGGGGTTGCCGAGGGCCTCTATAGCTACGATCTTCTCGTCAGGCAAATTGTAGGTGATACTTTCGATACCTAAGCGTGGGCTGCTGGGCGATTTTACGCACCATTGTATTCTTCCTTTGACGCCCTTTTCAAGTTACAAGTATCAGAATCAGACAATGCTGAACAGTATGATAGACGATCGAGGCGTACCTTCCCCAAGCCATATAATTTATCTACAGGGGCAGGCCGGTAAGATCGCATATCAATATCACTCATAACAATGACACATACCGCACCAGATCCTCCCACAACTTTTCCACTGGGGCAAATTGCTGTCAGAATTCGCGAAAGAAAACAGTCGCTAACAGAATCGCGTGTAATCCTCACCGCGGTAGAGTGATTTCGCGGCCATTGCAGTCCGCTTGCGGAACGGTATGGTGGTTCCAGTCGAATCGAGCGTTCCCGATTGTTGCCATGCCTGATGCACAAACCGCGTTGAGAGACCACGCCGTCTGGGCAGCAGATCGATCAGAAGCGTACCGGGGGTGCTGAGCGTCGCGACGTTGGGCGCATATTCGCCCGCCTCGATCACACCGACGGTGACGTTCCCATTTTCTGCGAGGCTACATACACATTCATTTGAGTGACCGGAAGGTACACGCCATTGCGGCACGATCATACCGAGTCGCTAGTACGAGACCCGCAATGCCTGCGCCGACGACGAGGTAGTCGAATTCTTGAGAGATGATATCAATGGGTGGAACGACATTGGAAGTCATTTTGAATGATGCGATGAGCTATGGTCCACTGTGGCTGCTGGAGTCAGTCGGGCGGAGTTTGTAGGGTTAGTACATCGCCCAGAAGCAGAAGCAGCACGAGCGTCATAGAAAGGCGCGCGAGCGGCGAACCTCGAGGTGAGCTTCTAATCACGAGGATGCGTTTTAATACGGAAAGAGATACTCGCTGATATGGTGTCGGAGCGCGCAAGGGCCCCAATCGTTGAGCATGTGGTCAACGTTATTCTCAGACCATGAGACGCTAGAACGTTTGAAGATAAGTGTCATTCGACAGATTCGACGAAGAAATATCCAGCGGAAGTGTACGAATCGATGCTGCGTGAGAGCAGTCAGTAAATCTCCACGTGAAAGATACCTCTGAGGTGCTCACCCGTGAGGCTCCATGTGCATTTTTGCTTTTGAATGATAATAAGTACAAGTAGGTATAGTCCAAGGCAATACGTGCGTAGTGATTGAATGACTGTCAAGCTTCGTATCATGAGCCTGATCCCGGCTCCAGCATGTCCATAATGTATGCTCCCCAGTCGTTCCCTCTGGAAAAGGACGCGTTAGCTTGAGAATCTTATTGTAAAGTCAAACGGACTCACTCGAAGCCTGTAGGTGCCGAAGACCAGACGTCGGTGGCATCAGGAAAGTGCATCTCATTGCGCTCGGCGTAGATCTGCGGCTGCGAGGGGACTTCACCGAGATCATGAGCCGCATGTGCATTTGCTTGTGCGAGTTGGAAGGAGTCCACTAAATTCATCTGAGAGGCGCCTGTCGTACCATTCCTGGAAAGCGGCGTCTTCATCGACGACACGCTGCATTCCGTCCGTGCAGGAGTGTCCGTGGATAACCACTTGGCGAAGTCCATTCCAGTTGGGACCGGGTCGAAGCTCAGCTGCCCGTGCGGCAAGCGGCTTAAGTCGTCGCTGACGATGGGCTTGCGTTTCTCTGCAAAGAGCGAGTCGCTGCTCTCCGAGTGGCGACGCTTCCTGCTATTTGCGAGATTAGCGTCGGAGAGCGGCAATTCGCCAACAGCCACGAGCCCGTGGATGACATCCCTGGAGATAAGCAGCATATCAGTTGCAGTGAAAATCGCTCTGCAGTAAACAAGGTAATGAACCATAAGCGGCCTGCGACATGCCAACGTCCCTCCAAGGACTTGAGCACGGCCATGCATTTGTGCACACCCTCTATTTCCTGTGCAGTGTCTGTCAATAGTCCCGACCGTCGGCCACTCCACATGTTCAAGAGAAGGACAATGCACGATGAAAACAGTGCCGACTTGAGGAGGCGTATGTGTCCGTTAGCTTCGGGCATACAGCGATAACTGAACAGACGTACTAGCGAGTACTGTATTGGTACGGAATCAGGATAGCGTTGGTGCTGCAGAGCTATTATGCGGCAACAGGACCGAGCGGCGTTGTTGCATATAGCAAAGGATGATAATGAGAAAGTTGAGGCCTTGTTGATATACCGCCGGTGTACGAGGATTTGAACGTAGTAATAGCTACAATATAGTGTTGCAGACTGATTGAAGAAGATGGGATCTTCACGTGATGGATCCCATCGTACTGCCATGCCATATAAGCAGTCCGAGTCAAGGCAGAAACGATAGAGTAGATAGCGACGTACAGTGATCCGGGATGTCATCTATCCATTTATTCAAAGCCGAGTCGAGCTCCGCCACGAGTGTTTCGCTATTGGAGGCAGGTGTGATCTTGGACTTATTGGCAGAATACTGGACACGGCAGAAAAACATGAGTCTCATTAGCACAGAGAGGGAGCGAGAGCAGACCCACGATATTCATTAGAGCAGAGACGATCATCTGATTTAACTTCACCAAGCAGATGAAAAAAGCGATCTCGGACGGTTGCTCCGGCGGCTGCTTGAAACTCTGTTCGGGATGCTCAAAGTTTTCCCAGTACGCGTCATCGCAGTTCTCTGGGAGATCGAGGTCGAAGCTATGCAATTGAAGTGAGAAAACGAAGGAAGAAACCGTGTGTTGGGTGCATACTCCTCGTCCTGTATCGCGCACGGTCTGCCGAGGTCAGCACTTGCGCTCCTGTCCAAACACACAAGCACCCTGTGGAAAAATAGTATACATTCGAGACGTGGCATACGGAACGTAGACAGCGTTGAACGCTTACCAGAATGCACGCTTCAATAGTTCATCTTTCATGGTCGTTCTGCCGTGATTTGATGTTCGCATGTGAGCGCCCGAGCTCACCGCAAGGCGTACGCCGGATCCAATAAGAGTCCATGCGACCTGCGGAGCGGAGCTGGCCTGGAGGAACATGGCAGACATCTGGGGAGAGTCGCGTAAATCGAGGAGGGGAAATAATATTGGAAGGATACACATGAACACTCACGCATATGGTTTGCAGCTCGTATGCAGTGGGCGAGGCATATATTGACTTGTACGAGTGCACTTGGTTAAACCATTGCCATCCTGCGGAGTTGGGGTCGGTCTCATGGGTCAGGCGGACCCTAGGGTCCGAGCTATATCTCGCCCCCAAGGCGCAAACCAGAAGGACAGTAGAGCCAAAGCGATTGTCGCGCACATGCAAGCGTTCCGCAATGCCCCTTTCAAACGTCGGGCGATGGAGCAGAGGAAAGTATATGTTGAGTCGGGTGAAGTACAGATCGGTCAGTGCGTTCATTAGGTCCGCTTCGGGGAACAGAAACTCGTGTCGCTCTGGCAGAGGCAAAAATTGCTCCCACTGCCAATTTCCAGGCGGAGAGTGCTTAGATGACTGACTGTGCACATACAGGAAAACACGGTGCTCACCGGAGTCATGCCCCAGAACCTAGATCGTAAATGCATCAGGATGTCTTGGTTATGAGCACCATCACAGTGTTCCTGCTGCATTTCCTGGACCCGTTGGACCAGTTTAACACCACTTGACTTTCCGACGAATCGGTCTTTCAAGTGCAACTGGCTCAATTGTTCTCCTAAACACCCAGTTCCATCACCATCATCACTGTCGGATTGTGAGTTCTCGAACGATTCGTCGAAAACATCGGCGCCGTCGCTCGTTCCAAGAAATGGAGAAGGTGCTGTAATATCGGGCAAACCGAGGCTTGAGCCGGGAGGTGCGTCCGTGAACCAGCTAGGGTGTACGCAAACGCCGAGTTCCCGAGAAAAATCACCAGTGGGACGAGGCTGGCAGGATGCATATCAATTAGACAGAACAGTGAAGAAAGGCACTTAGATCCAAACATTTGCTAGCAACGACTCTAGTTTTTCGAGCCTGCGTTTGAGGTCGCCTCTGCCTCTAAGCGCGTGCAGAGAATGAGCATCGCAATATTGCGTGAATGGGGCACCGAACATACCTTGCCTGTCCATTGGATGTCTGACAGCACGAAAGTTTGCATTAGCTACCGATGTCACAGCAAACACTGCGTGCCTTTGGCTTCGCAAACGTGCATTGCGCGCTAAAATTAACGCAATTGGAACACTTTCCCGCGTCCGTCAGACCGTCGCCTGGGAGTCACAGGCATGTTCCTCGTTAAATGTAGGCTAGAACGAGCGTGCACTTGAGCAAACATACATCGAACTAGAATTTCAGAGGTTGCAAAGTCAATTCCATTTCGTTCGGACTCCTAACCAACAAAGGGCGCTAATTCAACTTACTTTTCCTGTTCCTACAGAAGTCGCAGGCAAGTTCAATTCTCCGCTTTTTCAATCCTTGTTGCGAGGCCGCCATTAAATTGTCGCAGTCAGGGAACAACGGTGTAAATCATGGATCAGCAGTAGGTTGACCGTTGAGCAGCGCGAGAACCACGATCGTTTATTGTAGACGTTGAATGTTTGGCTGCAGCCTCCGAGAACCAAACAACGCCTACGAGATTCCGTCGAAGCATCACCCTATCAGACGAAGAGAAACCTTGGACTTGCAATGTCGCACTTAAAATGATGTTATATATTAGCAAGTAACAAGTAGTTTCCGTCGTCAATGAACTGTGTTTTGTCCTCTTTGATTGGTCTAACGCATTACGCGGACTCTCGCGAAGCTTGTTTTGACACACCGATGTACCGGGACACGCTCGCATCACTCACAGAAAACGGTATCGAGCGTAAATAGATGATCAAATGACGCATCGAGTATGTGAGGTAGCAATGAGCGATGCCGGTTGGACTATCGTTTGGTGCCGGCGAGGGGCGACGTTTTTCGTGAAATTATGGCTATAGCACATCGTCCAAGATCCTTGTTGGTCGTGGTCCGGCAGGAGTATGGAGACACAAGTTGGCGCGGTTACGTTCCACGGATGATCTGAAATCAATCACTCAGAGCGGTCGGTTGTACTAGATAGCCAAGAGAACGATAGGAGGCGCCGATGAATCTTCACGCATGCTGGCCCAAGCGAGTTTGCCCAGTGGAGTGCATAATTCTGCTTGGGTTGCGTATGTTGCGATTGACAATAATCAGATCTTGTCAGAAGGAATGATAAGAGGAAATACAAGTCCGGGCACGCACAGGACGACGCGTAGCAGAACTCGTGGTTTTTGGACCCCTTGCGAGCTGCTTGAGACCATACACACCTCGGAAAAAAGCGTCTAAGTATGAGTACGCTGGCATGATCTAAGAATCTAGGTTTATCAGGAACGGGCGATACGGTTGTAGACTTCTGGCAGAGGAGCTTGAGCCTGAGCAGCGCAGAAGAGAAACAACTAGATCGCACCTGGCACTACCACCTTCGTTGCTCCATCTTTGTCAGGCCGCAGTAGGTCTATTCCACCAAGACGCTCCAGCTGCTGAGCTATGCCATTGAGGGTTGAAAAACTTGGCATCGCGCCTACGTAGGATACCGAGGGCCACTGAGCGCATGAGCCCCTTTTTGCATCGCAGGATAACACCGGAGACCCTTTCTACGTTTTACATTTCTCTACCAGCGGACCGCCTCGACAAAAGGTTCCATGCACACGAAAAAAGAGACAAGCGAAGATAAAGAGCGTTTGGAAGGAGGTGGCGGGAAGAAGGAAAAGTTTTGGCCTATTTGCTGGTCAAAGCTAAGTTCAAAGCACCCAAACTTTCGCCTTCACTTCGACCACCACCAGACATTCTGTATATTACACTGGCTGCCCTCATAATTCTGGTCTGTCGCCGTCCTGTGTGATGAACAACGATGCGACGGAGGCTGCGTTGGGTCTACTCGGGCTTTCTCCAAGAAATGCTCTGCCACCCCCGCCGCCGCCCTCGCCCCTCATACCCCTCAAACGCAAACAATCCAGCCTCAGTGTCGCTGAAGAGCGCACTGGCATCAACGGCTACGAGGACGGCCACGACACCGACGCAGACACAGTCACCAATCCGGAGGGCATTAACTGCATTTGTGGCTCAGGATACGACGACGGCTTCTCTATCGCCTGCGACGACTGTTCTCGTTGGTGCCATGCTGCATGCTTTGATATTGTTCAGGGGGAGGTGCCCGACGAGTGGCGATGTTGGATCTGCAAACCGCGCGAGGTCAACAGGGAGAAAGCGGCGAGGTTGCAGCGGGCGAGGCAGCAGGCGCAGGAGCAGCAGGCAGCGGTTGCGAGGAAAGTGAGCCCTGGAACGGAGAAGAAGGGGCGACAACGGACGAGTGCAAACGCTAGTGAAGGGGGCAAACGACGGCGACGATCCAGCGTAAATACCCACCATCCGCATACACCACACACGCCTCAGCCCCCAGCGCATATGGAAGACGAGCATGTCGACATCGACGAACCTTGGACGCACAGCTATGTACCAATCTCACAAGATATCGTTCCCCGGCAAGAAACTCGAGATAAACTGCGACGACAAGCCCAGCATTGGCGGGGCATCACAGCCTTGCAGTCCTCGCAACATATTTCCCCTGTCCACCTCCCAGAAGACGCCCACCCAGCACCTACGGCACTACACCAGCTACCAGACTCTGCCTTTTCTCATCCGACACTTTCTCTCAACACTAACGCTTCTGTGCGACCACCCTCTTATGCTATGCACACCACCGCACCCGTTCCTTCTGCACATCTTATTACGCCCTACACCTCGGTCATTACTCCCTCTTCTACTTATCTCGCTGACCCCTTGAATTCCTACGCTCACCTCGGCATGCCAAAGCCCTTCGTTCATCTCATGGGCCCTCCTCTTGACCTTACACTCGACGCGCGAATATCTGGCGACAATGGCCGCTTCGTACGCAGCGGGTGCAAGCCCAATGCCGTTCTCCGACCGGTTCTCTGCAAGCCTGATCCAACCAAGAAGCAGTATCACTCTCCAGAAGACCCCGATCTCACCTTCGGCGTATTCGCGCTGCGCGACTTGAAAGCGAATGAAGAGGTGGTTCTCGGTTGGGAATGGGATGATGGGCACGCCGTGCATGCGCTTCCGGCGCTTATCGAGCAACCTACCGCATTTCCGTGAGTCTGTCCCCTGTACTTTTCCCCGATGCGTTATAACATCGGATCCGTAGACTGGCACCTCTAACGTCCTGCCCCCCATCGATGTTTTCCCACAGCCCCAGCCTCCTGAACCATCTGCGGAACCAGATGACTAGCATCCTGCACGCGCTCAGCTCGACGTTCACGACCTGCGCGTGCGGGAGCAGCGCACGCGATTGCGCCCTCGCGCAAATGGCGGCCTTTGTCGACGGCCAGCTTCCCGACGCGCCTGAAGTCAAGCCCGATCTTGGCCCCCTTATTGGTGTAGAGCGGGGGTTTAGGACGCGTGAGCGCGTGCCTTCAGGGGGCATGAGCGGGATGGAGATGGATTATCCTACGCCGGGGCCGTCTCGGAGCGCGGTTGAGGATGTTGCCGACGCGTTTCGGGCTTCGAATAGCCAGCTTTCCGGGCGCCTCTCGACTCCTGAGCGAGGAAAGACTTTGAGCGTACCCGCTCTGACGCTTTCCCCGGCAACCGCGTCGCCTTCGCCCAAGAAAGACCGGAAGGGGAAAAGGCGTGCTTGGGGTGAGCGACCCGCTGAAGATGCCGTGTCGATGGATATGTGGACTAATGAGGACGGCGACGATGCAATGCGCTTGGACACTTGTGAGTACTTGTACAACCAATTGATTATTGATGCTGATTGCTGCATGTACATGTAGCCCTTGGCGGAGGGCGACGCAAGCACACCAAATTGGCAGTCATCATAGACTCATCACCAACTGGCTCTCCTCGACATCCTCGACATCATACTCCGGATGCTATGCATGTTGACGAAGAAGACCAGTCGCCACGGTCCAGGGGAGACCTGCACGGCCTGCACCCAGAACGCGAAATGAGCATGCCGTTGAAAATGCGGAAACGGTGGTTGCGCCAGACAAAAGACGAAATAGGTACGGCAGTGAGCAACGCATCTCCATCTACTACGGGTGGCGCTCCCCACGGACCCGGCGTCGTTGGAGATAGAGTGAGCATACCAGAAACTGAACGAATGGATGTCGACATGCAGCCGCCTAGTGAGCCAATACATGCACTCGTTGCTTATTCGTGCGTGCTAACACATAATATAGATCCATCCGATATGCCGCCACCGCCCATGCCAGCATACCTCGACCCGACTACTGTGAAGTCTACTAGTCGCTCACCTGCTCCTGACGTGCAGGTTTCGCCTTCGACCTCTTTTGCGAACTTGTCTTTACAATCGCCAGTCGTGCGTGGGCCGTCTCCTCGTTCTCGATCCTCATATTCCCCACCGCGCGAGTCCATGCCCTCTCGGCTATTCCTGCCTACGCCAGAACCCTCCGTTGAGCCATTACCACGCATCGACACATCCCGTTTACCACCCATTGATAATTTCTCACCCGACCCCTCAACTCTGCTTCCCTCCCCTCTCGCGCCGCGAGCACGCTCTGACTCCCCAGAGGAATTGCGCCATCTTCCATCTTTAAAGCGTGACGACCCTACATTCCGTTCTCCCCAGTCCGCCACTCCTCCGCCAGAAAGTTCACACTCGAGCACGAACGCGGACATTATGCCGGAGGATAACGGTATTTCGTACAGGGCTATCAGTCTCGATCGCTCGCAGGAACCCATCTCCTCCGATCCAAATAGTGAACATGGACGTAGTAGCAATCACGAGCCCGTACCGGAGCCTGTAACTGAGCCTGCGCCTCCTCGGGTCCCCACTCCCCCACCACCTCCTCCGAAGGTCAAACTCTCCCTCAAGGACTTTGCCTTACGGAAGAAGAAGCAGAGAGAGGAGGAGATTGCGAAGGCTGTATCACCCTCTACGGCTACGCATGATGATGAATCAGTGCCGACTACTCCTCAGCTCAACGGAGGTAGTATTCCTGCGCTGGATGCTTTGTCAAACGGACACGATGTCAAGACTGACAGCCCTACTGTGGATGCTGCGCAGACTAGGAACGGGGACACTACGATGGCACCGGACAGTATACCAACGGTGGAACTTGTTGCTTTCAAGTCACACGAGGCGGAGGCGGAGGCGGAGACCGATAAGGCACGCGTGGAGAATAAAGAAACATCCGTAGCGCCGGCGAGTCCACGTCGGGCTGCGTCCCTCAACGACCCTCCCGTGAAAATGACTATATGCGACAGCACCCCTGCGTCGGTTGACGAGTCGAATGCCGATGCCAAGTTAACTGGTCCGACCTCACCATTGCCGAGTAACGGCAACGGTAATGGTGTGACTCCAAGCGATCCTCATCCTCCTCCAGCGTCCTTGCAAGCGAAAATTGAAGTTCTGGATGAACCCATACCGAACGGGCTTGTTGCTGCAGCAGAGCACACATCTCGTGGACGAGCCTTCTCCCCCGAGCTACCGCCGCCTCTCGATTTTGCCAAGGCCCGCAGGCCGTCAGCACCCAGTCCCAACCCAAGCATCAGCGACCGCAGACCCTCACGTGAAGATGGTGAAATCCTCCCCAGTCCTCCTCCCTCAAAGCCTTTGTCATTTGCACCGCGCTCGCATACTCCGCCCACGCAACCGCGGTCGTTCCAGATAAGCCCTGGCCCTCTTTCTACCCCGTCGCCCCGACGATCATCGCTTCCGTACACGAATCCTGCAGCACGGCCCTTGCCCAGCGGACCGCGCGCGCTGCGTGGGGTCAATGCAATGGGTCACTCGACCTCGCTCTATCCACCCAGTCGGCCGGCGTACAGCGGATCCCAGTTCATACCCCGTGGGCCTTCGGCTGACCGGGACCGCGGCGAGTGGGACCGTGAACGGGGACCGTGGTCGGCGCGAGGGAGAGGTGGGAGGGGTGGATGGCGGTGACCCGTACTGTGGTAGTGTCTCTCACTAGTTCCCTTATTTTCATTCTTGTAGCCTGCTTCTGGAGCTCTTCCTCGTCTTTTCTTCGTATCGGTTTTTTATGCTCGCATTTTTTGTGGCTTTTATCTGATCATTATTCCTTCTTGATCTCGTCGCTATCGTATAAATAATACTACGTGTAATCCTCGTCCAATATCACTGGAGTGTACCGCTATTGTGACAAAATGATAGTGCTATCCATAAGTAACGGAGCAAAGAGCGAAACCCAGGCGAAACCTGCAGCGCGACCTGGAGGACGGCGTGCTCCATCGTATGTATCCTACTATATGTAGTACAGCATGTTTTCACACATTAAATAGTCAAAGACAACAAGCATTGTGCCATTATTGTACCAGGATACATTCGATAGATTATTCCCCGAGATGTTAAATACCTAAAGCCCAAAGTTATATAACTCGTCCGCGACATTCTCCAGTCTCTTCTTCCTTGCCACGAGCTCGTCGCGCCTCTGGACTATATTCGGGTCTTCTGCAAGGTACTGTGCACATCGCGCCGTCGCGTTAGCGGTACCGAGACCGAGTTTCGTGACGAGGAAAGACTGCACGTCTTTCGACACTGCTTTCACGAACAACAAGTCGATCAAAATCGGCACATTGTCGATGACGCGCTGAGGGGCTTTATATTAGACCCTGCCATGTTCACAACAGTAGGCAAAAGTGGACGCACCTTGTACGCGACCTGGAAATATCCTCTGACCTCTGCCATGGCCTCTAGCTCCGTCTCGTACTCGTCGGGCGGGTTCAGTTTCCCAAGATCCTCGGCCGTTATACCGGAGTACCCAAGATCAGCCAGAGCTGCTAACGCCGCGTTCAACTTATCCACGGGGTTGGGTTGCGGAACAGGTAGCACAAAGGGTGATGGGGACGGTGCCGGAGATCTGAACTCGGTTTCTGGTGTGGTGACGATGACCGGGGGTCCGCCCTTGGAGGAAGCAGGCTTACTGCCCGACACTGAGGACGCGAGTGGCTTTGCGAAGCTGAACGGCAGTGGCGCGGGAGCGGATGATGGCGCTTTAGCAGGGGACGAGATTGCCGAAGGGTTGGCAAAACTGAACGGACTCGACAGTGTACTAGCAGCGATACCTTGTGCTGGAGAAGGCTCCTTCTGTCCTGCACGCGCTTCTTTGTATTTTGCGAGCCACTTGTCCTTGGACGTCGCGAGATAATGATCATTTTGCGTGAACGGGGTCCGTTCACCTTCAAGGATTGCCGCAATGTGGCTGAGACATGAGTCATAGTGCTGCTCGACGAGCTCTGAAACGAAGACGCTGATTGCGAGCAGAAAGACCAATGAGTTGACGTTGCGATACACCGTATTGAATGGACACCCACTTCAGATGGTTGCGCAAACCCTCGTAGCCACCAAAGTATTTGCTTATGCACTCGAGCAATGTCTTCAGCATACACTTGCGGACGCGATCGAAGCAGACGGTAGCAAAATTTTCCCAAGTGCTCTGAAACTCGTCTATGAGCACAACTTTAGCGTCAAATGGCACGTTATTGGGGAGTTCGCGCGTTATGGAACTAAAATGTCCCGTCAGCGTCAGTCTCATACACCGTCTCCGGACTCACTCACTCGTCGATGTGGCGTCTCATGTCATCCAGGAAGAATGGACGATTTTTCGACTCAGATGCGGGCTCATCATCGTCTAGACGGTTGTCGAAACGCGGCTCCTCTTTTCGAGAAGTGTACGGAACAAAGTACGGTGCCGTTGCGCGTATGGCCTCCTTGAACTGAGTATAGTACACCCGATTCTCCTGTATGAGGCTGCGTGCATCCGCAGTTCCTTGCGCGTACTGAGATATTCGGCTGGAAAAATCCGTGATGAGGCTGAGCATGTACGTCGCAGGCTCCTGGTCGATTCCCTTCGGAAGTGCCGCGAGTTCGCGTTTGCAGATGTCCAGCACCCGCGTCGTCTCCGCGCGTATGTTCGGCAAGCTAACCACGCGTCAGCAATGCCATAGCGAAGTCGGAAGAAATTGTGCTACCCACGTGTCGTCGATAACCCGCACGAGCAGTGAGCTTAGCGTCGCGGTGAGCTTGGAAGTCCCAAAACGGTGCTGGTGCACCGAGGCCGCCCACGGCTGCGTCGTAGCGAAGAAATCCGCCTCTGCGGCGCGCGCGCTTTCGGGGGTGACGCCTGCGGCCCGCTCGTCGTCGTCGGGCTGGCGGGTACAGAAATATCCGTGGCGGAGTGCATGGCGGCGGCCTTCGATGACTTCGAGCCACAAATCGCGGACTTTTGTGGAACCCACGCTCAGCAGATCAAGTTTAGTGATAACACCTATGTGGCGAATCAGTTGGGCTACAGGGCGCGATGTATTACAAGGACACACCAATCGTGCGCCGCCCGGCAGGGTCTTCCTTGCGAGCAAGGCGGAGTGCCTTCTGATTTTCAATATCATCTATAATGCGAATGGTAAGGACTCCGCACACGCATATCACGAAAGATATTTGCCTGTTATCGGTAGAGCGACCAAAATGAGGCAGTTTCCCTTTATGTGTGAAACAACCAGATCTTCGACGAGCTTCACTACATGAGGATCTGCATTCTGTATGATACCTGTCAGAGCATTCACGTCAGGTAGCCTGACTGATATAGCAGGCATTGTACACACCCGGTAGGTCTATGAACGACAGGTCCGTGCAGTCGGGTCCCTCTAGATCAACACAGACAGCGTTTTGGGAAAATGGCAGAGCGACAGGGTCCCCGGGTCGACCGAGCTTACTAAGCTCAGCGGCACTCATGTGCAAAAACTTTTGTGGAGGGAACGTGGGATGCAGAACTGCTGTCTGTGCGCGCCGCAAAGCGAGCTCGACGTCCCCTTTGTCGGTGATGACGCCACCGAAAGGTTCCTCGTGCACCTTTTCGCTACGTTTTCCAGAAGCGTCAAATTCCCAACGGATATATACCTGGCATGACCAAGGCTTGTCCGAGGAAGACATACGGCACTCCATCGGGCATCTTGTGCAGGTGCCAGCATCGCGCGGCACAGTAATCTGCATTATTTGACTTCAACAGTCAACAATACCCAGAGTCCATCTGGAGCTTACCCCAGATATCGCTTCGACAACGCTTGATTTTCCTATATAGGAGGCACATAAAGATTGCAGCAAGTGGCGTTGCGGGCGCCCATGTACTCACCTGCACTCTGATTCCCAATAACCGTGATGCGCGGCAGATCTAGGTCAGCTTGTGCTCTCCACGGATCACAATGAATATAAGCTGATATGATCAACCGTCATGAGGAGTCCGCTCACCCTATAGCCCGTAGCTGTTTGACAAGCGATAGTAGCTCTTTGCTGCGCACAGCGTACTGGCTCTTAGCAAGCCTGGGCGTTTCACCGTTGAGCATTGGCTATGGACGAGCTGGTGTGCAATAGTGTGTTGTATAACACAAGTGAATGGAGACTATAGGGAGAGAACAGCAGGAAGAAAGGGAGGAAGGAGAATATGCGCGTCAATTATCCGTCTCGCCCGACGCGTTGTCTACAAGGTCGCGGAGTTCATAATTTCTGTGCCACCGCCCTGCTACCGGGGTCCGGCGGCGACCGCCTTAACGCTTATGCTGAGAATATTCGGTCCAAAGCACAAACCATGCGACCCAGATGAAAGGTGCAGTAACTCTGTTACGATCTACAAGTCTCCATCCGCCCTATCGATCTACAGACAGTGCTGGCCAATCAGCACATCCAGCGGGGATCGTCCAGGTCCCCGACCGTCCTTCCTAGAAAACTACTCAATATTACGAAGAAAAAGTCTCTCGCGACACTGCGACGCGCAACGGAACCTTCTGACGGCTTTGATGACGCCTCGGTGTGTGCTAGTACACCATTGCCGCGTCAATACCTATGCTTTCGAGGAAAAGACACGGACAACACACCTCAGTATATCGCGGCTCAGTCGAAACATGATACACTGGCGGCGATATCGTGGGAATGGGGTACATCTGCGGCGGGAACGATTCGCCATCCAGCGTCCCGCGGCGGAGTGACTTGGACCTGGATTGCAGGGTGAAGGCCTCGGACTGGTTGATGGCGGTTCGAGACGCCTCGGGGTCGCCCATGCTGCTTGCGTTCCGCGTTTTCAGATGCCGTCGGGCGTTGAGCCTATCGAGGAAAGAATATCAGTCGGTGAGCGGGCAAAGCGGACGAGTCGCTTACATGGCCATATACGAGTTGACGTAGACTGGAAACACAATATGAAATTGGTGAGTCGTTGAGCAATTGGCTGCGCCACTTACGTTTGGACGACACGATCTCAATGCTGAGAAACACCAGGTCGTTGGGATACACAGCATACTAGGGAGATGTTCAATATTCGTATCCGTCGTGTATAGAGGTCGAAAAACTCACCGTTATTATACTTACTAAGGAACACACACTGTTGCGGCGAAATCAGAAAATATTCACATGGTCCAAAGCACCAGACACCAACCTCGTTAGCACACCAGTGTTCATGACATACAGCATCAACGTGGTGATAACAGAATCAGTCCTGAAAAAAACAAGGATATAAAAAATGCATGGTGCAGGAAGGGAGGAATACACGCACGACGACATTCCGGTCCGGTAGCGCGAGAGCACGATACATGATGTCGCAGCGATGAGCACATCGACGATGCATATACAGGCTAGAGACATGTATGTCTCCGTCTGCGCACCGCAAAAATATGAGGCGTAGAACCTCTGGTCAAGTATCACTACCACGTACTTGGATCCTGTTTACTTCCGTGATCGAGTGGACTGTGAAGCTATAAAACGGTCAGCATTGCGCAAGATGTCGGGACAAGCGCGGCGTACACCTCGTAGCATTCGGCTATTTGAGAACAAACGGGCGTGAGCGTGCTATAAATGCATCGGCATCAATGTAATGGCAGACGTACTGATGCCAATGCCTTCCATCGCAAACACCCACGGTAGACATAGAACTCATTAGACATCGCTCATTTGATCCATTGAGTGCGGAAACATACCGTATGCAACGATCAGGATTAGGGCCTACGTCCGCATTTAAGCCACTTTCCGCACGATGGTGAGGACAAATCTTACCACAAGAGCTAGCACCCATTTACTTTGCCCCTTGTTGACTGTGACCGGGTCTCTCCCGTCAACAACAATCAACCGAGCGTGGTGGGCAACGCGAACTTACGTTTCAATAACCGTACGGAATAGAATCTATGCATTGGTCAGATTATATTCCTGTGCAACAGATGTCGAACGAGACACTCACGTTTGTACACTGAGGATAACGCAAATCTTTGGGTTACATTAACGACGGTCCACTTTGCATGCAAGAAACGCCGCGGACGACGTACATACATTTACAGCAATTTGAAGCTGTGGAAATAAATCAGTATTGTTCGACCCGCGATTTATATCTCAGCGACGTACATTGAAACTCCAGACGAGGTGGAATAGCGTGAGAGGCGAAGAGAAGTTTTGGACCAGGTAGAAGTACATGGTGTGTGCAGCGAAAGCGATGTGCAGACCATCGAGTAACCTGGAAAAGAGTTCGACCACGATCTCGTAAATATGCTAGGAAGACGACGCACCAAAGCCAGGCCACCTATGGCGAGAATGGCAACTCAATACAAACAGTCGCGAAGCAGCCGCGCACAAATAGTTGACTCACCCCGATTTTAACATGCACAGCGTCCTTTGTATATGTTCTGTAGTACCAAAACACCTGTAGATTGGTGATGCCGAATATTCTTGGGGAGGGTTTATTAGCGAGGGTTGAGAGAAGCGAGGGAAAGTCTCCTACAGTGCCGAGATGAGCACACCAATAAATAACGCGCCATACGTCGGCCCAATGTTGAAGAGCTCGCTCGCAGGGGAGGCCATCGCAAACCAGAAAAGTGGGACCCAACGAGTGTTCAAAGGAAAGAGAAAGGAGGGTGAGAGGCTGCGACGCCGTAGGACAGAGAATCAAGTGCAGCTAGACCCGAGACAGGACGGAATTCTTGCAGCTATGTTCTAATCGCGGCTCCCGCAGAGCAGAGTCGAAGATGATCGTCCTCGTGCAGTCAATTGTGCAGTATGGGCGGCAATCCTGGTCCATCCTAAACCGCAAAAAAGCACCTCCGAAACACCATAGTTACCGCGTGCGACCATGTCGGCTTCCAATGTACGGACTGATACGAGTCCACGATTTTGGCGCGGAGGCGATATAAAGACCTCATTCTGCAAGGGCATGGACCCGTGCGTAGATCGACGCTGGATCGACGTGGCGTATTCGCGGTTCCCACTGGCCCGCTGCTTACTCAGAGAACGTCCGCGTCAGCCTAGACAGAAAAGAGCGCGATATCAGCTTGATGTGAACTAAAAAATGCGAGATCGTCTCGGACTTAGACCGTTCCTTGCAACGCTCGCACCCTCGTTCTTTAGTATGTAAACAGCGGCGTTGGTTGCATTGCAAGTACCCGGAAAGGATCCGCACACGCGATGGCTATATGAACAGGACTCGGATGCCCAACGGATGCCTAACGACACAAGAGGTTGAGTTGTCTGTGGATTCGAATGTTATCGGAATACAGCGGTCTCAGCGCCATGGTGGTGTGAGATGTACATGTACAGGTCCCACGTGGCTTCTATTTTCCTCGCGCGTCCCAGCTGCAGCGCGTCCCTTCCTTTTGCCTCCGGATCCATCATATTATTGCCACATTTTCCTGTCAGCTGGGCCTTGGCTTTTGCTCGAGATAGGAAAACGGGGACTCTACGAAGCTGATCTTCTTGACCCGGGAGCCCTGGAGGTGATGGTGGCTGCCGTTATGCACGTTGCAGTGGGGCGGGGCCTCGTACTTCCAAGAGCGTAGGAACTTTCTTTGCGTGCATGATAAGTACATGAAGTCTCAGGTGAGTACATGGATCTTTCTAGCTTTCTCGAATCCCTCGTTTCTCCATTTTTCACCCACTTCTTTAGGTTAATTAGGTCGAGCACATGCACTCGAAACTTAAACCAAAGGCGTCTAAAACACGGACTGCATGGACTTCCTTCGGTGCCGCAATAAGTAGACACATCTCTTGTTTGTCTCTTGTACAGAATTGAAAGCTGACGATGCAATTGAACATTAAGCGCAGTCCATCTCTATCGGCACGCCGTTGCTACAGAGCGAACACCGACTCGGACGTTCTCCGTCCTTCCGAAACCACTAAAAATGCAACATTTCACGACCGACGCTCGCGGAAACACATGCGGACCATATGTGTTATCACTACCACGGCTGTCCGCGACATACTGCGTCGCACTCATGATCAGCCCCAACCCCACACGGCTCTCCAGGTCTGAGCAGCGTCTAGGGACATCATCAGCGCGCTGAATATTTCCGGAGTGCGTAGCTGGTGCTCCCTTGCACCGGCTGCAGCGCGCCCCTCTGATTGATTTACTTATCTTTCTTCTACTTTACGAGACGCAGGTCACCGAGTGACGGTTCCGCGACCGTTGCTTATCTGAATCACAGCCACGGTTAACTCTTCATTTAAGATGGCGATGCACCTCTATGACACTCAGGACTTCGAAAGGCTCAATCACTCGATGACGCGGCTCGCCCTGATGCAATCTCCGCTTTTCATGTAGGGAGCGGTGGGGAAGTTGGCACTGCATTTGTGCTCGTCGATTCGGATGTGCAGTGGCGAGACCTGCAGCGGTTTCGACGATGTATCGATATCTCGTGTATATTTTTGAAATATATTGCATAAGTATATTCAATGCTCTTCCCGATCTTCCGGATCCTGCAGCTGTAAAGGCTCTTCGTCCTACGGAACGTGCATGCGTCGAGCACTTTTAAGCGCCCAACGCTTGAATTGGACTTGCCTTGACCAAGTCGGGGACGTGCCTAGTCTTTCTCCTTGATCCGCGAAGTGAGCTGACGATAACGAGCGCACTTAGAGTTATGCTCGGGCTGTGCGCTGTGCATCGTTCCTCGTTCCTCGACGTTGTCTCCGGCCAGCTAAAAGGCGCCCAACGGTCGACATCCCAGCTGAGCCCCGAGTCAGTGCCATCACCCTTGTACCATCGCGCGCACCCACGGTCTACATGTCTGCCGTAGACCCATCTCAGTTCAATGGAATCGTGTGCACGCTCGATGAATGGTCGCGTTCAAATCTATCGGACCCAGACATCCACTGTTTGACGCGGGGGGAGACTGTCGGCCTTACGGTGAGCGGCGAGCACCCTGACATTGCCAACCACGATCTAACTAGAGACTTGACAACATTTAGCTCAATGTCGTAGCAGCGTCTATGTCACTGGTCGCGATTGTGGGGATGTTCTGTCGCATCGCAGTGAGTATCATGTTGCATGCCAGTGCTACTCACACATTACGGTTCTGCTCATGTCCGACTACGTTCACCAGTGGAATATCTATCGTAGTCCTCCGGGTAAACGACGCCTAATCCAAGAACCCATGGACATCTACATGGTAAATATCATACTCTTGATTGCTGTCTGTGGGTACTTGAGCTGACATTGTACGCGTTTCTTTTCATCTTGGTGTAGCTGTCTCTTTTCTGGGCAAATTTCTTTCAGGCGCTTGGGACTGTGCTTGGTGCTAAATGGGTTAATGATGGTAAAACACAAAGTGGCCCGCTGTGTACTACGCAAGGTAAGTTGACTTGACTTATCGTTGTGAATTGTATTCTCAGGCTTTTTTGCTCGCGTCATCGCTGTAGGTATCATCCAGCAGCTCGGGGAAACAAATGTCTCATTGGCTACCCTCGTGCGCCCATTCCATACGTCCGTGCTACGAAACATATCTCACTATCCAGTAGGTCATCGCGGTTCATTCGTTCGTTGTTGTATGGTGGGGTAAAGGCACCCACTCCCTCCCGATTGCGAGTGCCACGGTCGGCGTTTGTTGGCTCTTTGTGATACTCTACATCATCATCGGAGAGTCTATCCATCATGCACAAAAGTATGAAGCCCCTTCACCGTAAGTGCAAACGTTTCCTCGTTCGGGCTACACGTGCTAACAGACAGCTAGATACTGGTGCTGGATCGGACAAGATTATTTAAAAGAGAAGATATCCGGCGAGTACTTATGGTTTTGGCTCTGCCTCGTCGTATCCGCTGTGGTCTATATTCCTTTGCATCTATGGAGTCGGTGAGTAGCAAGCCGCAAAGGTACCCTTTCAGCGCCTGACTGGACCCTCCAGCGGTAATCTCACAATAGTCGACGACAGAAAGTGGTTTAGCTTCCGCATCCACCGAGCCGTTCCAGCTGAGGTCGACACTGCCAAAACCCGTGGAAAGCGCCGGTCTTTCGCCATGCTTGCGTGCGTGCTTGTCCCGACTTTCTCAGCTCGTATTCTAGTTAACCGTGTCATCGCAGATACCCCCTCGTATACTGTGTCGCAGTCCTGCCGCTCAGTGTCGTCCGCTGGATAGGCTTTGTCAACGATAACCGCATTTCCTACCAGGCGACGTTCGCCGTGAACTTCATCTTCGAGTTGTCCGGGCTCTTCGACGTGCTGCTCTTCCTGTACGCGCGGCCAGGGCTTCTGCTGTTCAGCGAGCGGGACCCGGGTACCCAGGCGAATGACCGCGGGCGCGCGCCGTCGCTCTCGGGCTCGTCGACGTCGGGTATGAAAGACCGAAGTGGCGACTTGCAGATGCGGCAGGCCGACTGGGCGGGAGACCGCGGGATGGGGAGGCTGCCTCAGGAGGACGTTGGTGACTGGGATATCGAGGAGAGCAGCCTCCGGGCCTCGCTGCAATCGCAGGATCGGGAGAGTGCATGACGACGCATGCATGCACGAGATACGCGCGGGAATGGGTATATCGAATTGTGGGTACAACGGTGAACAAGATTTTGTTGCATTTCGTCGGACTATAGTATGGTGGTGGTCATTTGAGATTGTGGTACTGAATTACGAGGACTACTGTATGTACGTAGATAGTAAGTATTACCCTGACGAGTAATAAAATCTGGCAAATTTGGGGCCGTCTCTTCTCGCGTCCTCGCGTCCTCGCGACGTCGTGATCCTCGCACGTGTTTCTGAGCGCCTAATAATTCTACGTTGTCGTTGTTTCGACTGCGCGCACCTTTCAACAACTTTCAAGCAACTTTTGCTTGAGTTTTGCTAGTCGTTCTCGGCGCGGATGATCGATTAGCGCTGAGCACTTGCGTTCGAACGGCGAGCTTCTCAAGATTTGCGAATGTATCCCTCAAGCCACTACAAGCAAAATGGCAGTCAAATCATGGCGTCCGGGTCGCGGCAAGGATCCAAAAAGCCCAGAACTGAGCTTGCTTGCGATTTCTGTAGGCAAAGGAAAAGTGAGTGCTCAATTGGGACTTGGAACCTGTGTGCATATTAACTTGGCATTTCTGAACTTCCAGTCCGATGTGCGCTCCCTCGGATATGTATTCGCTGAGGTTTGCATTACGCTAATTCGTATATCATCTTGTAGGCGAAGGCAGCATAGACGATGGAAAGTGCACAAACTGCGCTGCTTCTGACTTGAATTGCGTCTACACAAAGAGAAAGGTATCAATACTCTTGTAAGGATAGTTTACCTGTAACGGCTGATTGGCACAAATTTTCCCGTCCCGCAGAGATATGAGAGACACACGGTGTATGTCCAATTCAACCATATATTAAGGCCGCGAGGCTCATTGATATCGGCATCATATAGATCAATAGAGGAAGGGACAAAACGTCGGCTCAAGAAACTGGAGTCGCTGCTAGCAAATGTGCTGTTATATTTCTCCGACTCGTCCTCGTTGAGCATCCCTAACATCTTTCTCCTCAAGCCTCGTCCCATTGGAGACTTCTCTCGAGATTTGGGCATCCGAGTTCACCCTAGCTGGTTCACGTACCCTGACTCAACTGCTAGCACGAGCCAAGTCGTACCTGATATCGCAGCGCCCTCTCCGTTTCCTATCGTAGAAAGCAGCCCCGAGTCCCCCGGACTCGTTGAGGACCATTCCGAGAGCGAGGATGGCAACGCTACTACTGACTTTTTGGCAGATAGACTGGAACATCTGCATCTGAACCGATTCTGTGGAAAATCAAGTGGCTCCAATCTGATGCAACGCATCCAGGATATGAAACATACACCCAGCGACGACCAGCGATCCCGGCTGCCCCGTATACGATCCCGATTTTGGGGCGTGAGCTCAGTGAGCATTGCAGTTTTTTGTGTTTGCTAGTTTCCTACCCGTTCACGCGAACCTTCCATTTTATGAAGCGGGAACAATACATAACTGAGCCTCACGACTTTCTCCTCCCTGACGCAGACCTGCTGACCGCGCTGGTCGATCTTTATTTCACTCGACTCAACGCATATTTTCCCATTCTCCATCGCCCAACGTTTAGTCGCGGATTAGCGGATGGATTGCATCTACGAGACAAGAGTTTTGGCTCGCTTGTACTTCTTGTCTGCGCTCTGGGGTCGAGATACAGCACCGATCCGAGAGTATTTCTTGGCTACGAACACGAGCTCGATTCAGCAGGACGGATATGGTTTGATCAGGTGCAGACTCTCCAGTCTATCTATGCCCCGCCAAGTCCGTATGAGCTGCAATTGATTTGTGTGCGTCGCCACACGTTCTCCTCCGTATGACTATTCGCTAGTCCATTGACGTAGGCGTCTGTAGCTGTCCATCATCTTTTTGCAAGCAACCTCTGCTCCGCGCGGGGCATGGACTCTGATTGGGATCGGTGTTCGCTTAGCGATAGACATGGGGGTGCATAGACAGAAAGCCAGCAACAACATCGAAGATGAATTGAGGAAGCGCGCATTTTGGTGAGCGTCGATAGTATTCAGGGTCTGACAGAATCATATAAAAGACACATCTTTTGAAGGGTTCTTGTCTGTTTCGACACGGCTGCGAGCTCCGGTCTTGGCAGGCCGTGCGCAGTACATGACGATGAGTATGTCTCGAGATGCAACTGCTTTCCCTCTCTCTTACCTCGTTTGCATAGTTTTGACCTCGATTTCCCGGAGAACTGTGATGACGAGTACTGGGAGAGCACTGACGGTGCTGAGCAGAATTTCAAGCAACCTCCGGGGAAACTAGCCGAGACCGCTTGGTTCATCTCCTTCTTGAAGTTGAATAAGATCCTTGTCCTCGCTCTCCGTACCATTGCAAGTCCTTCATCCCATGGCATTTTTTTGTCGTTTCTCACATCCAATTCCCGTTCATAGTACTCGATAAAGAAGTCCAAGGTTCCAAGTGGCTACGCAAAAGAATGGGAACAGAAGATCGTGGTAGAGCTTGACTCCGCATTGAACAGATGGCTTGAACAAGTCCCGGATCACTGTAGGTCCCTGTGTTCGTGACTCCAGGGCCCACGTTGCTAATCGCGCAGCAGTGCGCTGGGATCCAACACGCGAAGATGAGCTATTCTTCAATCAATCAGCCTCCCTCTACTCGAGCTACTACTACGTGCAAATCCTCGTGCATCGGCCGTTTATTCCGTCTCCGCACAAGGTGTCACCTCTCTCGCTTCCTTCCCTGGCAATATGCACCAATGCCGCCCGGTCGTGCATTCGTATGGTTATCCGTCAGTATGATCGGTTCCCTGATTCCTCGTCAATACAGTTCTCGTTGGTACGTCTTTTCGATTCCAACCGTGGTCCGTGGCATGGCGCTCGAAGCTAACACCTGCTCATAGTCAGGGCTGTTTTCGTCCTGTGTCGTCTTATTGCTGAATGCACGGGATGATAAACAGTCAGGACCATCAATCAATTCCATACAAGCAATGTCGAGTGTCCACAAGTGCATGGACATTCTCAAAAGCCTCGAAGAACGCTGGAACGGCGCCGGCCGCCTTTGGTACGTTCTAGGGAACCCTTGAAAATATACTGCAATGGCATACTTATACTGTCTAGGGACGTTCTCCGTGAACTCGTAGCTGTCGGGGGTCTGCCGTTTCCGGAGTCCAGTCCTCCTGACAGCCACCACCGAGGAAGCGGCGATGTATCTCCGGATAATTCTAAACCCATTCAGAGTGACGACCTCAGTCGCTTGCCCTTGCATGGCCAGGCGAACTTTGACCCGGCTCCAAGTGGGACGGATCTTGCCAGGTGGCTATCCATGGATGCCCCCATGCAGGAAGACCGCAACAAGATGCCGCCGATGGATCGACCGCATTTCAGTAATAACAGCACACTCGACGATTCCCTCGCAGCGATGCCGATGGACCCGCTTGCGCATACACACATGGACATGCCCTCCGCTGATGGTATATGGTCGGGCTCGTATCCACACGAGTCTATTCACGACTCGGAGGGGATTTATGGGCACACCACTGATGCAGCCGCCAACGTTTGGTCTACCGCACCCCCGGGGTTTCAGTGAGTACTAAATATTTAGCCTTCATGGCTGGGGCCAGGGCTAATACAGCAGGCCCCTTTCTCCCAGGCTAGATGAGTGGAGGGCATACATCGTGGACATGCTAGAGAGGAATTCGAGCTCATGAGATATCTCTCAAGTGTGCAATGTAATACAGAAACATTCGAAACTGTAGTACACACATATTAATATTGTCAACATCTTGAGTGCTATTGCCCTCAGTGTTCAAACGATTGCGTCAAAAATCAGAGAAAATTAGACACAAATTTGCGGCGTGTCGGAACGGTCCTTTCTGACACCCAGAAAGCGAGTCCGAGTCGAGCCTGCAGATTGGTTGGTAGGTAGTGTCTCGGGGGAGTTGGACCAAAATATCACCGTACGTAGGTGGTCCGAAAGAAGGGAAGGGCCCCTGAGTCCTTACATGTAGACTGGCGGCGCGACGCGGCGCGCCTCAGCTTGAGTCCCAGTTTCTTTATCCCCTACTTGTCTTTCTTATACTACTGCTATGGTCGCCACTACAGAGGCAGCTAGACTTTCTGAGAGTCAGTATGCCCTTCGACGAAAGGAGTTACTCTCGTTGGTGAAGCAATTACGGGCTATTGGGTGCGTTCTTTCTCGGTTTTCTTTGTCAAATTTCTCGTGAAATTGCTCATGTTGCTTGGCGAACGTTCAATTACCACTACTCATTGCGCAGTGCTCAGGCTGATCTTGACTTGCCTCGAATTACTGTCATCGGAAACCAAAGCGCTGGTACTTGAACAAATGCTTGCTACGTGCCTCTTTACTCAAGTTCTCCCCTTTCTTCCAGGGAAATCTAGTGTCGTAGAGGCAATTTCAGATGTGAGTCCTACCGCTTTCGCATACGCGCTTTTACCTGATCAGTCTCGCTTAGATTAATGTCCCCCGGGATGCGGGCACCTGCACGCGCTGCCCAATGGAGTGCCGCATGTCTTCGTCGACGGGGCCTTGGTCCTGTCAGATATCCATACGATGGGAGTTTGAGGACAACGGGACGCGCAAGTCAGAGGTCTCCGAAATCGGATTTGGAGACGTTATCACGGACAAAGGAAAGGTGGAACTCGCCCTGCGGCGCGCGCAGGCTGCTGTCCTGCATCCGTCTGTCAGCGCAGACAAATTCCTCGCTATGAGTGAGGACTCTCTTAAGAAAGGAATCAGCGGCACCAAGCCATTGTCGTTCTCTCGGAACGCTGTGTGTATCGACCTCGAAGGCCCTGGTCTTACTGACCTCTCCTTCATCGACCTTCCCGGTAAGCGCCGCGCAATGGAAGACAGAGCGTTTCTTAAAACGGCCCATAGGCATCATTCAAAACGCGGAGCCGGACGTGGTAAAGATGGTCGAAGACCTCGTAGTGTCGCACATCAAAGGGAATTGCATCATACTGGTTGCTCTGCCCATGACCGGTGGGTAGTATTCTCTGCCATGCTGTATTGACACCGCGTCTGACATGCCGCAGACGATATCGAAAATCAAAAGGCCCTGCGGCTCGCGCGTCAAGAAGACCCAGAAGGACTGCGGACTATCGGTTCGTGCAGTTTGACTTGTGTGCGGAACTCATATTGACGTGCAGCCAGGTGTCATCACGAAACCGGATATGCTGTCGCAGGGTTCTACAAAGGCGCGGCAAATATGGCTGGATGTTATAGAGGGGCGCAAGCATCAGCTCCTGCACGGCTACTACTGCACGCGTCAGCCCGACGACGCCGACCGTGCGGAAGGCATATCGTCTTCGCAGGCGCGCGATGCCGAAACCGCGTTCTTTCGCACGACGTCGCCGTGGTCGACCTCTGTCCACCAGAACCGCTTTGGGACACCTAACCTTGTGTCAACGCTCAGCGCGCGGCTCGTCTCGGTGATCAACGACACGTTAGTCCCTGCCCGTCTCTTTGCAGTGCCTCCAACTAACCAGCCACCAGCCTGCCCAAGATCCGCTCCGAGACGAACGCGCTTCTTGACGTGTGCAAGAAAGACTTGTCGTCGCTACCCGCCGCCGTTGAGGGCGAGCCCGCGACGCACGTATTGAGCCTTGTGACAACGTTCTGTAGTCACATGAACCAATTCGTGAGCGGTGGAAACGCCCACCTCGGCCGCCTTGTCCAGGACAACCGCAGGACGTTTGCCAAATTCAAGCTCGCGATTCGGCGTACAGCCCCGAATTTTGTCCCGTTCGCGGAGGCGACCGAGGCGGCCGCGCAATTTGAAAACTTCATCGGCGAGGGCGAGGATGAGGGCCCGGAGGAGGGGCTGATCAGCTCCGGGGGTCCTGTGTATCTGAAGGCCTTGCGGAGGCACATTGAGCTGTATGTGCGACATGTTGTCGTGGTGGGTTGTACTGACATGACATCTCTTCTAGCTCCATCACCAGGGAACTCCCTGACAACGTGCCATTCGCAGCGAAGGTCAGCCTCATCAGTGAGTTCCAGAGCAGTTGGCAAAGCGAGGTGGACGCCTGTATGAAGGATGTCCGCGATGCCGTACTCTCCATCCTGTCGGACTGTACACAAGAGCACTTCCAGCGATACGGGAGCCTCAAGGGGCAGCTCCGGTAAGACCCTTCAAGAACGTCGTACAAATGCGACTCACGATAACCGTAGGATGTTCATTGCGGAGCTCGTCCAGCGTCATCACGACATTTGCCGCATGCACATAACTGCTATCCTGCAGTGCGAGCAGACGCCGTTCACGCAGAACACGCATTATCTCGAAACGTGCAAGGACAAATGGCTCGCCAAGTACAAGGACATACGCTCGGGAAAAACGGATGCGATCACTGAGCCGCCTGCAAAGAGGCGTAAGCAGGACACCGCGCCTGCACCGTCGGCGCCAAAACCCACACCAGCCCCCGGCAAGTCCACTTCTTACTGTGATAAGAGACCTTGGCCTAAGACGTTGTTTCACCGATTGTGTTTTAGGAGCGCTCAAGTTTGACGGCTTCATGTTTGGTGCGCCTCAGTCACCTAGCAGCGGCAATTTCGCATTCGCTCCGGGTGCAGCGGCAGGGTCAATTTCAGGAGGGCCTCAGCTTAACCCTCGTTCCTCTGAGCCTCCGGCGAACACCGCTCCAGCGGGGGGCGCCACCAACGGTACGGTGCAGCCCTCATCTTTGGGAAGTTCCACGCCAGCAGCGCCCCAGTCAGCCCTCCGTCCAGCAAATGATGCCGAGAAGGTCAATGCTGCATTAGCAGCTCTCGCTGAGCTAGGCTACACGGGCCTGACCCACGAAGACCTCGGGAAGCTGAACCCGCCCGACAAGTATGAGCAGGAGCTCCATGTGATGGCGGAAGTGCGGGGGTACTTCCAGGTCTCCTACAAGGTACGAGGCGGCTGCGTGATCCCAGCCTGCTACTTGTTGTGCTGACCGTCCGTGCGTAGAGAATAATCGACAATGTGCCGTCACTGATTGACCTCACGTTCGTCAAGGCCATCGTGAGGGACCTGCAGCCGTTCCTAATCTCGAAGTTGGGTCTCGGTACCGCAGACGCTAGTGCGCGCTGCGCCAGGTACTTGGCCGAGGACCCGAATGTTGTCGCACGTCGTGATGATCTGCTTGCACGCCAGCGTAGGCTTGAGAGTGTTGACTCCGAGCTGCACAATTTCGGTCTTTAGGTGGTTTATCAGCTGCTGAAAACATAATTTTCTTTCTCACCGCTGAATCATTTACTGGCGAATTTTTTACTCCCATATACTCCATGACCACTACATACTACCGGTTCTGCGGATACCAACATACAATTACCCCCCATAAGTACTAAATCACTTTCTCGTCTTGCCAGTGTGTCAAGTTAAACGCATTCTCCAACCGGTGCAAAGCTAACTGGAGACAGCGATTGCAAATGGTTTCAGCTTCAGCGGTCGAGCAGAGGACACTGGCAGGCCTGACTTACACGCATCGTATCTTCGGGCAACGTGAATGTCATGCGAAAACGAGTCGGAATTGGGTCTCCATAAGTCGTAGTCGGCCGCTATTGTCAGGAGAGAATGTCAGCGAGAAGTGATCTAGACATCTGTACCGGGGCTCACAATGAAGACACCGTTCTGGAACATGGATGCGACAGCAGCATCTAGTTTGTCCTGTACCAACATATCCGTTGGGACGAGCTTATCCATGAGCGTAGCAAAGTCCGCTAGGACGTAGACCCCTGCAGACGCTGGAACAAAACTTAAACATCCATCAGCAAGCCAGGGAGCCACAAGCAGGATTATGATACTCACGGGATGTCATGGAACAAGCACCACGCTGCCACGTTCTCGAAAGCTTTGCTTAACCGCCTCCGGTTCTCCTCTAGAAACCATATTCTGAATGCATCGTCTCGCAGGACTGCTGTGAGTAGCGCATCTGAAGCGGAGGATATCGGAATAGATGCTATAGCTCCTCGCACAACCTGGACCAGATCGGGGTTGTGCTGGGAGACAAATGCGCCGACCTTGAGTCCTGACGCGCCCAAGTCCTTCGTTGGTCCCGCGAGGACATGGATTCTTGACGGGTCGCAGCCACACTCAGCTCGTACGTCCAGGCTCAGGACAGAAACGAATGGCGTAGGGTCCGGAACAAATGACGAGGAGAATACCTGATTAGCGTAGACTTCGTCGACCAGAAGATGCAAATTGAACTAGAAAAGTGACATGATGTACACGTTAGGTATCGGATGAGTGAGCGTGCACTTGCCTCCTGCGCAGTCTTTGCATATGCTTTTACGGTGTCGATTGGGTATGCGTTTGCGAGCGGATTGTGCGGGTTGCAAAGAATCAACACGCGAATGGTTGTCCCCGCAGCATTGCTTCGCCGTATGGCATCCCTTATATGCTCGATGGACTCTAGTCCCAGAGGATCAACATCCTTAGGGATCGGAGCCGGCACCTGTTTGGCGTGGGCAGGGTAGACGATGTCTCTGATATAATCCGCTGTGAACTGTCAACATCGATAGGACCTCGGAAAGACGTGGACGTACAGTAGTATGGCTGGATCATGACGATTAATGGGCTTACGTGCTGATTCCGTCAATTGGAAATCTCACTGTGGCGATCAACACACCATCGCCGTCATTGCATAGGGCCCATATGACTTGAGCGAAGAGCGCTCCGATCCCCGGACCTGGAACGCAATGTTCGGGTGTTACGCTAATGACAGGGTGCGCGTATTCGTTGATATAGAGCGGAAGAGCCTTTTCGGTACTGTCGACAACGCCATTTGTGATTGCCACGCCTACATGAGAAGATATCCGTAAGCTTATTTTTTCCTCCGCTCAGAGGTGTTGCGAATACTCAACGGTACTTCAGGTGATCAGGTGTGAGCAATAAATGGCTATGCATATACTAACATACAGGCGCCAGCGTTCAATCTTAGCACGTTTTCATGGGCCACCACTTCATGCTTACCTCCAGTAACTCGGTACTCATGAGCGAGTTTTCCGCCGTGGCCATATTGATAATGCCATTTGGGTTGAGGTGCTTGTCGTAGCGTTTTCCGGGAATATTGCTAGATGTTCAAAATGAACAACAGTCTTATCAGCGGCATCTCTATCGATTGCGGCGACAACATGACGGAACTGAAACTCACTATCGGGCAGGCGCAAGCTCATGAAGCACTCTCGACTGGGCTCTTCGAGACAAAGATGGCGTTCCGATTACTGCAGACATCGTTATCGTGGTTAGTACGGAGTCCGCCCTTCCGACGTAGGGAGGCAGAAAGGATCTTGAAGCTTCACTTCATACGACTGATGCGGTTCTCTTCGAGAGAGAAATGTATACTTATACCACTCTGATTGGCAGAAACCGGTGTGAGAAGAGATTGCGACATCGGCGAGCGCGTGATTGGAGCACCTAGAGGTAGATAGATGTGGGGGCTCGGAGGTGCCGGGAGTGAGCTGTTCCAGGGAGCGTGGGGACCGACTCAGCATTTATCATTGCGGGCTATGAGCCTACGGGAACATAGGCAGCCACAATAGAGGACAAACTGCACCATCCATATAGCATTTCATCCGAGCCGACATTTGTCTATCACTCGAACAGTATAGTCACTGATGAGTTTGTGTGTCGTCAGCGATGGATGTCCCGCTGTGAAGTGTTTGTTATTGAGCCACATAAATGCCGTCGAGAGATGTTCATAAGTATTCACGTACGGATGTAGAACACCTCTGTGTCAGGATCGTCGCATCCGCCGACACTGCTCGTCGCACTCACAAGACACGTCGAGTTCCCTGCCCCGGTATATCCGAACGACGACGGGTCATCGAGGATCCCTTGGAATAACCTTTGTCGATGTGAGCACGAGCACGTATCATAAAGGGACAAGGGGGATCGCAGAAGTGGTACCGACCGCTGTAGATTGACAAATGCGAAATTCGTGCCGTTTCTTGCGTGCGACTCGCGCAGGTAGGCGAACACCCGGGTCTGCAGCAAGTCCGTTTCGTCGTGGGATGTATACATCTAGAATGACAAATGACAAAGAAAAGCGATGTCAGTGAGGTAGGTGCTACGGAGATAAAATGCTATGGAGTCTATTCGTAACTCACGCCATGCACCACGATATTTTTTGCGCCAGCGGCTTGTATATCACCCAGCCTTCCGACCTAGGTATCGACAAAAACTCGTAAGCCGCACAGATACATGCGGTGACACAACGCGTTCCATCAACCAACATAAGTGCTGTAGCTGATATTCATGTCGCCACCCGCTGGCCAATATAAAATATCAGTCTCAGTCGAGAGCATGGAGAACCCAGTGAGACAACAACGTACCGAGAGAGAACTGCCCGTTATCACTGAGAATTCCCCAGCTATAGTCAATCAATGCACATGACGGGATACAGCGCGAATCCTTACTTGATACCAAACGCGACCGTATAGATCGTCGTATTAGGCACCAACGCGTCCAGGAATTTGCCTTGCAGCAAGAACAGGCGAGTCTCGTCGTTGAAATCTGTACGCGCCGATGGCGTGCCCTAATTGTATTGGCATTACTCAATATCAGACACTGGAGCAAAATTATAGCAAACATACGGATGTGTTCTTCGTGGAGTTGTAAGCGAGGATATCTATGACGGCTCCACCCCAAGCATACTAGAAATTGCAGGCTGGTCAGTATAGCATGAAGCTCGAAGAGAAGAGTAGGCATACGTTGAGCAGTTTGGCGCTTAAGGAATTGGCCAGATTCTCGACCCAGATGAACCCATTGCTCGCACGACGGTTCTCAGTGAACTGGGCTCCCGCTGACGGAGACGGTGGCCACATGATAGGAGGGACCGGGACAGTGCCATTCGCTGCGGGCAAGTGTTGTCATCAACGGTCCTGTTGTAGAGTTGTGTGAGTGCTTGGACAGACAGACCTCCATTCGACGTCCACGAATCACCAAACGCAACGATCGTGCTGTTGTAACTTGGAGTGAGATGACGGAGCAGTGGTTGCCAACGAGTGGGACTGACGTGGTGCCCTCCAGAACGACGCCGGTGTTCAGCTCTGTGAAATTCTCAGCATCGAGTGATCCGCACGCGGGGTCGATGGCCAGTGTTAAGGGAGAAGTAGTGTTCACGATCGTAGGAAAATCCCCAGCACAGCGGCTTACGCATGCCAGTGAAAGTGCCACTACTAAAGCGCAACGCAGGATGGCCCCGAGACGATGTGGGCTTGTCATGGTGGCAGAGCTTGATTTGGTGGCGAACTGAAGGTTCCGATCTCGTTGTAGGCGAGGATTTGTACTGATTCATAACTGGGGACGTCCGACCCTCGTCGCGAGAACGTCCTAAGTATACGCGCAAGTACAGGTGATAAGTAGACCGCATATGCAACACCTGATGAAAACTGCAGTCACGTCCAGTCACCTGAGCATAAGTCAAGAATAACACTGAATGCTTACTGATTCTATCGAACCGAAGAGTGGTTTCTAACAGCATCGTCTAAGAGCACGCGGAAGGCGCTTCCAGCTCAAATTGACAACCCACGGGCCGGGCCTCGTCCGTCTAGGTCTCGTGCCTAGCAAGAACGACTGTAGCAGAAATGCCCACAATGGGTCGATAAGTGGGTGTCAGCGATAACTGCACAGCAGGGCGACACATTGCAAACACACCGATCCTAGACTTCGCGCCGTCATCGCAAGCTCTTTACACACTTATCGTGAGGGTATGTATCATAATTCCACGCGAGGGTATCATAACTCCAGCACCGTTACCTCGCCCGCCCCAGAACCCAGCGCGATCCGACCGAGATCCTCATCGTAGTCAAGTGCGCTCCAATTATTCGAAGAATCGTGAGGCATGACGCGCTGGGCGTGGACGTCGGGCGACGCATCTGCGGAACGCAGTGGCCCTGGAAACACCGCCGCGACAAGGCACTCGTGTGCGTCGGTAGGGACACTACCAGGAGGCACGTCCGTGGTATCGTTAGGTACGAGGCCTGTAACCGCGCGATCCTGGGGCGGGTGGATCCAGATTGCCGTGCCGTACTGGCCGAGGACTAGGCCGGTACAGCGGAGCGAACCCCGTACGGACTGGACTTGTGCCGCCAGTGTAGGCGGGAAGACGTATGGCGGGACGATTTTGCCATCATCGGTCGTGTCGGAGAATGCGGGATTAGGAAGCAGGTCGTAGAGATCCAAGTGGTGTGCGTCCGACGCCCACGGGTCGTCTGTTTCTGCGCGTATCAGGATTGACAGACCCCGGCGGGACGACGACAGACTTTGGCGAGAAGACGATGTCGTGTAGGTGGAGCGCTTGTTGACGGCAACGGAGACGCCGTCGATCCAGCCAAACGAATGGCGGCCAATCGATTCGTACAGCCTCATCGGCAGACGGTCGGACAGAACGGGTTCGGGGAAGAGGTTAATCGAACGAGCGCGCACGACGAGAATGCTCTTGTGCGCGAAGATGACTTGGATGCATCGGTCGTGCTGCGTCCGTCCGTTTCAGTTTCAATTTCAGTTAGTTTCAGTTTCAATCAATCAGTCCCAGCCCCGTAGGATTAGGGAAGCAATGGAAGAGAAATACATACCTGCCAGGAGCTTTGACCGGCCTCCCGTCCACTGCGCAAGACGGCGCAGGTGCGTTTCTTCCAGTCGCAGATGACGGTCTCCGCGCCGTCGTCGCTGGACGCTAGGACGGTGCCGTGTAGGGCGACGGGCTTGTACCATGTTTTGATGGTGCCGAGGCTGCGGAAACTCGCCTTCCCATTTCCGCCATCATTCGCCTTCGCCCCCGCGCCATCATTCGCCTTCGCGTCCGCGCCATGGTCAGGCCGATAGAGCTGGAGGAGCTCGATTCTCTGCCACCTGCAGCACAAACACACACAAACACACACACACACACGTACTTAGTTAGTCGCCAGAACCGTTCATGATGAGCACGATGGAGTGCATAAATGACGAACCCATCTTGTAATACCGAGATGGCCAGCGAGGCGTCCGCGCTCGCGTCGGTGTTGACGGCGAAACCATTGAATATAGCGCCCTTGGGGCACCATTCTGCGATCTTGTGCAAGCCGTGATCATGATGGATATCCCATGCGGTGATAACAGACCAGATGCCCTTGGACACGGTAAGGAGCCACGGCCCCTTCCGCCCCGGCACGAAGCGCACGTCCGAGATGGACGCGCTCGCGTTCAGGGACACCGACCATTCCCTGCGCGGATTAATATTCGTCGATGCAGACTGCGACTGCGACTGCGACGACTGCGACGACTGCTGCTGCCACTTTCTGCCCAGTCGGTATGCGTGGCGCGTGCGCGTCTCGAGATCTGGTAGATCGAGAGCGTGGATGGGCGGGGTAGGGGGGAAGGGGAAACCCTGCGCGAGGACGTGGGTGGAGCAGGCGTTGCGCCAGACGATGCGGAGCTTCGATATGGCGTGCAGGCGTTTGCATGTCTGTATGTAGGATATGTGATTCAGAACAAACACCCAAAAGCTGCGACCGACCTGCCTGAGCGCCAGGATTTCTGGGATGGCGAGAAAAGCGAATATACAGATTAGGGTGTCGTCGTCGATGGTGTCGAGTGCCATGAAAATAAATTAATATCCGATGCGTTCCTTGAGGACCCCTTGTGGATGGATGGAAAGCGAGTATAGGACAGCGAGAAAGCCAGGGAAAGCAGATAGAAAGCGAAAGATGTATAACTTATACAAGACGGACGAGTACAAGGGTGGGCGAGTGCGGTATGTGGGCGAGTGCGGTATGTGGGCGAGTGCGGGGATGCCGAAGGAGGCAGGGAGCGGGTACTCCGAGCTGATAGAGATGCAGTTAGCTCGCGCTAACGCAGATGAAGGATGGCCGCGACGGTTGACCAAGTGTCTCGTCCAGTGTAAGAGACTCATCAGCCTGAGGTGGCGGTGGGCGCTCCAACCGATCCAAACACAACCCAACAAATCGGGAATTAAACGGAAATTAATCCATTATCTAGATCCGTCGACCAATGCCTATGTGTAATCGAGCACCGTACGTAGGTGCGATTCCACAATATTAATGATTAAATCCTACTAGTACAGTCTCTACTATCAATCAAATCGGACGCTGCGAGCATTGAACGATTTTTAACCTTGATTAATAGTAAACTAGCAGGGACCCGTGCTACGCCACGGGTTTTGAGCAAGTTTGAATTACGGTGAGATAGAGTACTTTCAAAATCAATTAACAGACGGGCCCCTTCGCCGCCCGACCTTTGGTTGGTCGGGCTCAGGGGCCCATGTATAGAGTGCACGTCAGACTCTAAGATGTAAGTAAGTCGCAGGCTGCGCTGCTGCCAGAGCTGAGGTTGGCAAAAATGAGACCGTAAGCCGCTAGCGGATGGGGTATTCAGATTTGTCGTGTGCCGCTCATCACCGGCACCCGTGCCGAGTCCGTAGAAATGTGTCGCGTCGCGGCGGTCGTGTCCGGTGAGCTGTTAGCAGGAATCTTAGGGCGCCGTCGTCTGTAAATAGTTGTGGCGGCTTCGAGAAACCTCGGGTTGCACGACCTCCTAAAGTGCGCCCCTCGTGAGCTGCCATCAGCCATTAGCGGATTGTCCATCCAGATTTCTCGTGTGCCAATTATCACCCGTGCCAGGTCCGAAGAATGTGTTGCGTCCCGTCTCGTGGATCGTGCTCGAGTCGTTGGGTGGCCGCATCCCAGGGCCCGTCGTTTGCAGAAAAGGGGGTGCCTTCGAGTACTACATTGGGGGGTCTCAACGCCTGCCAAAATAAAAGCCCCGAGCGTACATTCCCACGACGTCCTATAAAGGGAGATGCCGAACCTTGCCGTCCGTTACACTTTGCCGAAAGTTCGGCATGTAAAGACGCGCTGCGCCACCGCGAGCGCGCCACAGAGAAAAATGTCGACTCTTTTACCACTCGACACAGCACATTTCGCGACAAGTTTGAGTGAGGAAAGTTGCTCGGAATGACAGTCTAACGAAAGTCTTCGGAACAGAATTTCAAGTTTTGGTCCCGTTCCTCCGCAGAAGGGTCTCAACTGCAAAGTTTGAAAGAATGAGACCATAAATAGAAAACCTGCTCCGAAGACTTTTCTCTATGCACAGTTAGGAGGAGTATACACATTTTACTTCAAGCAAAACGGTCGAGGGGAAGTCGATATAAGTTGACCTCGATGGCGGGCATTTGGCTGCCATTGAGGGATTACGTACAACAATTTCTCGCCTGAACGAGACATGCTCGCCCAAAGGCCCGCCTTCGAGGTCAAGTTATATCGACTTCCCCTCAACCGTTTTGCCTGAAATAAAATGTGTATCCTACTTCTAAATGTGCATAGAGCAAAGTCTTTGGAGCAGATCTTTTATTTTCGGCCTCATTTTTTCAAACTTTCCAGTTGAGACACTACCTCTGAGGAATGTGTCCAAATTTTGAAATTCTGCTCCGAAGACTTTCATTAGACTATCATTATAAGCAACTTTCGTCACCCAAACTTGTCGCGAAATGTGCTGTGTCGAGTGGTAAAAGAGTCGACATTTCTGCAGGCGCGTCTCGACAGCCACCTCGCGCGTCGCCGTCGCCGCCGAACTAGAATTGTAACTCCGATTTGCTGGGCTCGAATATGTCGCCCGTCGCGGGGATTGAAACATCACGTGGTCTGTGCAGTTTGCGAATAGGGATTGAGACGCCCCAACTACATTCCGCAGAGTCGCAGACCGTGGGGCAAATCCTCCCGGAGCTGGTATTGCCGTCTACTCAGCGCAAGTCAACGCGTCGCGTCGCGTCGGCCGTGTTCGGCGAGTTGTTGGCGGGCATCTTGGGGCGCCGTCGTCCGTAAGTACCGACAGCGCCTTCAATAAACTTCGAGGTGCACGTCCTTCTGAAGGGCACCCTCCGCGTTGCCGTCAGCCGCTAGCGTGTGGCGAGAGTCCAGATTTTTCGTGTGCCGCCTAACGCCCGTGCCAGGTCCGTAGAACGTGTCGTGTCGGGTCGCGTGGATCGTGTCCGAGTCGCTCGTTGCGCTGCGGGGCACGGCGACCGCCTAGCGCAGACGCGAATGCAGGAGCGGCGCATCGATGGTGACGGGCGCCCTGCGGCTCCCGGGCGGTGTGTTTGCGTGCGTGAAGGACGCGTCCGAGTCGGGCCCGTCGTCTGTATATAACGGCGGTGCCTTCGAGAACTTTCCGCAGATCGTGGCGCAATGTCCTCCGCATACGACGTCCGCGTCGCCTGAGCGCAAGTCGACGCATATCCCGTGGCAGGATGCGCTACATCGTGTGTGTGTCGCGTCCAAGTCCAAGTCGGACATGCCATGCCAGTGGGCCCGTTGGGTATAAATGCTGGCAGCTCTTTCGAGAAAGTTCTTTTACCCGTGGCACACCGTCTTCCGCGTCGGACGTCCGATGCTACCGTTGCGCGAATGTAAGCGTTGGCGGACGTGTTGGAGATATTTGGAGACGCATATCACATACCGCGTCGTCGCATCGCCAGTGGAGGGGGCAGGCTGAATCGGCGCGTCACCGAGAGCCCGTGTGAGGCAGGCTAGAAATTGGTGCTAGTATCCCGTAGTCCGTCGCGTCACGTAGGCCACATCCGAGCTGTTGACGATTCGGCTTCAAGAACCGCAAGCCTACGTGCGCGTTGTGCATCAGCGGGTATCCCCAAGACCCTGAACGTTAACGGCGACGACCCCTTCGTCTCTAAATAAGTACTGGGCGGCCTCTTCGGTCAATAATCGGGTGTCAGCGATGAGGGCGATACATTGCATATGTACACACCGATCCTAGACTTCGTGCCATCGCATCCCAGACTTCGGGGCTCGGGGAAGAGGTTAATCGAGCGCGCGCGCACGACGAGAATGCTCTTGTACGCAAAGACGACTTGGATGCATCTGTCGTGCTGCGTCCATCAACCGCCATGTCAATATTAATATTAATCTCCCTCAGCCCCTCGTCACGGAATCAACGGAATTAAGGGAAGGAAGGGAAGAGAAATGAAGGGAAGAAGGCGAACATACCTGCCAGGAGCTGTAACCAGCCTCCCGTCCACTTCGCAAGACGGCGCACGCGCGTTTCCTCCAGTCGCAGATGACGGTCTCCGCGTCGTCGTCGCTCGTCGCAGATGACGGTCTCCGCGCCGTCGTCGCTCGACGGGAGGACGGTGCCGTGGAGGGCGACGCGAGGACGGGGCCGTGGAGGGCGACGCGAGGACGGTGCCGCGCAGGGCGACGCGAGGACGGTGCCGTGGAGGGCGACGCGAGGACGGTGCCGTGGAGGGCGACGCGAGGACGGTGCCGTGGAGGGCGACGCGAGGACGGTGCCGTGTAGCGCGATGCGAGGACGGTCCCGTGGAGGGCGACGCGAGGACGTTCCCGCGCAGGGCGACGCGAGGACGGGGCCGTGGAGGGCGACGGGAGGACGGTGCCGTCGTCGCTCGACGCGAGGACGGTGGTGCCGTGGAGGGCGACGGGAGGACGGTGCCGTGTAGCGCGACGCGAGGACGGTGCCGTGTAGGGCGACGCGAGGACGGAGCCGTGGAGGGCGATGCGAGGACGGAGCCGTGGAGGGCGATGCGAGGACGGTGCCGTGGAGGGCGACGCGAGGACGGTGCCGTGGAGGGCGACGCGAGGACGGTGCCGTGCAGGGCGACGCGAGGACGCTAGGACGGTGCCGTCGTCGCTCGACGCGAGGACGGTGCCTTGGAGGGCGACGGGTTTGTACCACGTTTTTATGGTGCCGAGGATGCGGAAACTCGCTTTCCCTTTCCCCGCGCCATCATCATTCGCGCGATTATCATCGGGGCGATAGAGCTGGAGGAGCTCGATCCTCTGCCACCTACACCACGCACCCATACTCAGTCAGTCGCAGAACCGTTTACGATTAGACACGATGGAGTGCATAAATGAGACGAACCCATCTTGTAATACCGAGATAGCCATCTTGTAATACCGAGATAGCCATCTTGTAATACCGAGATAGCCATCTTGTAACACCGAGATAGCGAGGTCCGCGTCCGCGCTGGGGTCGGTGTTGACGGCGAAGCCGTTGAATATGGCGCCTGCGCCCTTGGGGCACCATTCTGCGATCTTGTGCAAGCCGCCGTTGTGATTGGGGTGGTGGTGGTGGTCGTCGTGGTCGTCGTTGTCGTGGTGGTGGTCGTGGTCGTGGTGCAAGCCGCCGTGATCGTGGTGGTGGTGGAGGTTGGGGTGGGGGAGGTGATCGTGTTGATGGTGGTGATTGGGGATATCCCAAGCGGTGAGCACGGACCAGATACCCTTGGACACGGTGAGCAGCCACCTGCCCGGCATGAAGCGCACGTCGGAGATGGACGCGCCGCTCGTGTTTGGGGATACCGACCATCCCCTGCGCGTCGCCAATGCCGACTGCTGCGACTGGGATTGAAGCCACTTCGAGCCGAGACGATAGGCGTGGCGCGTGCGCTCCTCAAGAGCGTGGATGGGCGGGGCAGGGGGGAAGGGGAAGCCCTGCGCGAGGACGTGGGTGGAGCAGGCGGTGCGGAGCTTCGATATGGCGTGCAGGCGTTTGCATGTCTGTATGTAGGATACGTATGTGATTCAGACAATGAGACACGAAAGGTCTGTGTGTGTTAAGGGAGGGGCGACGGACCTGCCTGAGGGCGAGAATTTCTGGGATGGCGAGGAAAGCGAATATATAGATTAGGGAGTCGTCGTCGATGGTGTCGAGTGCCATGAAAATAAATATCGATGCGCTCCTTGTGGATAGATAGAAAGCGAGTACAGGACAGACAGCGAGAAATCCAGGGACAGCAGATAGATAGAAAGCGAGAGTTGTACAAGTACAAGACGGACGATACAGCCAAGTTACAGCGCCACTACGCCACCTGATCGCGTGACCACCCGGCCTTATACGGCTTATGACGAACGCCTCCCTCTTTCCCTCTCTTTCTCTTTCTTTCCTTCAACCAACGACTGAATTCCCATACCAAGACTCCGACGACGATGTTAACCCTCGCGCGCACATCCGCCCTCCGCTCCGTCCGCGCTCTGTCCGTGCGCGCCAACGCCGGCCTGCACACCCTCCCCGACTTGCCTTATGCTTACAATGTCCGTCCCCTCCCCTCCTCCCTCCCTTCCTTCGTGGCTTACTAACTGAATGAATGGATGAGTAGGCGCTAGAGCCGTACATCTCCGCCGAGATCATGACCCTGCACCACACCAAGCACCACGCAGCCTACGTCGCAGGCCTCAACGCCGCAGAAGCCTCCTACTCCGCCCTCTCCACCTCCCCCTCCTCCCCTCCCTCCTCCCCCACCGCAGCGATCAAATCCCAAATCGCCCTACAAGCCGCGCTCAAATTCAACGGCGGCGGACACATCAACCACTCGCTCTTCTGGGCCAACCTCGCCCCGCCCTCCCCCTCCACATCCGCCTCTGCGCTTACGGGCAAATTGGGAGAGGCGGTGGAAAGGGATTTCGGCGGGGTGGAGGAGATGAAGAAGGTGTTTAACCAGAGGACGGCGGGGGTGCAGGGGAGTGGGTGGGGTTGGCTGGGGTGGAGCAAGGAGACGGGAAAGTTGGAGGTGGTGACTACGGCGAATCAGGATCCGTTGCTTTGTGAGTGTGATTTTTCGTCGTGCGTTTTTTGGGGTGATGTGCGTGGGTTGGGACGTTTGCTGTTTTGCGCTGGAGGCGACTGTTTGGGTGGTGGACGACGTTCATGCCGGTGGTGGGGACGGTCGCCGGTATGCTGCTGCCTCTCGTCCTGCACCCTTTCCGCCCTTTCTCTGGGCGCCCTGTCCCTGCCGTCTGCTCACAGCTTCACTTGGCATGGCGCCCTGCTCGTGCCGTGCCATGCCCTGTGCTCGCGTCGTGTCGTGCTCGTGCCCTTCGCTCGCACGCGCGTCTTCCCTTCAATTGTGAGGACGCGCGTGCGCCCTCCACGCCAGACCGCCTGCAAGTCTGTGAGCGGGGCTGGGGGCAGGGCTTAGGACAGGGTCGACAGGGCGTCCGTGTGCTGTTTTTGCGGCGGGCGTGCTGTTTTGGGGCGCGCATGTGCCCTCCGCGTGTGTTTCGTGCGCTGTGTTTGGTGAGGGGTTGCGTGCCGCGTCTGTCTATTGCGCACGCTGTTTCTCCCATCGCGCGTGCTTCACCGCGCGCACGCCGTGTCCTCCTTGGCACGCGCTCGCGGTCCTTGTCTACCCCGCGCCACGTCTTCCTCTCGCCGACTCCCCACCCCGCACCGTCTCGCTATCGCGGCTTGTCCATCCCATCTCCTGCGCTTCCTCGCTTCCCTCTCATCGACCCCGCCGCCAACATGTCACTGTCTGCTATAACGCTAGAAAAACAACCTACTGACGCCCGTACCCAACAGCGCACACGCCCATCATCGGGATCGATATCTGGGAGCATGTGCGTGTTTTCTCTCTTTGTCCTCTGTTTCCTTCTTTTTTGCTTGTATCTCGTTCCGCGTCGTTGTTCGCTTCTCGTGTTTTAGTGTCGTGGTTTGCGTGTATTCGTGGGGTTGTATTTTCGTGGTTTATGCATCGCGCGCGCCTGCATGTGCGCGGCGTGCTTCGTTTCGCTCGCCACGTTGACCTCTTCACCCACATCCATCCGCCCTTACCTCATCTTATCCTCTACCTCTCGTTATCCACACGCTTCACATACAACACGAATCTCCCCACACCTCCCCTTCTCCCCTCCCCTTCTCTCCCCTCCCATCCCTCCCCTCCCCTCCCCCTCCTACCCTACCCTCCCTCCACCTTTCTACCCTACGAACCGAACCCGAAACGAACAAAACGCTAACCCACCCCACCGATAGGCTTTCTACCTGCAGTACAAGAACGTGAAGCCTGACGTGAGTGGTGCTTTTCTTTCTTCGCGCTTCCTCCTTCTCCCCTCTCGCACCCCACACCCCCTCCCGCTCACCCCCAATGCACCCTACTGGATACGCTGACCCTGACGCTAACCCCTACCCCACACACAGTACCTCAACGCGATCTGGAACGTGGTCAACTTTGCAGAGGCGGAGCGGCGCTTCGTGGAGGCTACGAAGGCGTGAGCTCGTGAGGCTACGAAGGCTTAGGCGCGCGTTTGCCTTGGTTTACTTTGGGCGCACAAAACGTGTTAGACGAGAGCAAGGGGAAAAGATGGGGGGAGGGGGAGAAGGGGGGGAAAAGGAAAGAGAAGGGGGAGAGGAAGGAGGAGGGGAAGAGGAAGGGGAAGGAAAGAGAAGGGGGTGGTAGACCGCTATGTTTTCTGAACTGATCTGACTTGAATTGAATGGGTGCTACGTTTTTGTGCTCGACGTACCCGAACACGGCTCTGAGAGATGCAAGTTCCAGCTCAGCGTCCGCATTGATATTCGAGAGCGTAAGGCGCGGGTGGGTATGTACACGATGCTACCGTGGATAACGTACAGCGTAAGCTCGAGTAGGGCGGCTATGGGTGCTGTACAGGGCATTGACGCGTGCGAGTGCGTAATGGACGCGCCTGACGCGTACACAATCGACGCCCCTGACGCGTACACAAGGCCCAATTCACGCATCCAGAGCCAACTCACGCGCCCAAAGCCGACAGAGACGCCAGACGGACCTCGCTCAACCACAGCGCGCGTCCGCAGATTCAACGCTCCGTGGAGTCTCCCGGCGTTGCGCACGAAGGCTGGCCACGCCGAAGTTTGGCAAGCTGGTCGTGCATTTCAGCAGGCTGGTCGTGCATGTCCGCATGTCCGCAAGGCGAGTCCTGTCAGTTCTCAGGCTGGCGCTGGCGTGGTGCGAGTACGCGGATGGTGACTGTGAGTACGCGGATGGTGACCGTGACTGTGTTTGCCACGTCGCTGCCGCACTAGCCCGGGGACGAAAAAAGGACGGAATGCATGGCGCGCACCTGTTGTACTTAAACTACCGGTGACGTTTCATGCCCCCGACCACTGCGTCCGCCGCCGGTAAAATGGGCAATTGGAGTGGATTGGGGGGCGTGGAGTGAAGGGTAGGACAGCAGGGTTTCGTTCGGAGGGTGCTTGCAACGCGCCTGGCGGCTGAAAAAGCAAAACACTGTTAGCATTCACTGGCGGTGTTTTAGCTGGAAGGAGATAACAAACACTCGCGGGGTGGGATGATACGGCACAGTGTGGTGGAGCATGGTTTGGATTGAGTTGGGTTTGTAGTTTGAATGGGGAAGGGACCGCGAGCAAAGGCGACCGTTGCTTTCGGAATTGATTTGAAAAACTACCAAGTCTTTTCGGAGCAGTGAACACTCAAGTCTCTTGTGTGCCGCTTCGCTGCCATTCAAATCCTCATCACTGCCACTAGGTTAAATCTCGACACCTCGACTCGGATATTGAAATGAACATACATTGCCATGACTAGTATCCTGTCCCAAACACCCATCCATTTGGCAGGGGGCCCTTTTCCGCCCATGCAGTTATCGGAGTCGCGTGCGCCGGGCAGCACAAGAACTGATCGCACACGTCCATAATCTCACCATCGACAGCCGAAGGGAAATCGTCGATCTCCCTGCCCAGAGCAAGATCGATGAACACAACTCGAGGGCCAACGGGGAAAGCCTTCGCTATGATCAGGTTCGGACGTCGGACGTCTCCGTGGAAGACGCTCTGCGCGTGGATTGCCATTACGCCCTCGATGCCGGATGTGAGCTGCAATCCATGTCAGTACTAGTGGGGGGTGTGGAGGCCACCGGGCGGAATAGAAAACGAGACGCACGAGTTGCTTAAATTTGTCGAAGACTTCTGGCGTTAGATCGTTTGGGCGCCTCCAGTTCCCAGGATCGTCGTGGCAGGAATCAAGCCACCGTGAAAGAGTCTCCCCCTCAACGTACTCCATCGCCAGGAGCCAGGCGCTCTCCCCGCAAGGCGTTACAACCTACATAGACAAGCGGCACGTCACAAACGCAATTCAGAGTAAGTAATATAAAAAGGAAATGCCATACATACAGTTTGCATGCCGTAATAGCATGGAACCTCACGCCCTTGGAGCGCCTGCAGTTGGCCGTACATCCAGTCTTCAGTGCACGCAACGTTCTTCGGCGGGATGTATTCCCACTGGTGGTAGCTGTCCGGGTTGGGATGGGGCAGTAACGAGGGCTGGACGATCTTTACCACAATATGCCCAAGCACTGGCAGGTCCGAGTCATTCTGCTCGGAGTCCGAGTCAGCCGGATCGGAGACGCGGGCTACCCACACCTGGCCCCAGCTGTTGCGTTTCGTCTGGATAGCCCTTTCCAGCACGACAGTGTAGTATTGCCCTCCCGCTCTGCGAGTGGGGATTTGGCGGGCGAAGCCGCGAGGCAGTGGACGACCCCGGGCGTGCGGGGTTACTCGGTTGAGTTTGATGAGGAATTCCGCGCCGGTGTGGAGGGGAGTGTATAAGGCAACTTCACGTAGTCCTCGTAGTTCCTCGACGAGCGGTTGGATGTCGATGGTGATATCGAGGTCGAATTCCGGATCGTCTTGTAGCGGCATCGTCTTTCGAAATTTGGCTGCCAGTGACGACGGACGTCTCGGATTCGACTTGAAGTTGGAGTGGCTTGGGGTCTATACTTGTCAGTCACAGCGGGTGTTCAAGTTGTATAAGCTGGCTACAGAACCCACCGGGCTGGGCCCCGAGTCGCCTGCAGGAATAGCGCACAGTTCTCAGATTTCAGCTGCGATTGTCTGCAACCACAACGACTTCCATTTTTGGACTTCAACCTTAAACATTCCGACGACGCAACTCCGACGCCCCGGGCCGTCTTGACTTACCAGTGGACAATTGGACAGCGTCGTCTTCACTCACTCGCGGACCGAACCTGATATGGACTGACGCTAACTCACACGCGCCGACAGGCGCTCTACCTGCAGTACAAGAACGTGAAGCCCGATGTTATGTTCTGTTGGGTGCTCGGGTGCGTGTCTCCCTGCGTAATCTACTGCGCTACTCACCTCGTTGAGAAGGGTGCGGTTTTCGTACGTGTCATGGGTAAGTAGAGCACGATGGTCCTCAAGTACTAGGTATGTCGCCTTGATCCCTCCCTCCCCTCCTCCTCCTCCTCCTCCTCTTCTCCGGCCCATCAACTACTGTATACCACTATGGAGGACCACCCCTCGACTACCATGGAGGACGACCCGGAATTTCACCTAAGCTCCTACGGGAACACCCGCGCGTACGTCTCTCAGCTCCAGAGCTTGCGGGACGCTGCGCTGGACCACCCGCTCGTTGCGGGCACAGCGTTCACGCTTGTGCTCCGGCCAGTGGTTTCGCACGCCCACGGTCGGCCCCTGCCTCGCTTTGCCGCCCGGTTGCCGAAGGTCTGTGAGGTCGTGCTCGAAAGAGCGCTGCAGACCGGGTGCGACAAGAGGAGCCAGGTATGGGTAGCTTGTGTCAGAGACTCAGCATTACCCGATGAGGAGCTAGGGCGTATCATAGTCAAGATCATCCAACCCTCGCTCTTGCCCCATCCAGACCCAAGCTCATTTGGGCAAATGGACTGGGTGTCTCCTAAAGGGTTGGCATGCACCGAGGATTGGACGTACGGAGAGCTTCAATCTATACAAGGTCGCGAAATTCCGTACTATTATGGCATGCAGACGGTACGGCTTTACTTTTCTCATGGAGTCTATCATTAACAAAACTTTCCGCCAGGTTGTCGTGCCAAGCGGAGAGACCGCTTGGATACTCGCGATAGAGTATGTCGAGGGGCAGACTATCCCCCAGTGGTTTAACTCCACTCACGAGCAGGATCCTTATGGAAACCTGGTGCCAAAGGACCTTACGCCGGAGATGTTCGACAGGCTCAAAATGATTGCAAGTTATCTCATTTTTTCGTACATTTAAGCGCAGCTGACTTTGTTGCAGCTCGTAAGCAGCCTCGAGAGCATCACCGCCATCCACACGCTCGGCGTCTTCCACGGCGACGTGAGCGGTCGCAACATGCTACTGTCCGCAACTTTTCCCGATGGACCTCGGATTGTGTTCGTCGACCTCGCGCAGGCCGTGCCACTCGCAGCGCTCCCTCGGACTGGTGGCGACCAGCTGCTGGAGGCGTGCGTAGAGTCGTCCGTGTGCTGCGGTGAGCATTGGGACGTGGTGCGCGAGTGGGCGGAGGAGGGGCCGTTGCCAGGCGGGCTGAAGTTTCCGGCTCACTAACGTTAGCCAGTTGTCCTCAGGCTGTTACCCGTGTACTTATATAGCTTGTTATCGCAATGGCAATGACATTGGGGGGGTACGCAAGTGCGCGTGCTCGATGTCACGACCGAATCGCCGTGGCACTTGTCAGATGTCGGGTTCCTCAGACTCAGAGGTCTTCAGCCATCGCTGTTCAACGTTCAACGTTCAATCGCTTTGCAGTTAACAAATGTAGGACCACAAAAAGCAATGCATAATACAAAACCCGTCAAAGGGTAAATAACTTCCCTATTGCTTAGCTTACGCTCCGAGAGTAAGTTGATTGATGGACTCTCGCCTTGGTGACCGGTGAATACGGCGGCGCGCGATGCTTCAGCAGCGGGACAATTCTGCAGGGCCGACTTAGGCGCGCCGACGGGGATACAGCGCCCGTCACGCCGATGAACAGCACGCGAAACGTCGCACATGAATCACTCCATGCGCGCGGAGTCGACGATGCGGGTGTCTAGTGCGCGGGTATGTGCTAGCGAGGCGCGTGCACCGGCGTCGAGGGCATGCGCGTCCAGTGCATGAGATACTTGTTAGCGGAGAGCGGGCGTGGTATGCTGAGCGTGGCATGCTGAGCGTCAGGCGGGGTGTGTGTAAGCTTGTAGGAAGATAGATGGGCGTGGATGACCTGGCGTCGAGCGCTGGCAGGTGATACGCGTGCACCCGTGAATTTGGGGGACACACGATGGTGGTGCTGTGCGCTGTCTGCAGGGCGGGTCATGCAGGTCGTACAGGTTTGCGGGCGTGCAGAGTTGCCGGCGGGTCGGGTCGTGCAAGTCGGCAGTCGGGTCGTGCATGTTGCAGGCGATCGTGCAAAGATGCAGGGCGGATCGTACATGAATGCACGGCGGCTCGTGCAAGTTACAGGGCGGGTCGTGCAAGCAGGCAAGCCACGCAAGTGCAGGTGGTCGTGAAAGTCTGCACGCTGCATCCCTGTAACAGACGGTGTCGCGGCCAGTAGAGGAGGCATTTCGTCCCCGCGTTCGTAGGCGGCTTGGAATGTAGAGGTCGCGGTCACGGACGTGAGCGATAGATACCATATATATAAACGCGGCGAGCTATACGGCCCCAGGCCTACCCAGTGAGCAATATCGAGCACTCGCCTTGAAAAGAACACACTGCTAGGCTTGTTCCGCCAGAGATAAGTATCCGGTCCGTGCGTTATCTCCCAGAAGCCTCCAGCGTCCGCAGAAAGCCTAACATGCCTGCCTGCCTATCGCGATATGCCATTTAAGTTGCGGTCATGCACGCGCGCAGGCTATAGACAGACTTGCGTGCATGTCGGTCCGCTGATGGAAGGAACATCGTCCACTTGACGCGCTTCCTGCCCCATTTTTGCGACCCAGCGGCGTCATATGATGCCCCTCCAGGCGGCGCAGGCATGCCTGGAATGGCACAAGCATACGTAGACTTGCACAGCGCGTGCTGGGCATCGCAGATCGCACACATCGAATGGCAGGTTGGCGGATTGCATATTTGCAATGACGCCACGCCCAGTCGTCAAGGAACAGCGCAGGGCATAAGAACAAGAGCACGAATCCCCGCACTCAGTGACTCACTTTATATCTTCCCGCACCGGTACTGTCACCACCATGGCGTCCATCGTGAACAGGCCTGAACACGGTGCGTAGTCGCTCTATGGCCATCCTGCCGTAGCCATCCCATACGAGCTGCTGTAACTCACGCCATCCTCCAGTCGGCTCCTTCCTCCGCCCCGCAAGCATCCACGCCGCGCGCAAGCGCGTGCACGACGCCACCACCGAGGACGAAGTACGCCAAGCAAACGAAGCGCTGCGCACGGCGGAGGACGAGGCGATCGCGGTGCTCGTCCAAAAGCAGGAGGACGCAGGGCTGAGGGGGATCAGCGATGGCGAGTTCCGGTGCGTGCTGCTGGCTAACCTGGTGCTTAGTGACGTCTCGGCTGACTGTACACCAGCCGCGAATACTTCCACCTTGATTTCCTGAAGCGCCTCGGTGAGCGTCTCCTCTCTTCGGTGCCCACACGCGGCACTCGAAACACTGACATCATGTCCCGCAGGCGGAGTATCCGTCGAAGAGAACCGCGTCACGGAGGGCGTGCCCCCGCGGATCACCGTGACGGGCACACTCGCGCACACCACGCCCGTGCAGCTCGCAGACTTCCTCTTCGTGCAGAGTAAGCTCGTGCGCGAGGGCTCATGCGTCAAGGTCGCGATCCCGTCGCCGACGATGGTGCACTTCCGGGGCGGCCGCGCAGGCGTCGACATTGCGTCGTACCCAGACATGGACGTCTTCTTCGAGGACCTCGCGCGCGTCTGGCGCGCTGAGATCACCGCTCTCGCGCAAGCCGGTGTACGTCCCTCCCTGTCCTCCCCCTCCTCTCCTTGTCCTCCCCCTCCTCTCCTTGTCCTCCCCCTCCTCTCCTTGTCCTCCCCCTCCTCTCCTTGTCCTCCCTAACATCGTACGCAGTGCAAATACCTCCAGCTGGACGACACGAACCTGTGCGTATGGCGTTACTGATATGCGATGTGTGCTGATGAAGGGGCGGCGGGGTAGGGCGTACCTGTGCTCGGAAGAGATGCGTGCGGCAGCGGCGGCACGTGGGGAGGACGTGCAGACGCTCCCGCGGCAGTACGCTGCGCTGATCAACGACGCGCTGCGCGACCGCCCCGCGGACATGACCGTCGCGATCCATTTGTGCCGGTGCGTCCTCACGGTTCCCACCTATCTCCTCGCACTTCTTTTGTTGTCGTCCTTCCTTTTTCCTCAAACTAACATCGCCCCTGCCCGGTCCCAGCGGCAACTTCCGTAGCCAACACTTTGCAAGCGGGGGATACGAGCCCGTCGCAGAAGGTCCGCCGCTCCTACGCCCTTCCCCATCTCCGCATCACTGACGAGACCCTGCGTAGTGCTGCTGAAAGACCTAAACGTGGACGTGTACCTGCTCGAGTACGACGACGCGCGCTCGGGCGGGTTCGAGCCGCTGCGGCACCTTCCGGTGGGGCCGGACGCCGGAGGCAAGACGAAGACGGTGGTGCTGGGGCTGATTTCATCAAAGACGGGCGTGCTGGAGGATAAGTCGGCGGTCGTGGGGCGGATCCGGGAGGCGGCGGCGTACGCACCACTGGCGCAGCTCAGCGTGGGGCCGCAGTGTGGGTGAGTTTTCGCGTTTTGGTTTTTCGCTTTCGTTGGCGCTTTGGTTGTTGGGTTGTTGTTTGTAGTGTCTGGGCATTTGGAGGAGCCAAGGGGGTGCTAACGTCATTCACAGGTTTGCGTCGACGGTGCACGGCAACGAGCTCACGGAGGAGCAGCAGTGGGCGAAGATCCGGCTGTGCCACGAGGTCGTGGAGGAGGTGTGGGGGAAGCAGCAGTAGTCGTCGTTGGAAACAAAACTCTGTATAATACATGTATGTCCTGAGTTCTACAGACCGAATTACATTTTGTACGACAGTGAGATTTCGGGGCGACGCACCGAATTTCAGGGAATTGGGTGCGAAGCGAAGACGGGCCCACGCACTCATGCGTGCCAGAAGTATTCGTAGTCCCCCTTGCCAATCACTGCGTATTCCAAGTCGGGCAAATCCAAGCCGCGCGCACGACGGCTAGAATCGGGATCGTGTCGGTCGTCCCCCTCCAATGACAGGTGTTGTACCAATCTGCTGGTGTCGTCGTCGGTGACCCCGGAAAGTTCGAGGTGCTGCAAGGACCGCATGCACGGAAGGTACTCCACGATGTGGTCGCTCTTAAATGTGCACTTTGCCCGAAAGCGCAAAATCGACGCCGCAGTCTGCAGGAAAGATGCGAGCGCAGAATGTAGTGGGGGGTGAGCACAGGACAGCGTCAGATCGCGCAGCCCAGGAAACCGACACACGTGGAACACGTTATCGATAAACATGTCTCTCTGGTCTTTCCAGCGCTCGTCGTCCTCTACGAGAATCTTTAGCACTTGTAAATTGGTATGCGGCACGCGAGGGTGCCCGATTCCTGACCATTCCTCCGGCGGCGTGTCAGCACTCGGGGCATAGCCCAGCACACAGTGCGTGAGCCACGGCAGCAGCTCCAGCGCGATCTGGAAGTCATGGGCACATAGATCATCGGCCATGAAATGGGTCACCGTCGTACTCGTCATCCGTGTAGCGCCGAACACTGCCCAGCCGGGTAGCGCTGCCGCACGGAGCGTGGGGCAGCCGTTGATAAATGCCATCACCTCGTAGCCCGCCTCTCCGTCGAGCCGCCTCACATCGAGGGTGCGCAGGTGGCCGGTGTCCATGCGATCGAGAATCGGGGATACAGGTTGCCATACGTGGAACCTCAGCGCCTCCCAGCGCCCAGAGGTCTGCACGAGCGCGTCTAGCAGCTCCGGTGGAAGCACGGTGGTCTCACTGCCCCGGAGATCCACTGTGAGATCAAAGCTGCCTGCGCGGCGGGCCCACGTGTCCAGCGCCCACAGGGAGCGTGGAAGTGCGGCGGCAAGGTCGAGGCAAATAACGGTCCACAGCCTCGGGGTAGAAATCGCTACGGCGCGCCAGAAACTGCATGTGTGGAGCAGCGGCATGGGGAAACTCGTCGATGCGAATGCGGGGATGCACGCGGACGGCCTGTCTGGGACGCAGTAGCAGAATATCTCGACGAGGAGCTCTGCGGGGAGGCGGCGCAAGGGCGAGAGGATTGCGGTGTGGCCGCGTGCGTACTCGGCGAAGGCTGCACGGCGGCGGGTGAGGAGGGCGATCGCAGCATCGAGGCGATTTATGGTCGCGTGCGCGTCGGCGAGTGTCTCGTGGATGGTATGTACGTCCGCCGGGCGAGGAACGGCGTTAGACCGGACAAGGTGGGGCACTGGCGATTCACCGGGATTGGCAGGCTCGTCTAGGATACTGGCGGGAGGATCCATCTGCAGTCGTCGTATACTTTGTATTCTTCACGGCTTTAAAGCATTGCAAACATACCGTGAGGATGGTGGATTGATATGAAAAGTACGAAACGCAACGCGTCTAAATTGTTGGTCGTGCTCGAGAACGATTCTGACTCGAGCTTGAAGTGAGCTGTAGGTATCTTGACAAGAACAGCAGGAAGGTCTGAGTAAAGCAATATGATTTCGAGGAAATGCAGGAGACAAGCGGAGGAGGAGGCTAACGCGCGCGTCCAAGTTTTCGAACGGACACGCGCCACTTTTGCCTGGTCCGTGCGCCAAATTGCGTTTCCCTGATAAACCCGATCGTATTTTTTCACTGCGACTTTTTCCCCAAGATCCGCGGCAGCGTAGCTCGTTTCGCACAGGGCGCACTACGCTCCTTCTCGCGAGCAGGACGACTCCTCTCGATACTGTCCCAGCGCCCTAAGACTTCTCGAGAACGAGGGCGATGCGGGACACGAGAGGACGCGGCGTCCAGCAGCTTCAAATACCAGTGTTTCGTGGGCGCCCTTTTATCGACACCAGCCCCGAGTTGTTCTCGCACGGAGCCCTCCCCGCTCCCGTGGGCAGCCCGTGGAGGACGATGATCCTCGGAACGCGAATACGCGTTCCAAGGGACGCAGGTGCCTGGACTGATGTGGGCACGAACGACGGGGTCCCCTGCTTGGCGCGTCGTCCGCAGCCCCCTACGTGCCGCACTCGTCCTCGCGCCGGCGGCCACCGGTTCGAGAGAGCTGGTTTCGTCTACGCGCATATCGCGCCGTAGTTTATGTATTGGCAGTAATGCGAATAGTTTAGGATGTCATCACGACATCCAGTGGTTTCCCTAGCGAGCTCCTTGCTCGCGCGCGCATCGCGCGCGAGTCAAGCGACGAGCACCAATGTGCACGTCGAAATCGTTTACTGGCGCCAATGCGTCAGGAAAGACCACAGGCTCTTCGCACACTGGCCAGCATACGTACGACCATGTACATAGATCGAACTCGATCTGTACATGGCTCGAAGACGATCACCTCGATCGAGCACGATCCAAGCGGATCGAATACTATCATCGCCTGCGCGGGTGTGGTGCACGAGAAAACACGGAACCTGAATTTGAAGACGCTGTCGACGCCGCAATATACGCGGTGCGCATGCCACTTGGCGTGCGCGGGTCTTTACCCTACATAATTTTTGAATCTCTGCTCCTCCTCGTGAGGGTGCGACGCCCGACTGTGTGTGGTCTCGAGGTTTGGGTGACGTCCAGTGAGTCGCCTGCTCTACGTCTCATAACTTTTTATTGACGAGAGACAAAGAATAGTCGTCGCATCGCCACGTGCATTGCAATTGAAGGTTGAAAGTCCGCGGCAACTACTTTTTTCTTGACATTTCCTTGCATTCGCTAGACACTCCTGGACAGTTCTATCCCACAGACCATCAATACATGCGACTGTCTACGCCCCGCCTGTATAGTGCTTAGCATTCCTCATCCAACAACTTAAACACGAAAGCCGTAAAGTTCCAGCCAGGAAGGGCAGCGGGCGTAGTGTCTCTCTACTAAGATCCCGCTCGCGGGCCCTCCTCAAGTCCCAGCTCCCCGTCAAAGTCGCCGCCGGTTATATCGAGGATGGTACTCCCGTTTCCGCGCCCTCGTCGACTCGTCCTCCATGATGGTGCGTATCTGACTCGTTCTATTTGTCTACAGACTACGAGTGCGATCCTGCCGGTAGCCACGTGCAATCCACGGAAGTAGGAACCGTGGAATGCAAGGAGGTTGGGATTACTCATTTCTTCCTGACCATCCTGACGCTAACCGGACATCCACAAACATGCTTAAGCAGCGCAGGTAGGCGTCAACAGCGGGGATAATGTCAGATACTATGACATATCATCATCTTATAAAGGCTGCATTGTACGCCCTATGCCTTCAAACTTTCTGTCTCCCACAGAGCCGCTTTTGATCATGAGAGCCGTCAAGATCCAACCAGGAAAGACAGTCGCCGTAGAGGAAGTCCCCACTCCGACGCTCCTCCACTCTCAGCTCCTCGTCAAAGTCGCCGCCGTAGCCATAAACCCGACAGACTGGTAAGCCCTCCATATACGCGTTCCACAAAACACTCTCCTAACCAGAAAGTCGCATGCAGGAAACACGTCGAGCGCGTGCGTCATTTTTCGACGCTGTATCACCGCGCCCACTCACTCACTACCTCCACCGCAGGGACTTGGCGGTGGCCCCGGCTCAACCGTCGGCTGCGACCTCGCGGGCACCGTCGAGAAAGCGGGGCCCCACTCGCGCTTTGTGCCCGGAGACCGCATCGCCGCCTTTGTGCACGGCTCCTCGAAAAACGACCCGACGACGGGCGCCTTTGCAGAGTACGCCGCCGTCGACGAGCATGTCGCCTTCAAGCTGCCCGCCGGTATGTCATTCGAGGAAGCGGCGAGCCTGCCCGTCGCCCTCGTCACGACAAGCCTCGCCTTCAACGATCTCGGCATCCCAGCGTCGCTCGAGCCGGTTAAGCGCGGGGAACCAGTGCGCAGGCTATCTCTATCCTCCATAGCGCGGCAGCACTGACCGCGCGATGCAGATTCTCGTGTACGGCGGCGCGACCTCCGTGTCGCAGGTGTTCATTCAGCTCGCGAAGGCGCTGGGCTTCGAGGTGATCACTACCGCGAGTGAGAAGAACCGCGAGTACCTCACGAAACTCGGTGCGGACCACGTCATCGACTATCACGACGCAGACAAGTGCATCGCGGGCATCAAGGCCGCGCTCAACGGTCGCGCGCTCAAGGTGAGTGCTGCCCCTCCCACGCTCCATGTACCAGCCCGTTAACAGTTTGGTCGCGTAGCTCGCGCATGACGGCATATCAGAGGGTAGCTCGCTCTCCATCGTCTTCTCCAGCGTCACCCCGAGCCTCGAGACCAAGGTCACACTGGTGCTCTTCAACGTCCCGTCCGACATTCCATCTGGTGTGACAGTGACTACACCACTTGCGTATCTAGCTCTGGGACGGGCCGCCGATTTCAGGGGCATGCACTTCCCCGCGAGCCCAGAGCTGGTGCAGGCTCAGGCGGAGTTTACTTTGCTCGAGGAAAAAGCACTAGCGGCGGGAATCGTAAAGCCACAGGAGATCAGGCAGTTGCCTGGGGGGCTCGAAGGTATCAAGGACGCTTTGGCTCTGCTGAAGGAGAGCGGCGGGAGTCGGGCGAAGCTCGTGCTTACGATTGCTTGAACAATCAGGATCGGATACAAGTGTCAGGACCAGTATTAATGCATGTAACTTTGAAGGTTGAGACCCCGCGGCAGTTGCTTGTTTCTTGATATTTCCTGACGCTCACCGGAGACCCCTGGACACACCTAGACGTGCTGACAATCTAACCCGCTGATTCTCTATAAAGGCAGCTGTATATTTGTTAAACAATTCATTACATCTCGACCATGAAAGCCGTGAAGATTCAGCCAGGAAAGACAGTTGGCGTAGAGGAGGCCCCGCTCCCGACGCTTCGCGAATCTCAAATCCTCGTCAAAATCGCCGCCGTAGCCATAAATCCGACCGACTGGTGAGCTCTTCATATTCACGCACCCCAGTATATATCGTCCTGACTAGAGCGTCGCAGGAAACACGTTGAGCACGTCAGTCACTTCGCAAAACACCATCGTTGCCCACCCACTGACGATTATGCACCACAGGGATTCGGCGGGGGCCCCGGCTCCACCGTCGGCTGCGACCTCGCGGGCACCGTCGAGAAAGCGGGCCCGCACTCGCGTTTTGCGCCCGGCGACCGCGTCGCCTCGATCGTGCAGGGCTGCGTAGCGAGCGATCCGACATCCGGCGCGTTTGCAGAATACGCCGCCGTCGACGAGCACGCGGCGTTCAAACTGCCGGCGGACATGTCGTTTGAGGACGCGGCGAGTTTGCCCGTCGCCCTTGTCACGACTGGCCTCGCGTTCCATGACCTCGGCATCCCAGCGACGCTTGAGCCGGTTAGGCGCGGGGAGCCGGTGCGCATAGTTCAGTGATCCTTTGTGAGAGGGTGGGACTGACGACACGGGGCAGATCCTCGTTTATGGTGGCGCGACATCGGTGTCGCAGGCTTTTATCCAGTTCGCGAAGGCGTTGGGGTTCGAGGTGATCACGACCGCGAGCGAGAGAAATCGCGAGTACCTCACGAAGCTCGGAGCGGACCACATCATCGACTATCACGACACGGACAAGTGCATCGCGGGGATAAAGGCGGCACTCAATGGCCGTGAGCTGAAGGTTGGATCTGGCGGTCTCGCACTGTGATCGCTGGCGAGCTAACGACCGGGGTTTTTCAGCTCGCGCACGACGGCATTTCGGAGGGCGACTCGTTCCGCATCGTCTTTTCTAGCGTCACACCAGGCCCTGACACCAGGGTCACGCTCGTCCTCTATCTCCCCGCGTCCGATGTCCCGTCTGGTATCACTGCGACGACCCCGAATGGGACCCTCGCGCTCGGACGTGCGGTCGACTACGCAGGCATGCATTTCCCTGCGAGTCCGGAGTTGGCGAAGGCCCACGCGGAGTTTACGTTGCTTGGGGAGAAAGCGATAGCGAATGGGGTGGTGAAGCCGCAGGAGATCAAGAAGCTGCCTGGGGGGCTCGACGGCATCAAGGACGCGTTAGCGCTGCTGAAGGAGGGCGGCGGCAGCAGGGCGAAGCTTGTGCTGACAATTTCTTAAACACTCCGAATGAGCTGAATAATTTCTCAGTAGCCCGCCACCATGCATGCCCAGTGGTGCAACGAGTTTGAAAATAAGGCGGATTCAAGCTGTTGTAACCTGTTCCTAAGTTTTCGCATTGGAAAGTGGCACTCACGTTTTTGTACAGACCTGAGGCTCATTGGGTCAAACAATTCCCTGGCAGCTGCTGTAGAGGTCTCACGTACTTGTGTGAATTAAGAGTGTCCTCGGGCACACCTCGGTGAGCCTTCCGGGCAGTAAATGACCTAGAATGGACCCCGGCCTGAGTGGATTTGCGGTAGCTGGCGAGGACCCCTATTGTTAACTACACCCAAAAACTCAACCTGACCAAATATCGATGACTCACTTCCTGTCTGCCTACTTACGCTCGGAATCCCTGCATTCCGCGTGCTGACAGTGGCAGGAACTTAGAAAGCTGATATCGCACACCAAGCTAAGTAATGAAAGAGTCAGTGGCTTACACTGACTTTCGGTATAGTATAAAAAATGCGTACGGAAAGGTATGCATCGATATCCCCACTCGCTATAGCCGCTTCTGACCAATATGAAAGCCGTAAAGATCCAAGCAGGAAAGACAGTCGCTGTCGTGGAAGCCCCCGTTCCGACACCACTTGAATCCCAACTCCTCGTGAAAGTAGCTGCCGTCGCCATAAATCCTGCCGATTGGTAAGTTTCTCTATGCCCATCCTACCCAATGATTTGTCCTGAGAGTAGGATCGCAGGAAAACCGTTGAATTTGTGGGTGGCATCGTCTCAGATTTGCTTCGCATCCGCTAACAGTGCCAATCGCAGGAATTAGCGGGCGCCCCCGGCTCTACCGTGGGCAGTGAGCTTGCTGGAACCGTTGAGAAAGTCGGCCTCCACTCACGTTTCGCGCCCGGCGACCGCATCGCCGCCTTCGTGCGCGGTTGCTCAAAAAGCGACCCGACGTCCGGTGCGTTTGCAGAGTACGCCGCCGTCGACGAGCACGCAGCTTTCAAGCTGCCTGCCGACATGTCGTTCGAGGACGCCGCAAGCCTGCCCGTCGCATTTGCTACGGCAGGGATATCCTTGCGCAGTCTCGGTCTCCCTATATCACTTGAGCCTGTGAGATGCGGGGAGCCGGTGCGTACCGCACCTTAGCACTCTGCGCTTCGGGACAGTGGCACTGATGAAAGGGTCGTGCAGATTCTTGTGTACGGGGGCGCGACGTCCGTTTCGCAGGCGTTCATCCAGTTCGCGAAGGCGTTGGGGTTCGAGGTGATCGCGACCGCGAGCACCACAAACCACGAGTACCTCAGGAAGCTCGGCGCAGACCACGTCATCGACTACCATGATGCAGACAAGTGCATTGCGGGAATCAAGGCCGCGCTCAACGGCCGTGAGCTCAAGGTCAGTGTACCCCTACGCGGCTGCTCGCACTGTCCGGCTAACGGCATGCATTTGTAGCTCGCGCACGACGGTATCTCGGAAGGCGGCTCTGTACCCATCGTCTGCTCGAGCGTCACTCCGAGCGCGGACACCAAGGTTTCACTGGTCCTGTACGTTCCCCCATCCGCCATCCCGCCCGGTGTGACTGCGAGTAATGCGCTTGGGTATCTGGTCCTGGGACGAGCGGTCAATTTCTACGGCATGCATTTCCCCGCAAGCCCAGAGCTAGCGCAGGCTCACGCGGAATTTACGCTGCTTGGGGAGAAGGCAATCGCCAGCGGAATAGTAAAGCCGCAGGAGATTAGGACGCTGCCTGGGGGCCTCGAGGGCATCAAGGATGCGCTGGCGCTGCTGAAGGACGAGGGCGGGAGCAGGGCAAAGCTCGTGCTCACGGTTGCATGAGCACTCGCAAGAAAGCAAATGTATCAGCAGCCGCTCCATAGATTGAAGACCACTCACAGGGTATGGTATATTCATCGCAAACACACGCCATTCACACAAATCTTCACCGTCGTGCGCATGGATTGCTGGAGCAAGCTTTGTGAACATGGGAGGATAAATTAATAAGTAGTTGGGAAGTTGTTTGCAAGATCTGCACGTTTCCGCGTCAACGACGCCTACAGGCCACTGCGCACGTCACACGCAAGGAGTCCTCCTATCGACCTGGCTGTATCCCGGCAGGAACTTGAGGCCGCAAATCTCAGTGTGATGTTCTGTGAGATGGATACAAATAACAGCTCACCTCGCCAAGCAACGCAGACCGGGTGCTTGTTTCGTCCGGCGATGGTGACGGATTCGCCCGCAAGGAGCTCGACAATGTCTCGCTCTCGCGAGTGTGCACCGCCTGCCAGCGCGGAGCGCGGCGGATGTCGAGGACCTTCTCTGTGCCGAACCTCTGCCCAGCGCGATATGTATCCTCCGAGTTGTGGGCCAGCATCTGCGACGTCTCCACGTCGAGGATGGTAGTGTGAATGCGAGTCTTGAGGTAATTCCGGGCGTTGAGCCTGCAGCCAAACGAGTCAGGTGGTGTAGAGAGATGCAGCGAGCGAGACTTACAGCGCGAGGTAGGAGTTCACATACACTGCAGTATGCGGAAGAAAATCAGGTCCCCAACCGCCGTTAAATTCATCTGCACTTACACTTCGAAGCGACTAGCTCGATGGCGCAAAAAATGAGGTTATTGGGCATCGCAGCATACTACGACCATCCGCGACAATCAGATACTACCTATGATACAATGCAATGAACAATGCTCACCGCTATGATTGCCGCCAGAGAGCATATGCTTCAAGTTGGGGTGAGCATGCGAAGCAGTGTGGGGCATAAAGATCACGCGTACCTTGTCAGAATACCGCTGTACAGAACATACATGGCGAGAGTGGAGAGGGCAGATTTCGTCCTGCAAATATAAACTCACCGTGAGAAAACCACGCTGGAACATTCGAACAGAGGCTTACCTGGACGACTGAGTTTGCAAGCGTGCAAGAACAACGCAAGATAGAACCGCAATAAGAACGTCAATGACACACACAGATGCGAAAGCCAGGTAGTTCTCTTTCTGTAGGAGTTCAGATAAAACACGGCGACGATCGATAAGTGACTTGACATTAAGAGAAGAGGAACTAACCGCAATCCAGTTGACTCTAGTGATAGAGCCGACCCTGGCACTGGACACATTCAGCCTCAGTGATGCGAGTTGCTACACAATGGAACGAACTGACACTTCGTAGGACTCCACTATCGCACAAATCAGACGTGAGCTAGCGTAAAAAACGGACACGGCAAACTCACAAATCGCGATAGCTGCAAAATCGAGTGTTGCATATAAGCGCTATAGTCAGCGCAGCCATCGAACCAGACTGCCGAACGCACCATACGCGTATATCATGAGAATAGACTGCCTCCATCTGTCAGAAAAAATGCTCTACATCGAGCAACCATGGACGTACCACGACACCGACTATGAGCCTGTTTTTCCCTTGACTGACTGTATAGCAACGTTAGCAGAAAGTTGTCAAGGAAAACAGAACGGAATACTTGCGCTTTAGCAGTCGAATGCAGTAGAACCTAAGGGGAGGGAGGATTTATCTCAATTATAATCTCTAGGTGTCGCAAAGACTCACGTTTGGACCACCACTATAGCGATGACCTACACCACGAGCGCGATCTTTAGCGATCATAACACGGGCTTCTATGTCAAACTTACATTCATGATGACTTGCGCCTGCGACAAGTAGTCATTTCAGACGCTGTTGGTGGGGTACGAGAAGCCAATCGCAGCAGCAGCGGAACAAACGCGCACCTTGAAGCTCCAGATGAGGCATAAAAAGATCTCGAGTGGTTCCGCGAAGTTCGTAACGAGGTAATAATATACAAAATGCGTTCCGAAGACGATATGGAGCGCATCGATGATCCTTTTGAAGATGGCGTCAAGCATTGCTCGACGGCGAATTCAGAGGAAGTAGCCTACCACAGCAAAGCAACCTGACAGAGGCGTGACTGTGAGCTACTGAAGACCCGAAGTAAGAATGTATGGCTGGCGCTTACCCCGATCTTAATGTGCATGACATCGTCGTGATAGGTCGTGTAGTACCAAAATGACTGTAAGTTCGTCATCCCAAACGCACTATCACATCGATAAAGTTGTCAGTAAGCAGTTTGGCAGCTGAGCGAGCAGCAAAAACAGTGCGTACAACATGCTGAGGATGACGGCGATAAATATCGCGCCATAGGTGTTGTCAATGCTGAAGGGCAGCTGCGAGACGCTAGACACGGAAGACATAGTCCGTCGGTGCCCACGAAGTGGTCGGCCACAAGATACGGGCAAGAGCAGGGCTAGATTTTGAGAGCAGGCGTAAAAGGAAAGGAGTTTGACTATATATGCAATTTTTTCGACGAACCGTTGTGCGATTGCAAGCGGCTTGCTGCAGGGATGCATCATTAGACCCTTTGCATATCAATCTTCTCCTAGTCCATTGGGTGAAAACGCTATGAGCATGGATGGCGGGGGCGTGCATGACACAAGGCTCCCGGTGACATCGGTCGTTTCTAAATTTTATTACGCTGAGGGGTGACATGTTAGCCAATAAAACGAGGCATAATGTCAAGCTACTGGGCACGCACCTGACACCCGAGAAAAAACAAGACGGTCTTCTTTTTTGAAAGATACGGTCGATGTCTGGATTCAAGTGGTGTACAAAGCTCCGTGGAGCGCGCTCAGATAGACGACACAAAGATTCGACAATGGCATTTTGAAGAGTAAATGGTATCAGTACGGTACGAATGTCATAATAACAACGCTGGGACGGTGAGTGAGTCTTGGTTATCTCGGGTTACAGAAAGATATGACACACCCTCAGCGCGCCCATACGCGCCTCTATCATATCCGGACACACGACATCTTCATTGAAGATCCAAAGTTCCATACTCGCAAACCGCGCTCGACAAGGCTCCTACTCTACGCGATATGTATCGTGTGTATCCAGGCTAAGTTCCCCGGGCCTGCCTTGGATTACGCGGTGAGATGCTGTCAGGAAAGTGACCTAGGGCTTACACTCACCTAGACCTTCTATATATTACAGCCAGCTACGTATGAAATCTGCCGTCTATAGATGTAAGTGTATACAAAACGCAGTTTCTGCAGTGCGACATGTAAGGAACCGCGTAGAGCAAAAGACAAGAAGCGGAACGCGGCGCCGCGCGAGCCTCGAGGAGCCGACCACGTGGACGACTTGAAGTAAATAATTCCATGACGCGCCGGACAGGTCTTCTCCTCCCAAGTTGCGGCCCTCGGTCTCCCCGTTTGCCCAGCTGGCCAGTGCGCATTCTCATCTTGGAGAGCTACGTATAGTGCTGGAATTGGCTCGCGAAACTCGTTTCTAGGCTTGCACACCGCGTAAATCGTGTGAATTTCGTCGAGGAACTCTTGGGTCTGAGCTCACGATTGCCTACCAATTTACGAGTCTGCTACCGGTGTCACTGAGACTTGTCATCGACACTCAAGTGTGCTCTCTGCGTCGTAAGTCATTTATTTTATGCTTGAGTACTGCTGTCTGAGTACTATAATATCTGCCTTTCTCAGGCCCTCCGGATTCTCGTCACGACTGGATATACTGCACCAATTAATGCGACCATCCCTGTCTACTCTCTTGCATGGATCCCATACCTCCCGTTCATCGCCTCCCAGCAGAGCTGCTGTCAGTTATCTTCATTCACTGCATCCCCGAAGGGAGCCTCGCTCCGCTTCCGCGTGACGCGCCAATGCTTTTGACCGTGGTTTGTAGCCACTGGCGACGAGTCGCACTGTCTACCGCTAGGCTTTGGTCATCGATAGCCGTGTGGCTTAACATGCCCACGAACGCGGCCCTCCTGGATACATGGCTTGCACGTTCTAGGAAATATCCTATGTCGCTGACGCTACTGTCCGAGCAATACCAGGGTCCCGTCGCTACAGAGTGGATCCAGCGGCTCACTTCAATTTACCCACGTGTAAAGCATCTCAGCTGTCGCTTCCTCATGGCGGAATACAGGTTGCTCTCAGCGATGCGTGGCCAACTCTCTTCGCTCAGCTCGCTCGAGATAGTGCCGTCTCACTCTGAAAAGTCCACAGTCATTCCACATATCGATGACCTCTTCTACTCGTCACCCAAACTGCACGATGTCACCCTCCCCGGCCAGCTGCTCTCCCTGCGCACCCTGCTGCCATGGTCCCAGCTGACGCGCATAACGGTCAAGCTCTCTCAAAATGTGGACATTACGTTTGCCCTGACGCATATGCCGAATCTATCCTACTGCTTTCTGCACAACGAGCCCGAGTCCCGACGTTCCCCTAGCAATGCGGTACTACACAACGTGGTGCGACACGCCAAGTTGGAAACCCTGATCGTTATAGCCAATGAGTACGCCTTCTACTCGGTTTTTGAGCGGTGCACCCTCCCCAATTTGCGCAATCTTACGCTCGGCACCCAGAGTTACAGTCCCGCACCCCCCGCCTCATTTCTTGCCTTTCTCAAACGCTCGAAGTGTGCCCTCCGCAAACTCGCCCTCACCACGCCGTTCTACAGCACCACAACGTCGGCCTGTCTAGCCCACTGCCTAGACGTCTTGCCGACGATCACGAAGCTCAAACTCACCGAGCTCGATCACCCGAACCAGGACTGCGATACGCTGGAGGAGCTCGAGGCGCGCACGACCGTGCGGGACGCCAGCGGCACCGCTGTTGTCGAGCACGTGCTCCTGCCCCATCTGCGCATTCTCGACGTGTCGTGCGCGAGGCTGCATGACGACTTTGACGGGCGATTTCTTCGCATGCTTAAGTCGCGGTGGCGAAAGGGCGGAGGCTCGCACGGCGACGGGGAACAAGATGGTCCAGCATCCGCCTGTCTTGAGCGAGTTACATTGCGTTTTCTTGCGGAAAGGCCGTCCGCAATGCTCATCGAGGAGCTGAAGAAGATGATGCACGATGGACTGCGCATTGTTGTCACTGTGCGTCAAGTTGTGGTATTGCCATGACCAGGCGGTACGCGCTCTCTCGGAGCCCAAGTCATTCAGCCCATCCTCTTCAGCATGCAGCCTGTGATCCAAGATCTGTACGATTTCGAAAGCGGTGTCATTCAGAAATACTTGAATCATGAGGAGATTACTCTGGACCTCGACCGTACACATTAACCACATTCGCGTCGGAAATCAAAATCAGTATACTTTGAAGGAGGAACTGCACATGCAACGCAGGCAGCTTTTTGTTGTGCTATGTATCAGCAAATTGAGTGTACAGAAATCGAAGTCCTACAAGTTGTAGTAGTAGCGTGTCTACTATCCTAGCTTTGGGTATGTCAATCCGTTCGGTAGCGGGCCACTCTTACCCCAATTTTGTATAGGGTCGCTATGCGCCTCACAGCAAAGCATGGCTCCTACAGTCGCGCCAAACTCCTCGTGGTCGATGTACCTGGCATGACCAACGTCTTCTTCACCCTGAGCGAGATCGACGTACACGACCAAAGGCCCCGCTGGAAAAGCCGTAGATATAATCATATTGCGAGGCCGGACGTCGCCATGGAGGACGCCCTGCGCGTGAATTGCGTTCACACCCTGGAGACTGGAGATGAACTGCGCCAATTTAGCGACATCGAGCCATGGTATTCATACAATGCAACGAGACACTCACCACCTCTTTCAGTTTGTCAAACGTCTCGGGCTTCACGTCGGTTGGCACCGGCATGTGATCAGGGTCAGAATTGTCGTGTAGGGTGTCCAGGTACTGTGCGACCGTATGCCCCTGGATGTATTCCATCGTCAACATCCACGCGCTTTCTCCGCATGGTGTCTCAACCTGGGAGATAGTATATAAGTGTGTCAACTATCCGAATGATCGCAGCACACCTACCGTCTGTATGCCAAAATAGTAAGGAATCTCGCTACCCTGAAGAGACTGCAGCCGCCGATACATCCAATCCTCCGTGTACGCCACTTTCTTCGGAGGAATGTAATCCATGTAGGCCTCCGGGAGAATGAGAAGCGAGGGCTGAACAACCTTAACGACGACTTGCCCGAGCACTCGGTCTCCAGCAGTGGCAGCGGAATCTACAACGCGGGCCAGCCAAACTTGCCCCCAGCGGTTGTAACTGCGCCCCTGATAGAGTGCCTCTTGTAGGACGACGGAATATGAGTGTCCGGTCTCTGGCAGTCTGTCGACAAAGGGAGGCAGAGGACGGCCGTGCAAGTGCGGTGCTACTTGACTAGGCGTAAACGCAAAAGTCGTGCCAGCGGACAGTGGGTTGTCGTATGCCGCCTGACGCAGATCGCAGAGCTTTTCCATGGCATCGTCCAAAACGAGATCATCGCTGAAGTCGTATTCGAATTCCGGGTCGTTTTCCATCTGCATCTTGAGTTTGACAAGCTGTGATATGGAACTCGGGCGATCGATGGGGTTTGCAAGAACATTCAAACGAGCGATCCTGTCTTTATAGTGACAGTGGCCGAAGGCCAGCGGCCTCGATGCAACAGCGTTGCCCGCAGCTGTTTGTATGTCAACGGCATTGGGACGCTGGCAAGACGCTGGGGTGCTTTGGGTCTTTGATGTGGCTGTGCACGAGTCTCGATTCGGAAGTTGTTGTGGTTGCCGAACGGCGACAGCGTGTTTCGTGAGGTTTCAGTGCACTGTGCCTACCATCCTCCTTCACGATCTGCAACTGCCAGTGGTCGATTAAATGTCACAAAGCAAAAGACCTTTCAATCCTGCCGGACACATCATCTGCCTACCGCTCTCCTGACTATCTCTCTTCTGAAGCTCTCCGTTGCATTGGGCAGTGACGATCACAATGGACCCGGACGATCCGGAATTCCAGCTTGGCTTCGATGTCGACCTCGACGCTCTCGTGTCCAGCCTGAGGAGCTTACGCAAAGCGGCTATAGAGAGACCACTCACCGTGGGCACGTCTATCGTGCTCACACTGACGCGAGCCGTCCCCCACCCACGCGGCCGTCCTCTGCCTCGCTTTGCCTCCCGGCTACCCGAGACTGGCAGAGCCTACACCATCGTGCTTGAAAAGGCTTTCCAGACTGGATGTGACGCTTTGGCCCAGGTGTAGTTGGCTCGCGTCGTAGATCCGGAGTCGCCCGACGAGTTCCTCGGGCAAGTCGTTGCCAAAATTATCTAGCCCTCGCTATTGAGACATCCCAACCAAGACTGCGACTACCAGTGGAATTATATTCCCCCGAAGAGACTGGCTTATGCCGAGGACCAGATGTATGGGAACCTTCAGGCTCTCCAGGGATGCGAAGTCCTGTACTTTTATGGTATGCAGACCGTACGAGTTCATTCATTATTTTCGTGACTTATGCGTATAACGCGACGCAACACGTCGTCATGCCTTGCGGGGAAAGCGCCTGGATCCACGCAATGTGATACATTGAGGGACAGACTATTCCTCAATGGTACTTTTCACGACGACCCGGGGACATGCATGCGCCCGAATGACTTAGGGCCGGAGGTTTGCAACAGATCCAAACCATTCGTGGGTTCTGTCATTCAAATGCCCTGCCCCTCCCGTAGTGGCTGACCATAATTGTGGGTTTGCAAGCGATCCACGCCCGGGGCGTCTTACTCGGTGACGTCCGGGCGGAGAACATGATCATATCTGCGGCGTATCCTGCCGGGCCACAGATCGTTTTTATCGACTTTGCGTTGAGCTGCAACATCGTGGACTTCCCTACCCGAGTCGACAGAGAGGTATACAACGCATGCTTCGAATGCGGGTGCTGCCCCGAGCATTGGGATCCGATGTATGCGTGGGCCCAGAGCACGGCTCTGCCGGGTGGATGGATATGCAAACCCTGAAAGCCATGTACACACATTTTATCTTAAGATTGTTGTCGCGGCTGCCGGCCGTGAACCGCTCAGTGAACGTTTGAAGACTTTCACTTAAGTGAAGTACTTTGTATTGCGAGAGCAACGAGCAGTGCCGTGCCACCGAGTCGAGAGCTGGGTCCTGTGTGTTTTACGGTTACCGTTCTTGAAGTATTACAGTAAGTACTCACACTCAATAGCAAACATTGGATGATAAGTGAAATGTATTCAAGGATCGAAAATGAACAGAGGGAAAAAGAGTGTTAATTTATGGTAGTGCTGCATAGGTATCTCGTATGACGATATTATTCTTCTTCGCTGTCCATGTTTACTCGGGCTTGACCCGCCAAATTACAGCAGCAGCAGCGACACCAAGCACTAGAATGCCCGCCGCAGTCGACATATATGACACCTGCTGAGGCGAGGTCCAAGCGATACCGCACATAGTGAGCAACGCGCGAAAGAGCCACAAAAAAGCACGCACAGGATCCACGAGCCCCTTCCCGGGTTGAACGCTATGACCGTTGGGCAGGCCAGGCGCCGTTGCGAGCGACAACACACCGTCCTTCGTATCGAGGTCCTGCGCGTCGCTCACCTCCTCCTTCACAGACGGCGCAGACGACGCCGGCGATGCGAACTGTTCTGCAACGCCGTCCTGGACGGCGGTCGCAGGGCTTGGCGAACGAGAGCGTGAGCCCGACGCCGACCGGCCTCGCGGTGAGCGTTTCCGCCGGTGCCGAGGCCTATTCGAGTCGGCTGACAGACTGCGCGGGCTGGGGGGCGTGATGAGGCCGTTCACGCGGCGGTCGTGCTGCTGCTGAAGCGCATTGACGCGCGCGGCGAAAGACGCTTCCACACTTTTCACCTTGCTTTCCCACTCCTCCCGCGCACGCGCAAGCCGCTCGCGCTCCGTGCTCCACTCTTCTCGCACGGTGCCCCACTGGCCGTCCACGCTCTTTTTCCACTCCGTCAGCATCTCCGTGAGCGACTCCCGCTCGGGCTCGGGCTCAGCAGCGGCCGGCGACTGGATCTGCTTGGAGACTAAGGCCTCGAGTGCCTCTATCTTCGTCTCGAGGGCGGAGATGGTTGTTTGCGCAGCGGTATGCTGCGTCTGCAGAGAATTGGATAGCTCAAGCGCGGATTCGAGTTGGGTTGCCAGCGTGGTGAGCCTTTGTGTAAGGTCGTCTACAGCAGCTGATAATACAGGGGATTGGGGACGGTGGGGTGCCGAGCGATGGCGCAGTCCATAGTCATCGTCACGCATGCCCATGCCCGATGGCTCGGGCGTGCGCGGACGGCCAAGATCTTCGCGTGTCCGACGCCTGTCGTCGTCCTCTTCGTGCCTCTCGGCCTGGTCCTCGTCTTCCTCCTCAACACGCTCCAGCTCATGGGGTACGACGGTGTGTATACTCGAAGCGTCGTCATCGTCGTCGCGATACCGCTCCGCCTCCGCCTCCTGCAGTTCCTGCTGGCGCTTCCGTTCGTCGATCTCGTGCTGGCCCGCCTCGACCACTTCCCGCAGGGTCTCGACCTCGTGCTTAATCGCATCGTGCTCGGCGATCATGCTCTCGAGACCACGCATTTTGTCGATGTGTTCAGCAAGCGCATTGCGCGTCTCTTCAAGTTGCGTCTGCATGGTGGAGAGTGCCGGCTGCTCCGGCTCTTGGTCGGGTGATGCCGACTGGCGCCTCTGGTGCAGGGGTTGAACGGGGGGCAGATTTTGCGGATAAGGAGGAAGGTTGGGGGGCTAACTCAAAACAGATTAGATTGTCATAAGGAGGCAAGGAGAAGGAATGACGCACTAGCGCCCCGCCCAACGTCTCGTGGATCTCTCCCATTACGCCGGTCGTGCTCGCTAGCTCCGATCCAGTCTCCCTGCTCTTCTGGAGCTCGCCCTGCAGCCGGCTCAATATGTGGTCGAACGTCAATCCGCTCTTGCCGGGAGGTCGCATCCCGCCCATGCCTCCGAGGCCTTGCGGCTGTGTAGGCGGACGACGCTGAGACGGACTGAAGTTGTATCCGTTCGACTGTTGTGGTTGATGACTCTGCTCGCCGCGAGCGGCCGCTGCGGCTTCAGAGTCGGTGAACACGCAGACAGCACGGGCAGCGACTTTGCGGTGCATGACCGTTTGATTGTCCTCCCCGACGATGTCTATGCCGAATTCCTGTACGGGCGTGTGTGAGCGAGTCGAGCATGGTAGGGTTACACGCTACGTACAATGATGTCGTCCGTCTTTATCTCGTACGGCTCGGACTCGACGCCTTCGGCACTAAGACGCTCGCTGTTTATGAATGTGCCGTTCGAGCTCTTGACATCTTTGATGTATATCTAAAACCATGTTCATATTTTTTGCCGCTCGTAAGAGGACACATGCACCAGACATTCAAATCTGTGAGCGTACCTTGCCACCTTCTTCCCAGACCTCGGCGTGCTGCCTGCTGAGGACTTTCGAGTCAAAATAACCATTTCTTTCTCCGGGAGACGACTTTGCATTGGTCTGGCGTCCGATTTTGACGTGCTGACCGGGGGGTAGGGCGATGTGTTTTGGAACAAAGGAGCTGTTGAGGGGGTATAGATAGAGAGCAGGGCACGGTGCCTGCTGGGACGGCCCAGGGCTGGAGTTTGCAAATGGATTTGGGGCTGGCATTGCGAAGATATGATGGAAATCCAGATGTTGAAAATCGAAAGAATGGCAGTCGCTATATCGGTCGGAATTTGCGACGCTAGCGACTTTTGTGCCGCGTAGAAAGTTGCTTGGTAGAGGACGGTCCTATATTACAGGCTTTGCAGCTAGGAGTGCGGGGAGATTTGAAGCCAGAAATGCGAAAGAGAAGCCACGAAGTGAAGAGTCAGGACCAGGCTGGACGGTGCGAAAGGAGCCTCGTGATAGCGACGTTCCTGACTTACAATCCTAAGTAAGCAAAACAACATTTTATTTATTTATTTTTGAATCATTTGGCCTCTCTCTTGACTCTATCTGACTAGACTAGTGGTAACCGTCTGACTATGAGAGCGAGCGTCCTCCACCTCATTGACCGGTGACCGGTGACCCCACGCAATTGCTTTCTGTTTCTACGCTGCATTGATGGAGGACGATCCTGAATTCCACTTGACCTCCTATGGAGATGTCCGCACCTACGTTGACACGCTTGAAAGCTTGCGCGAGGCCGCCTTCGACAATCCACTCACCGCCGGTACAACTTTCACGCTTGTACTCAAGCAAGTCACCCTGCATCCACATGGCCGACCTCTGCCTCGCTTTGCCGCCCAGTTGCCCGAGACTGGTGCTGTCTACTCCGTTATACTTGATAGGGTGCTGCAGACTGGCAGTGGGTGTGATGCTTGGGGCCAGGTATGGCTGGCTTGTGTTACAGACCCAGCTTCACCCGATCAGGTCCTTGGGAACATCGTAGTCAAGCTCGTCCAACCCTCGCTGTTATATCACCCGGATCCAACGTCATTCTATCAGATGTATTGGACCTCTCCCAAGAAAGTGGCGTACACCGAGGACTGGGCGTATAGGAAGCTTCGTTCTATCCAAGGCTGCGAGATTCCATACTATTATGGCATGCAAACAGTACGATTTTCATTCTCTCATGGTTGAATCCTTCTGAACAGAGGTCGTCTAGGTAGTGACTCCTAGCGGAGAGTGCGCTTGGATCCTTGCAATGGAATACGTTGAGGGGCAGACTATCTGCCAATGGCTTGACTCCTCTCACAATAAGGACTCCGGTGGAAGCCTGATACCAAAGGATTTGACACCGGAGATGTTCAAGAAGTTGAAGACGCTGGCAAGCTGTGTTTCTCCATCGCTAATATACACATATGACTGACTTTACTGCAGCTTGTTGATAGCCTTGAAAGCATCAGGGCCATCCATGCGCAAGGTGTCTACCACGGTGATATACAAGGGCAAAATATGATCTTGTCTGCCGCTTTCCCCGCTGGGTCTCATATTGTCTTCGTGGACCTCGCGGAAGCTATGGCTATTGACGACGACGACGCCGGTGATCTTGTCCGACTTGACGAGGAGGGGACAGAAGCATGCCTCGCCTCATGTGCATGCTGCGATGAGCACTGGATTCCTGTACAGGAATGGGCAAAGGAAGGCCCGTTGCCAAATGGATTGGAGTATCCAGACCCGTATCAAACCTAGAGATCGTTCTACTTGGCCCTCGAGCCAAAGGCCTCTTGTCATGTATGACAGAATACTACTCCCTTTCATATCTTGCAAATTTTGGTGTGAATCCGGCAAGTCTAAGTACGAGCGAAGAAAAGTAACAAAATCACTTTTGTTTTCTGTGGCACTACTGCATCGTTGTTCGGCAACCATAACGACTTCCAAATCGGGACTCGTACAGCTTCTTACAGCCACTAAGCCACACAATGTCTCTGTACCCCGGACTCTTCCTCAGACTTCTCAGGCTTTGCGAGGTGCGATCACTGACCAGCATGCAAATGGAGGTCGACCCGGATTTTGAATGCGACTTTCGCGATGAAGAAGTCTTGCAGGCTGCCGTGGACGAGCTACTACGTCTGGGCAATGCCGCGTGCGACTGCCCGCTGACCGCCGGGACGACCTTCGCAGCTACGCTCAACTGCGTGACGCCGCACCCGCACGGCCGCGCGCCGCCGCGCTTCGCTTCCCAGCTCAGACGCGCGTATGCTATCGTCCTGGACCATGCACTCCACGCGGAGAAAGGGAAACTTGAAGTATGGCTCGCCCACGTCGTGGATCCTGCTGACGGAACGGTCGGAGAGATCGTCGTCAAGGTCGTACAGCCCTCCCTCCTCGTCCTTCCGGATCAGCCTGAATACGTTCCACCGAAAAAGGTAGCATACACCGAGGACTGGATGTACCGGCGGCTCCAGCCACTTCAGGGATACGAAATCCCGTACTATTTTGGTGTACATACGGTCGGTGGCGCCCCGTCCGTGTAGATGTCGCGTCTTACGTCCTTCAGATAGTGACGCCCAGCGGTGAAGGCGCATGGATGCTGACAATGGAATACATCCAGGGCCACACAATCACACAATACCTCAATACACTCCACGACAGTTCTAACCCAGATATCACGCCGGTGCCGATCGATGTGACACCGGAGACACACGACCGCATGAAACAAATCGTACGTATTTTCACGTCGCATAAATTACAGCGGCGTCTTGTGTTGCTAACCCGGCGTAGATGGTCTCTAGTCTGGAAGGCATTAATGCGATCCACGCAAGGGGCGTCCTTCACGGCGCTGTCCAATCGGACAACATAGTCATCTCGACGGCGTGTCCCGCGGGCCCGCTAGTTGTGTATATCGACTTTGCACGCGGAGTAGAGTATCCTGGCGATAACACGCATGCGATCGATAACGAGCAGTACGCAGCACCTCTGTTCGCTATAAAGTGCTGTGCAGCGCACGGATACCCTCTACAAGAATGGGGCAAAAGCGCGCTGTTTCCGAATGGACCGAAATATCCGAGGCTGCGATGGTAAGCAGGCAACCTTTCGTCTTTGCACCATCAATCCTCGCACTCACCGTGCGATCGAAAGGTTTTTACAAGCCATGTTTAGCTAGCCCGGTACCGTTGGGGCGCAATAGCATGCGATTGTCCGCTACCGTGAAGCTGCGATGCAAATCGAGGTAACGGGCGACCTTGGGGATGAGCACTGATGCGGGAATCCAATGGGAATGCGAAACCAGTGGTGCCACTGCGGCGAAGGGGTGGTCCATTGCGGCTTCACGTAGGTCATCGAGTTCCTCGATCATACTTCCGAGTAGGCCAGGCAGTCTAAAGTCTACGTACTAGACATTGGGCGGTCGTCCATAGTGAATGTGAGATGCCAAGGTTTGGGGATCAGAAAATCGAAGACGTATGTATAGCACCTCGGAGAGGGGAGCAGACTGCGTGACCATCAGCCACCTGTAAAGGCAACATGGAATATGGAACATACGGCTAGTTTGAAGTGGCACGGCGACCGCGACTCTGTGCACTTTCGCGAGTATTCACTTGACTGTATGGTCGTTGTAAGCGCGTTGACTGGGTCACTGGGACGCGCTCACGCTCGTGTATGAGGCATTTTCACACTGGCAAGTGCCTCGCGGCTGAAATGAGGCTAGCCAGCACTGTTGTCTCTCGGTCAGACTCGTTAACGACGTGCACCCTCGAACGGTATAAATCCCCCACTCACCCTAGCAGCTTCGCCCGCGGCAGACTATAAAACTCGTCATGCAGATGGAGGACGACCCGGATTTTGACTACGATTTCAGCGATTCTAACGAGGTGAACTTGTAAGCAGTGCGCAATGCGGCGTGCACGTGGGGCAAGCCACTTGAAGCCGGCGCGACTTTCTTTCTTACGCTCAACCGAGTCGCACCGCTTCCATGCGGTCGTCCTTTGCTTCAAGTCACCGAGCAGCTGTTAGAGACCAGACGCTCATATGCTGTCGTTTTAGAAGAGGTACTTCGTCCGGGGCGCGTTTACAACCGCTGGGGGTAAGTCAGGCGCGCGCGCGTCGCGAATTGTGCTGCAAAGCGACGAGACGCTCGAGGACATTGTGGTCAAGATCGTGCAGCCTTCCCTTCTCACCATCCCGGGAATTGCATGGGCCACGCTCCTCCAGGGTTGGACGTATCGACGGCTGCAGTCTCTGCAAGGACGCGAAGTCCCGTACTATTTCGGCATACAGACGGTGAGTGCTGCGACGTTTACGCTACACCCGTGTTTCCATTGACCCATGCTCAGATCCAGACACCTTGCGGGGAGAGCGCGTGGATTCTCGCAATGGTGTATGTCCGAGGGCATACAATCACTCAATATTTAAGTACTATCCACGACAACTCTGATCTTGAACATATGCCGATACCGACGGATGTGAGCCAGGAGACTTTCTTCAAATTGAAACGAGTGGTAAGCGATGCTCCAGTGTACCCCTCCTAGTGTACTAAGTCGCTCACTTTGTGCAATAGTCCATTTCCAGCCTCGAAGGCGTCAACGCGATCCATGCATACATGGTGACGTTCGCCCTGGAAATATGAACATATCCGCCGCGTTTCCGATAGGGCCCTCAGTCGTGCATCTCGCGCTGGGCGAGGAGTTTCTTGGGTTCGCTCGGTATATCAACCACGAGCAGCTCGGGGCGACTGTAGGGCTTTGCTGTGTTGTGCGGAGCACAGTTAACCTATACAAGATTGGGGTAAGAGTATTATGTTGCCCTACGGTCTGAGCTGATCCGGAGTGGCGGTCAGTGCTTAACCCTTGCGCGTTTCAATGTCATCAATATTTGTCTGATCCATTGGTCTACAGCGCTATTCTAAACGATTATTTCCTGCTGAGTACTGTGGATATCCTTCACAGTAAGTAGACAAATTGGATCTGCCCTCTGGACATTTTTACCCGATGTCTAGTCAGACAAGGTAGCTTGTATCGTGCCTCAGCCCTCAGCCCTCAGTATGCAGACACAATGTCAACATTTCAGCGCTAGTAGTACAATTATCATTTCGTAGGAGGAAACTTGCTCGACGCCACTGCTGAGCACATGTTCTCAACCCTCGTGCCGAATTCGAACGCGCGTCTTAAGCTGTCCTAAACATCCTTGCACTTGCCAGCTTGACGACGTTAGCACTGCAGCACTGAAGTCGGGTGAGTACGAAGATGCCTCTCGCTCTTTCCATGTTCTCCGAGTCTCTCATCATACAATAGTCAGTACAGACTATACCAAATATCGTATATACAGGCCAGATACAGGCTGTATACGGCCTTCCCAAACTGCACGATGTCAACGACTGTTCCCTTGGACAAAAAAAGATTCATTCCACTAGGTCTGTCGTTACAATGGGCCCAGACACAATTTAAGTCTTAGCAGAGATCCTGATATACGTGTCGGAAATAGAGAACAACCCGGAAGTGATGTCGCACCTCGCGCATCGTCTGGGGCTCTCCCCTAAGCTCAGCTTTCACGATGTATACAGCATCGACGACCCCGACCTCCTTGCCTTCGTTCCCCGGCCCGCCTACGCCTTACTCTTCATATGCCCTGAATAAACGTACTGCGATACGCTCGGCGAGGAGAACGCGAAAATGCCAACGTACGATGGCGCGGGCGTAGATGAGCCTGTGATCTGGTTCAAACAGACGATCGGGAACGCGTGTGGGCTAATCGGCCTGCTCCACGGCGTGTGCAACGGGGAAGCCGCGGCGTACATCCAACCCGGCTCCGATTTCGAGCACCTAATGAAAGAGGCGATACCGCTGAAGCCGGAAGAGCGCGCCGAGCTCCTTTACCAGTCGGCGACGCTCGAGGCTGCTCACCAGTCAGCCGCACAAGAGGGTGACACGGTGGCCCCGCCCGCAGAGGAAACCAACTATTTGCATTTCATTTGCTTCGTCAAGACCGGCAACGGGCACCTGTGGGAGCTGGATGGAGGACGGCCGGGGCCGGCTGACCGCGGCATGCTGGATCCTGAGGAGGACGTTCTGAGCGAGAAGGCGTTGCAGCTCGGCGTGAGGGCGTTTATGGCTAAGCAGGCAGAGCGTGGTGGCGGGGACCTTAGGTTCAGTCTTGTCGCGCTAGGACCGGCCTTGGACTAGGCGACGGAATTGGAACGGCTGAAACAGTGGGCAGCGTTGCCGGTCCATTGCTGTATAATTCTGTAGGTGGATTTGTCAGACACGAGCATCGGCGGAAAACAAGGAATGAACCGATTGCGCACTGAAGGATGCGTTCCGTTTGTGCTCTCTAGATTCGTCAGTTCAGAGCAGAGGTCCAGCACAGCGGGAATGGACAAGACGAGTGCATGACGGCAAAAGACATCATTGGGAGCTGGGCCACTACAATAGTTATCATGAAAGTGAGCATATGCCGGAATGAGACACCGGGTCGTTCTAGGGTCGGCGAGAGCTCGTCTACGCACCTATTTCAATCTTAATCGTAGGGTTCGGTCACGGATAGAACGAACAGCAAGTGCAGTGCGGGCTCTTTGGACTCGAACCGGCGTTGAAACTGAAAATTTCGAGGGGCGTAGTGGGATAGTGCAAGAAAGAGTGAGCACAGTGGGCACTAGCTCCCACGACGGCCATGCCAAACTTTGCGGTGCTTCGAGTTTTTGCATGTTTAAGCGACCAACGGATGGGGGTGACTGCAAGGGGCAGCGGACATGGTTATTATTAGGATGGATGTCCTGGTCCTGAAATGGATGAGATGAATGTAATGGACGAAGCATTCAGACCCAACGAAGTGAAGTGTACCGGACCGTAGCAAGTGCAGGCCCATATCTACGCGCAGTCCTTGATGCAGCACGATGCAGTTGAGGTATCTGTATCCTACGTGAGATCCAGAAGTCGTCTGATATCGAGGTACCTCGCGTGCATGTCCTATAGAAATGACGTCAATAGGAACTCGCGATAGCAATAAAATGAGACAACATACTCAACATGCGCTCATCATATCGGCCGCATGATTGGGTGGTGGAACCCAGGCATCGTTACGAAGCATTTTTTTCGATCCGCAAGTCGGCTGCAAGTCGATAAACGTTCAACACAGCTGAGTACACGGGACCGAAGGCTTGAGCAATCCGTGTGGGGCAGACCGAGCATCGCCTGGATACACGCATGTATTGCTCACGATGGATATCGAGGGCCGAGACGACCAGGTTGGACGGAAATATCTGCGCCCGCGCACCAACGGCCATGTACTCACTTGCACGGTCACGATAACGTCCTTCGAAAACGCGTCCCAAAACATGCATACGGCGAAAGTATGATTCCGAAGACAACGTGTCTGATTCTCAATGGCTTGAACGAGGCTTTCGGCTTCTTGATTAATCCTTTGGCGCGCCCTTAGTATCGTGATGGATTACAGCGGAGACTTCCTGCGCCGCTATTTGCTGGGCAGACTGCCTGGGCTCATCTACTACGACAGACTCAACATAGACACGGCGAGAAGTCAGCCCGTGGACAGTTTTACAAAAGTGATATTGGGGTTTGGCGTACCTTACACGAAACTTGCGCTGCGCATTCTTGTGTCGAGTATGACTTGAACGACGTGCAGCGTGGCGAGTTCTACTCAAGGCGGTCACCTCGTTGAAAGCGCAAAGCGAAGTCAGAAACACGGCGGCTCTGCGCACGCTGCTCCAGGTAGAACATTCGGTCGAATTCAAGCGGAGGAAGTAGGATGCCATGACATAGCGTTAGGCCCAGTGCGGGGCCGTGTTAGGCGGTGCAACGGGAAAGTCGATACATACATAGCGTGTTTCCTTTGCCGTTTTGTCCGTTTACCATCTTCGACTTGGCCGTCCTGCCCTGTCTCGTTTCTCTCTTCCTTTCTAACTATATTTCCTCTTTCTCTCTACTTCGACGCGACGCTCCTTGTCTACCTTGACGCTTGAGGCTCCGTTATTTTCTCTTCTACAAATACTGCGGATTTCCGACCACCCGATCACTTGGCCGTTAGCCGAACAAGAGGGCACCGCACACATTTTCTATCGCTGCTCCACGTTCTGCTGTCCTTCGCCCGTCTGGAACTACGAATATGTCCTCCCAGAACGCGGTATGTATGCCACGGTCGCTGGTCGCGTGTCCACAGCGCTTAGCGTCGTTTGCCAGATCCGGAGAAAGCTGGTAATTGTTGGTGACGGTGCGTTTCGCTGTTCGCTTTCTTGGAGTATATCTAGCTCATTTACTACTCAGGTGCTTGCGGAAAGACATCACTGTTGTGCTCTTTTGCTCTGGGCGAGTTTCCAAAGGAATACGTGAGTGGCCGAAAGCTCCCGTAGCATGCTCATGCTCACTGCTTCATCGTCCTTGTTACGTCCTTACTATCGATAGCAACCAAGTGGGTCCAATTATTCACAATATATACTGAACGAATGCTGGTATTCACACCTTGCGCTGCAGCTATCTTCGAAAACTACGTCGCGGAAATCAGATTAGACGGGAAGCCCGTACAGTTAGCGCTGTGGGATACCGCGTACGTCGTCTCGTTTGTGATATTGCATGCGTGTGCTGAGTGTGCGGATGCCGTCCAGCGGACAGGAGGAATATGAAGTAAGTGCCAATCTAACATACCCGTCCAAGACCAGTCCTTACACGTTCCGGAACAGCGGCTACGACCACTGTCCTACTCCAAGTCCCACGTCATTTTAATTGCATTTGCTATCGACACCCCGGACTCCCTGGAGAATGTCACCACAAAGGTAGCATTGTCTTTCGGCATTCCGGATACCCTCGTGAAGCTGAACGATTCTGTTTGCCCACGCAGTGGATAGAGGAAGTGCGCAATATATGCGGTCCGACTATCCCTATCCTTCTCGTTGGCTGCAAAGCGGACCTGCGACCGTCCCCCGAGTCACCCAACTTCGTCTCACGCGCCCAAGCCGAGCGCGTCGCCCAAGCCATCGGCGCACGTGCGTACAAAGAATGCTCCGCGCTCAAGATCGAGGGTGTCGATGATGTCTTCGAGGCTGCGACGCGTGCAAGCATGCTCATGCGCGAGGGAATTAGCGGCAGCGGCGGGGGGCACCATAGGCGGAAAAGCAGCGCGAAGAGCGGTGCAGAAGAGGACGACGCCGGGAAGGGCTGGAAGTGCTGCGTTGTGTGTTGAGTACTAGGTGGGCCACAAGCCCGTCTGGATGGACCCTTGGGTTTGCTTGATTGCTGTTATCCTTCTCGTGCTCGCTTGCTCGCTCGTGTAGGCATAGCCTGTTGTCGTTGGCGCTGATCTCATGCTAATGTTCTATTGCCTTCCTTCCCCACCCCCCTTGCATCGTTCTGCCACTATTCATGAACGATTTCCATAGCGTTCGCGGATCTTTCACAACCGTTCTCAATCCTTTGCTCCTGCCTCTGCACGTACTTATATTTGTGCCACCGAATCTTGTTTCGTAGCGGACACTATTGTTAGAAATACACAAGGATTGCTTGATTTATCTCACTAACTATGCTATGTACGCACAAGAAAGGCGCGCAACCGTTACTTCGGAAGCCACGGTGGGGGTCGAGTTGAGGCTATCATCCCCATGCAGGGATCGTCCGCTTGGGAGATGACATGGAAAGACACGGTGCCACATGCTACGATGTCGAGCCGGATGAAGAAGGATGGTGCAGAGGCGCAGAGGCACTGCCGTTCGGGGTAGGTAGCGTGCCGGAAGAGCCGTTGCCTGCAATACCCGGAAAGCCAGGGTGCAAGGTCGCTTTCCGCGCCCGCTCCCGCGCGGCGCGAGCGTGTCTTTTCTTCTCCTCGCTGCATGCCTTCTTCTCCTTTTCCGCGCACTCACGTTGCACCCATTCGTGCACGTCCTTGACCGCGTCCACGGGGTTCATCTTCCTGCTGAGCAGGTAGCCCTGCAGTTCCGCAGTGGAGAGACGGTGGTCGGGTATAGCGTCTGCGAAGCACGCCGCGAGGTCCACGGTTGCACCGTTCGCTGCAGCGGTAGTGGGGGAGCCGAGTGCATCTGCATGACCCGACGCCTCCGGAAAGCGTGATCTCGGGAAAAATCGCTCGAAAAGCAGACGGGCTTGGTACTTTGATGCGAGCCTGTATTCCACTTTCACATCAATCCTGCCCGGGCGCAAAAGCGCAGGATCAAGACGGTCAATGTGGTTTGTCTACGGGGAAAGCCTGAGCGCAGCCACCAGGAATATGTTGTGGGGCATCATACCGTAGCAAAGAAGAGTTTGCCTTCCTCGCTGCCAACGCCGTCGACGACATTGAGCAGCCCGGACAAAGTCACGGCAGACCTAGGAGCGTCGCGTGCAGGGCGTGCAGGATGATACGCCGAGGCGAGGGCTGAATCAATATCTTCAGTTTCGGTGTGGTCGTCGCTATCGCGGAGCACAGGGAAAGCACAATCAATATCTTCGATAAGAAGAATACTGTGCTTCGGTGCATGGAAGATACGGCACGCTGGAGTACACCGTCGTCCGTCCTGGGATAAAGTTGGAAAAAATAGGAATGCAAGATTATCGGACTCACGAGCGTGAAGCTAGCGAAAGCGTGTAAATTTCGAGGCCAAGTTCGCCTGCCTGGTCGAGGGGTGCTGTCAGTCGAGGGAACGAGGATAAGCTTAGTGCCGCACGACTTCACCAATGCATATATTGTCGATGCTTGGAGCATTTGTCAGGATAAGTCACAAAGAAAGCGAGGGCTTAGCAAGGTACATACTCTTTCCAGTCCCTGGTGGCCCGTGCAGTAAGTAGCCTCGATGATGCGGAATACCAGACTCGCGATACCAATCCGCTGTCGCGAAAAACTCGCGCGCGTCGACCAAGAGCATGTCCAGGACCCCCGGCTCGAGCACAAGCGATGCAAGCGGTCTCTGCGTTTTGCGTTTGACATCCGACCATATCCGCATCGGACCCCAGTGCTGAGACAGACTTAGATGCACAGATCTGCGAGCTTGAAAAAGATGTAGACGTACGTTGTTCGATGTGTACACTATGATGCTTTTTTCGCTGGTCTCCGTGTACAGCCGTCTAGACTCTTCGACTAAATCTGACAGCACAGAGAGATCTCTTGTAAAGATACTGTGTAGCGATATTGTTAGTTTCGTGGTCCCGCTCGATTTTATCACGCCCAAATAGAAGTGGACGCACGTGAGATACAATTGCTGGCCGGTGCTAGGTGTCGCTGGCGTTTGGTCGAACATGGAGGCGAGGCTTGATTTGATTTGCCTGTCCGGCATTAACCCCCGCCTCACCTCAACCCAGTAACCCTTCCAACGAAACAACTGGGGTCTGCCGTACGTGGGAACATATTCTGCATTTCCTTCGACGTCAGGGCTCAATCGGACGCCCCATTTCCGCTGGGAGCTCCTCGCGGTGACCTCAAAGTCACGCGACTGCTGCCATACTTTTTCGTGCGTCTGGGGAATGAGATTCAGTGAGCCATATCAGTCTGATTCAAGCACGCAGAGCACGCACCAACAAGTGCACAATCCATTCGTAGGACGGGTTCCCTTCTGCGAAATGGGCCGACAAGGAGTATCCTGTGGATACACGTCAGCGAAGTCTACTTGCGATCCTGAGACGGCACGAACTGAATCTAAACCTTTCGACCACCCAGGATAGCAATCGACGCGCAGCCTCGAAAAGGGTGCCGGCCAATAGGTACCTAGCGTGCTCGTAGACGTATGGCTGGTGCACGTAGCCTGCTAGCAAATGCGGCAGCCCCACCAGTGTTCGCAGGGGTCGTTGAACGTTCATTTTTGCTCCTCAATGGCAGGTCGAGCTCGAAGTCCTGGGATAAAAACAAAGAGCACTGCATTGCTCAGGACACAGCCGAGAAGGCCATGTCAAATTGTCAATAGAGACTCCGCGGGCGCTACACATTGCATCGGTACCGATCCGAGTCGGGACTCCAGTGGACGAGTCTGCCATCTTCGTTGTTGTTATCGTGCGCGGTATAGAGTTAGTTTCTGGTAACGAGGGTCAATATCCGTCCAAGTAGAGCGGGATCCTCTTACATTGGGATAGGATGTAGCTGACCGTACATCGTAACCAAGAAATAGACTTTGGAACAACTTGAACTTGAATCAGGTCTATACAATTTGAAGCTCTCGTACTGATCGGTCCCGCGGGGTTCAAATATTGGTCGACGTCGCTCACTCGCTTGCAATGACGCCTCGGATCCTGCCACATCCATATTGCAGTCATATTCAATTATTGCTTGACCTGGTATGCTTGACTCCTCGCTTATCGTCTATACGCCTGGCAAACTTGACGAGCCCTTGACTCGGACAAGCTCGTACCACTTCCAGTTACACGCAAGATTAATATTGACGCGTGTGGAACGTGTACTCCATCCAAGTCGCGGTGTACTCTGCGATTAACTTGCCACTGGAGGCCCCGCCACAATCTGAAAAGTCCTCATTTCCCCAATGAGCACTGAGCGGTGCAAAAGGTGACTCGATAGCTGATCGGTGTTTGCCTCGCGGTAATCTAACTGACGCCTGCTATAGGAAAGAAGCACGGATGTCTCATTTGTACTGAGATCTTGCACAGGATGTTTGCCTCGAGGTAGTATGAGTCCATGTTTACGCGCCCGGGCGAAGGAGCTGCGTATAAAACCTGGGGTTGCAGATCGGTCTCCAATCCCCCTTCCGCCAGTACTGATGTCGTCGACCTTCGCAACGTCGCTGTTTGGAGGCATATCTCAGCAATACGTTTATGAGAGCGCAAAGCTGTTCATCCTCGGATCCTTGATCGAAACCCTTCGTAGACTCTGGTACTACTTCACGAACAGGCTCAGTCTCCGTGCGTCGTCCACTCGATTTTCGCATTCATTCGTAGTCTGATAATAGCCCTAATGTTAGGCTATGCTATCACTGCGCAGTTCATAAGCCCCGACCCTGCATTTGAGTGGATGTTCCTTTTCCTGGTGAGCGATGTGCAGGGATCAACTTCGAATGTCACTCTGATTATCGCCGATAAATCCCAGACACAGGAGAAAGTATGGCGTACCTCTCAGGACTTTGTCGTCTCGGCAAAAAGTTCACAGCGCAGATGGGGCGTTGGAACCGCTAAGACAGAATCAGAGAACCACGTCGACTACGTCCCAGCCTACAGCCGACCTCACCTTTTCCGCTGGCGAGGGTCGTGGATCGAGACTGACAAGAAAACGCAGAGTGAAGGAAGTAACTTTGGACAAATAACGCTGAAGTCGGTCCATCAATACTCTCTCCACCTTCGAAATATACAGTAGTGCTAATGCATGTGTAGGATTTTCTCTCGGGATATGTCGGTGTTGCATTCCCTTGTGGATGAAGCACGCCGGCGATACGCCAGTACCACAGCGCCTAATGTCATTATCCACACGGCGGACACCGTGAGTCCGAGATAGAACTCTAGCTACTAGATTGACGCGAATTGATGTGCTCGATGTAGCCTACATACGGGACCTTCGTTTGGAGCAACGTGAAACAGAAACACCACCGTCCGCTCAATTCTCTGATTCTTGAGGACGGTGTACTCGAATCCATCCTCAAAGACGCGCGCGATTTCTTTGATATGGAGGAATGGTATAGAGAGGCGGGGATTCCTCATCATAGAGGGTATCTCTTGCATGGTCCCCCAGGAACAGGGAAAAGTGCGAGCCCGTCCCTCTGTCGCTTTTATTTATATCATTGCTTACGACGGGGCTTATTGCTCACTAGCATCAACAATATATGCCATCGTAAGTTCAAATTCGATCTCGACGTCAAGGTGTCACTGACCCACTGTCGCAGGCGTCTGAGCTTGGCCTAGAGATTTACTCCCTTTCTCTTGCGTCTGGATTGTACGTTGTCCTCCGCAACTCACATTGTAAAGCTCACTCGATGTCTCTCGTAGTGTCGACGACTCGTTCTTGCAGCGTGCCGCTGCATCTATACCGAAGCACAGTATCTTGCTCATCGAAGACATCGACTGCGCATTCCCGTCTCGAGAAGATGATGAAGATGATGAAATGTTACCAACTCGCAAACAAACTTACCCGTCGCCCTTCACCATTCCACACGGGAAAAAGTCGAATGTCACGCTGTCTGGGTTGCTGAACATGATCGACGGAGTCGGCAGCGAGGAGGGCAAGTTATTTTTCGCGACGGTGCGTCTTCAACAGATACCCTTTGCCGTTTATCAGTTCTGAAATGCATGATTTTCAGACAAATTACTATGACCGATTAGACCCTGCAATGCTGCGGCCCGGACGAATTGACCTCAAAATCCCGTATAAACTTGCATCTACACTCCAAGCGCGCGCGCTCTTTGATCGATTCTACCCGGAGTCCCGCTTCCAAGACGCCCTGCTTAACCCAGTCCAAGAGGTGCAGGAAATTCTGGACCGTCACCAACAATCGTCGGAGAAGACTTTCGCGACTCTGGCAGATCTTTCGGAATACTTTGCCGATGCTATCCCGCCGCATATATTCTCCACTGCGGAGCTCCAGGGCTACCTTCTTATGTGGAAGATGCAACCCATTGGCGCTGCACTGTCTGTGCGTGAATGGCTCGAGCAAGAGACCGTCGAAAAGGCAGACAAGGCGAAACGGACCGAGGAGAGGAAGCAACGACTCAAAACAGCGAGAGAGCAGGCAAAGAAGGATGGAGAGCGCCCAGTGATAGTCAATATCGCAGACGGTAAGGTCAGTGCCGAGATACAGCCATCCGAGCCACCAGGCCTATTTTACGGACCACCGACCAGCCAGTTCCTCCCTCTGCCCCCACCGCCGCCAGTGCAGATGTATGATCCCCCTATGATGCGTCCCAGTTACAATGTGGACCTCACCAACATGTTCAATCGAACTATGTAGGCAGACCAATGAAAACGCGTACAGCCTCCCTCTTAGCGTTGGTGTCACCCTTGGCCGGAAGCCCATAAGACTTGAGGATGCCCTCGTATCGCTCTTCTGAACCGTACGTGGGATTTTGAGGTTAGACAGGTAGGAAGGCGAAGGCTACGAATACACGTACTTGTCAGATGCTCGAATTCGCCTTTCGTAGCCGGAAAATTCGGGGGCGGTTTTCCGTTCGCCATAGCAGGAGCCATTATCGGCATCTTGCTCACTGTGGCCGTAGCATTATGAAGGCGCGCATATAGACGCATCTCGCTGAGGGTGTGTATAGATTAACAAGATATTATGATGCAGACAAGGTACGAGCGCTCACTCAAGTTTCATGGCTGCGAATAATTCGTCCACCTTTTTCTCCAATGCCTCCGTCCTCGTCTGCATCTCTGCCTGCGGAAGTATCGCCTTCCCCTTCAATGTCTCGATCTCCACCCCGAGCCTTTCTTGCGACTGAACGATGGTTTCTAGTCGTTCTTGCAGTGGACGTAGATCCTGTGGAGACTGCTCGCCTTGAACAGGTGCGCTCTCGGGGACGAGTGCTAGCGCTTGCGAGGCAGCCGCAATCTGGTCAGCCATGGCTGAGAAGGACATCGAGAGGCTGCGCGTCCACACTGGAGGTCGCTGAGGCTGCGGCATAGGTGGGGCATCACGGAATGGGTCCCGCTCGCAACCGCCATTCAGTGTTGGGGTAAGGGATTCGGGTTGCGAGTCACCCGCAGTGGGGCTCATGGGGACGCTTTCTGGATCCATTGCCGGTAAAGTTGGCAAGTGCGATACTAGCGTATCGGATAGATGATGGCCACAGTGATACTTGACAGTTCATATTCATTTAGCCTGGGAGTAAGGATGGAAGGCGAGTGAGATAGTTCGCCAATATGGGACTCAAGAAAAACGTGCTCACCCACATTTCTCTGGGTGCAACCACCCAGAGCAACCGCAATTGCAGTTTGACAAATTTCACGCTTGCGCTCTCCCATCGGAGTCCTATTCGTGCGACTGGGGAGATGAGGCACGGATCGCGCAACGGTATTGGCAGGCTTTCGGGCCGCCGTCACCTCCGATGAGAAACTCGGGTGAAGCACGTACACCGAAGTGACCGCAAGTGAGCTTCTGGGAACAAGAAAAAAATTAATTTCCGTGCGAAATGTCTAACGATACATGTCGAAGCCTACTAGTTTCCTTGCATTTCATCCCGTCTTTGCGACCTTTCCCTCCACCATGACCCTTGCCGTATAGTCATCAGAATGAGCAGCTCCCCGACCAGCAGAAGCGCTGCCCACATAGTATACAGGCCCCCATCACCAATATTATCCTATATGGATGCATGTGAGTAGACCGAGGTTTTGCCTTGGTAAAACTTAAGCATGAAATCAGACCTGTAGAGGAATAGCTATCTCAGCTGCCACGAAGGCGGCGATCCCACGAAACAAACCGTCAGCTGCAACTGCCATAGAAGAGCGACCGGTGTTCGCATCCACGATATAGGAGAGTGTGCTCGAGTATATCCACCTATCCAGGAACATCTGAGTTTAGCGCGGGCTACTGAGGAAAAAAGTACTTGCATGGAGAAGAAGCCCGCCAGAAATAACATGATGCAGATGGCGGCAATATGAAGATGCTTTTGGCAGCTCCAAGCGTAACCCGCAACAGCGAAGGGGAGAAGGGGCATCATTATCTTTGTACTCTGGAGTCGCATCTTGGATAATGTCAGTAAGTCAGCGAAAAGCAAGTGCGCTACGGAAGATGAAGCTCACCTCCGGATAATATCGACCGCCGTTGCTATGTGTCATCCGTGCGACAACGACGTCTGACCACTTGCCACCCAGGAGGCTCCCACAAATCGTCCCTGTCCTGTGTGTGAGCGAGCGATCAATTTTCGATACCAGTCTCAGCGACAGCGCACCAATCCCGTAATTAAAAAGCACTAGTCCGATCTCGAGAGAATTATAACCATAAGCGCGCCCAAGGGTCCGCCCAGTCGTGTATGAGATACTATAGAAGAAACCAAATATCAAAGCTATATTGCTGTTAGCACTGTGATGCCCGAACGCAACGATAACAACCGCACCGGAGCTTGTAAGGATAGCAAGATTATGCACTCTTCGCAGCACGCGCCACAGCGGCTTGAGAGGGTTCACATCGCGGAACGACAACTGCAAGTCCGCGACTTTCGTGCCCGCTACCTCTCGACCAGGGGGGACAGTACCCAGATCAATCTTGTACACGACAGTGTCTTTGCGCGAGGCCTCATCATCGCGAACAGTAGTCATCATGGTGAGATTGTACTGTTTGGAGTCGCCGACGATTTCTCGCAGCATTATTGCCGGAGGAAGTTCTGGTGAAGGAATTCGCGGTGGGCCTCGCTCGCTTACACTGCGTTTCGTCCTGTCGAGATCCAGGTCAGCAAAGTAGTATCCGGCGAAAATGAGATAAGCGGTATACATTAGGTCTTTTTCTCGCCGAGAGAGCGCCAATTGGTATGTTAGGCTCCGTTCTCTCCTGAAGGTATCTTTGTAAAAGAGCAAGAATACGAGCGCAAGCACACTCCCGAAAATGACGAGATCCCAGTATATAGCACGCCACGAAAAACCCTGAGAGAGGGCCCCGCCGAGCAAGGGAGCGAGCGCCCGGCCTAAAGAAGGTGCAGCGTGGTATAGACCCATGACGGAGCCACGGTCAGCTACTTCGTAGATGTCCGCAAGTGTCGCCGCGCCGATGGCGAAGACGGCACTTCCGCTAGCAGACTCTATCAGAAACATCATTGCCATTATAGCAACGTCAGACGCACCCTGCACCCTCTATGCATCGCATGCCTATGACGACAGGCATGGTTGGGGCAAGCGCGACAGCCGTGGATCCAATGGTGAAGAGGGTCATCGAGGTCAGGTAGACTATCTACACGCGTTCGCATTTAGTACGTCGAGCTGTAAAACAACAAATCAATGCACCAACCTTTCGACCTTTTATTTCGCTGACAGCACTCCATATGAAGGGAAACAATCCCTGCAAGAGGATGAATACAGAGAGGCTCCAACTAACTTCCGAGCTCGAGGCGTTCATCTCTTCTTCTATATGCATGACGCCCGCTGAAATCATGCTTATGTTGAGGACACCCGACTAATGAAAGAGAATTGGAACACACGATTTTGTATGTTGGCCGCCTGTGTTGCTATCAGCGATGCAAATGAAACAGCGATCAGGATCAGCCGCTAACGTAGGCGGTAAGCATCGGGAAAACACCTGGCAAGAGTAGAACTTGCCTTCCGAAACGTTGACCATAATCGGGGGTCATCCTCCGCTACAGGTTCATGTTCGATATCTACTGGCGAAGGTTGAGAGTGAGCACTAGCAGTCACAGATTCAACGTCCACCCGCATTCTTGCAAGACGAGTAGAGAAGAAACGGTACCGTCTCTGGTGCTTTAAGCTCCCCAGCCCACATCTCCTCGAAACCCTGTTGGTTGAAGCTGCGGAATTCTCGTTCTCGGTTGCAAGATGGAAAGGCTACCCGGATGTCAATCCGTGGTGGCTTGCAAAACCGGGAGCTCTTTGGAAGAGACGAAGCATGACGGAGAAGGCTCATTTTTTGACGAAGTCGGTTCGGGAGGAAACAAGCGCGGCCGGCGGTAAGCAACTCCCGGAAGCAAGGCAAAAGGTTTGAAACTTTAATTCGGCGTACCCCTTCCCGTATCGAGAACGCTGAAGGGGTCAAGGTATCAATGCGATCGAACATTGTACAATTCATTCCTAGAGAAAGTGGACTCGTAAATGACAAACCGTGTCCACCACAAAAAACAGGATAATTTGGAGATCTTCTGCATTGGAGGAAGACGCTTGCGAAGAGTGTTATAAGAAAAAAACATCGAAGCGGGTCGCTTAATTCCCGGTCCAGCTGTGAATGTTGACATGTTCAGTACCCATTTGCAAGCGAAACATTCGACACGCAGAGAGCACTTACACGGGAGGTCCAGGAATAGGGTATGCACTCGTATCTAGATAAGACATTCAGAAGCTATGATCGAAATCGACGACACAGTGGGTACGCACTCGTGTAGGCATCGTACACAATGCCGGGTGTGTCAGGCGTGTACGCACCCGGGAAGGAAACGAAAGAAGTCGGGCTTTGCGTGCCGGAGCCTGTTACCTGGAGCTGGAGGCATGACGGGTAGAACTGGGCACCGGGATATTCGTAGGCTGTGGATCAGAACTGAAAATTAGTAACGCGAGGATTGCCAATTATATCGTTACGTGCCGGCGTGCAGTGCGATGCTAAATAGACAGATTAGCTTGGAAATGCACAACTGTGCGCAATACAGAAATACGCACATCTCGTGCCGAACTAGGTACTGTCCGGGCTTCAGGTTTGCAGGCACCGTGAATGTGTATATGCTGTCGTCTGCCGATAGTATATCAGTGGAAGCCCACAGGCCATCTGCCGTTTTGCCAGCCTCGGCGACTTTGAACCACACAGCGCTACCATCGGGCATGTCAGTTACTCAGAAGTTATGCGGGCGGGGGGTGAAGATATCTCACTCTGTACCGGGAAGCCATTGCGTGATGTCTGACGGAGCGAGAGCCATGTACGTTATCATTGGACCCTATGAAGGCTACCGAAGTCAGATATTGATCGCGTGGTGATCATGATAATCGTCTACTAACGATGTGCGAGTCAGGCCAAGTCGTCCAGTTAAGTTTGACGTCAGAGCCTGCAGCGACAGGTGCAACCAGGGCTGCTGGAGAGCTACCGACAACCCCGCCAGCGCTGTATCCGTTGCATTGCAAGCTAAATCGCATGAGATATCGGTATCCGCCAGCGCTTCAAACATGGGGTGCTCACTCGATGAGTGTCAAATCAGTGACGGGTCCTAGATAGTTCAAACTTGCTAGGTCAAAATCTCGTGGTGATTCAAAGGGGCGAAACACAAACCGTTTCCTGGAATGGGCCGAATTACGCGCTCGGGCACTGGGTCGTAGTAGGGGTCGGAGTACGGGAGATATCCCGTGTAATGCGTCGATCCAATGACAACGTCTTGGACGTAGCCGTGCGCATTAGCCGTAGAGATGAATGCGAGGGCTGCAGCAGCAGTGAATGCGACAAAACGGATAAACATGATGTGAACTGTAGTCTTTCCGCTGTAGTAGAGGTCGTCTACTCCAGGATTTATACGTGCACGGCCCGCACCAATCCCGTCAAGTAAATGGGACGAGCACTGGAATGAGTACGCGTATCGCGTATCGCATATGCACTCGCGGGATGCTCAGGGACACAGCGTCGTACCTCCTGGACGTTAGTGCAGTGCCTATCAGGTGGACGTACTCGCTGCTCGGATGCGAGGTCTAGGCGAGATTCAACCGCAAAACGCGTCACCTGAAAGACGGGATGCATATTCTCTTGGCCAACTATCACTCGGTTGCCTGGATGTTCGGAGGAACGCGCGGGCCGTCTGAGCATACGAACCATAGATTTCGGGTAATCCGCGGGAGAGTACTGTCAAAAGACACTTCAGTAATGAACAAACAGAACAGAGCTACGTGCTTGAGCATACGTTTCGAGCATTTGTGAGCGTGCATATCTCAGCGTGCCCAAGCTCGAGGCGCTGCTCGAACTCTTGCAAACACCGTATAGTGGCAATCAGATTTATCTGTGCGCGTCGCGCGAGATCAAAAGCGGGTACTGGAAGTCAAAGGATTCTTATGAGAATCGTAAAGGCAGCATCCATCTTGTCCGTCGATGTTGTGTGCAGGTACCAAGGTAAGGTTCAAACGTTCAAGACGCTTTCGACAGGTTTTGATTGGGTTTTGACGCGCCACTCGCGCCACCGGGTCACAAGAAAGACGCTTAGTCAGCGCGAGCCTCGTGTAAATGCCATCGACTCCGAGTCGGCGCACGCGTGGCCGACGAAAGCGCTCGACTCAAGCTCGATATGTGTGCTCCTAATAACGCTATTGCAGAACGTATGCTCGACATGGTCACCGACGCTTTTTCTCCTGTTACTCCCTATGACCTGGGGCCACCAGGATAACAAGATCGCCTCTGTTTAGTGCCTTTCCCAATTTCCAGCCAATTTTCAAGATGACCCAGTTCAAGATGCGCGCTGTGCTCATCAAAGACGGCAAGGGTCCCATTGAGAACCTCTACATCGGTGAGACACCCAAGCCTGTGCCAGGCCCAGGAGAGGTCCTCGTCAAGGTGCGTTCCCATGTCACCGTTTCTTGCTCTTTCGGACAAATTGAACGAGAAATCACAGATCAAGGCATTTGGTCTTAACCGTATGGATCTCCTCCAACGCGTCGGAAATTCTCCGCCCCCTCCAGGAGCCAGTGACATCCTGGGTGTGGAGTTCTCAGGAACTGTCTCCGAACTAGGGAGTGGTGTTTCTAAGTGGAACATTGACGATGAGGTGCTAGGACTCGCCCCGGGAGTATGCCTCTTGTTTTTGTGTCAGGAAAATACGCTGACTCGAAACTGGGGTATAATTCAGGGCGCATATGCCGAGTATGTCGCGGTATCCGAGAAAACTATCCTCAAGAAACCGGCTGCTCTCTCATGGGTGGAAGCGGCCGGCATTCCCGAGAACTTTTTGACAGGTTCGTCGCACCAACGGATGTTTCGACGCGGTATTCCCGCCATATTCATTCGCACCAGCTTTCCAGGCGATAGTAAGATATGGAGAAGTCCAAGAGGGCGACAACGTCCTCGTGCACGCCGGCGCGTCCGGGGTAGGCATAGCGTCTATCCAACTCGCGCGTCTCCGCAAAGCGTATGCCCATTCCCTCTCGTCCATTCCTTCCAGTACATCTGAAATCTTTCATAGTAACACCGTCACCGCCACTGCATCCTCCACCGAGAAACTCGACTACCTTTTGGCACTACCCGGCGGTGCTACTCATGTCGCTAACTACAAGACCCAGGACTTCGCCACTGAGGTCAAGAAAACGACAGGCGGTAAAGGCGTGAACGCGCTCGTCGACTTTGTCGGCCGGACGCACTGGCACCAGAATATCGATGCGCTCGCTTTTGATGGCCGGATGACGATCTTAGCATTTCTAAGCGGTGCGAATTCTACAGACCGCCTCTGGTAGTCAATATTCAAAGGGATCTTGTCCAGGCGCTGAAGTCGACAAAGTGAATATCCGGCCGATTCTGCAAAAACGTCTCCGCATACAAGGATCGACACTCCGTCCACGGCCCCTAGGGTATCAGGGAGAGCTCGTCGCAGAGTAGGCGCCCCTCGTGCACGTCGATGAACAGAAACGCACTCTAACTTATGCCAAGTTTCGCCAGCGAAGTGCTCCCCTATATCTCGGGCCGCGATGGACCAGGCCCGCTGAAGACCATCATTCACAAAGTGTGTGGCCATGAGCACGGTACAATGACCCCTTCTGACACGACTATCGCTCTCACCACTAGGTCTACCCGTGGACAGATATCCAGAGCGCTACCCGCGAGATCGACGAGAACAAAAACATGTGCGCCGCATTTCCTAGCTTGCAGATGCATGTTCAATTCATTGATCTTTACTCGTAGCGGAAAAATTGTCGCGGAGATAGTTTGAGACCTGTGCCTTCAGGCGGACATAGTATAACTCTCTAAGCGCAATGAATCCCTCACGTTTGACGCCATGGTGCTCCCTTTCTTGCGCGAGACCAATAAGCACTATCGGAGGCTCTGCAGGGAACGCCGTGGATATGATCATATTGGACCCTCGAATATTGCCGTGCGCGATACCTTCGGCGTGAATCGCCATAATGCCCTCGAAACTGGATACGGACGACGGAAAGGTAAGCTGGCCGTCACGGCTGAACGAAAAGGAGCCCGAACTCGCCAGCTCTTTGAGTCTTGCGAGCACTGCCGGCGTCACATCGTTCGGAATCTGCTATGCATCGGGGCGGCGCACTGGGACCTTCGATCTGTCGCCTAAATCCACGCGCTCTCTCCGCAAGGCGTCGCAACCTGTAACCGCTTGTAAAACGCACACTTCGCCGATCGCTGGAAGCTGCCTACCGCCTACATGCGCGGAATTTTGTACTCTTGGAGGCACCTTGGAGGGCTATATCTCCTGTACCTCACTGTACGCCAAGCTTGGGGGCGCGATACTCACTTTAGTGGTATCAATCAGGACTATCGCGACGTGCGCGACGTGTACACGTAGTGCCCTAGGCTCCTGTCCCCAAGTCACCCTGCGAGTATCAATATTTTGATATCCCAGCATACATTAATCATCATTATTGTCGGTATTGCTACTTACTATATACAATAACGCACTTCTCGCGGCCCTTGATGATGGCGTTGAATTCAATAGGGGATTACACAGTAGCGTTTTCAACCCGTTTTAAGAGCCGTTTTGGGATCCGTTTTCGATTGTTTTTCGAGATTTCCTGTACATCCAAAACGCGTCTGAAAACGAGATTCAACTTTGACAAGCCTCCGTTTTCCGCGAGCGGACTTTGAATGCCAACGCCGTTACCCGCGCTCGAAGGCCGAGCTCGCTGCCGCACACGTCGAGCACCCCATATGTTAGACACACCATTTATATTTATGTGCTATGCGCCCATATAGAGATAGAGACACAGTTGGCTACGGAAAAAGATTTGGGCCCTTAAACGCAAAATTGACCCTACCAACGTTGCCCGACGGCGTCGACAGTGACGAACATGCCGGCGGTGATGTTGATGACAATGAGCGCACCAGTTTCGTCGCTGCCGACGATGAAAGCGCCTGCTCCTGTTTCAAAGTCCGCTTTCTGAAAACGGATCTTTGTCAAAGTGAAACTCGTTTTCAACGGCGTTTTGGACAGTTTTGGATGTACACGAATTTTCGAAAACGGATTGAAAACGGATCCCAAAACGGCACTTAAAACGGGTTGAAAACGCTACTGTGTAATCCCCTATTAAATATAGCGCAGTGTTTAGTGTTGTTTGGCAAGGGCCTGCGCACGCGGCACCTGTATTTAGCGGCCTCTCATCCGGCGCTACCGTCACTTGGCACTCACTAGTACTACTTACTCGCTCGCGGGCACTGGCAGACCGACTGGTCCTTACTGCACTGCGGCGTCGCAAATACTTAGCTTCATCTCATTTATCAACACTCAAGTTGTCTATAGCTTTAGTTTAAAAGGTGTGTAACCAGACATATACAGTGCCAGTCGCGTCGCGGAACGTTACACAAGTACTCAAGTAGTTGTTCTAGCGCAATTTTAACATGGGCTACGGCCTGCGCAACCAGCCTTTCAAAGGCCTATACTTGACCTACCAACTCTTTTCAACCGTCTTCATCCGTGTTCCACTATGGGTCGCGTTCGCCATCCCTAGGTCTTGGAGACCGCGCATGTCATGGTCTATATTGCGGACATTGAAAATCAAGCTTATCCAGCATATTGGTCCAGTGGCCGCCACTACCGAGTGAGTCCTACTGGAGAACACATGTCACCTTGTGTATAGCTTATCCTGTCGATAGATTGGGACCCATCCGGGCCTCCCCAGACCACCGTGCTATCACTACAGGCGTCGGCATCAAGGGTGTATGGGTTCCCCCCGTACCTGACCTAGTTTTTGGCGAGCTATCTACCTGGAGCACCGTCGCCAATGTTCATCCCATTCAAATCCCTGGCTACTGGATCGACAAGAGCGGTCTAGACATCCCTCTTGGGCAAGCGCCGGCTCCCGGCGAGAAAGTCCTGTACTGCCTGCACGGCGGCGGGTTCATCTCGCACTCTGCCCACCCAAACGACCTTGTCGCATATATACCGAAGGGCCTGCTTCGGCACGTGGAGCCCATGCGCCGCGCCTTCAGCGCCGAGTACCGTCTCTCAAAGACCGCGCCGCACGAGCCCAGCAACCCGTTCCCCGCCGCGCTCCTCGATGCGCTCGCGGGATACAACTACCTCGTGAACAGCGTCGGATTCGCGCCCGCGGACATCATCCTCGAGGGCGACTCTGCGGGCGGGAACCTCGCGCTCGCGCTCACGCGATACCTCGTCGAGAACCACGCGAGCGGCCTGCCCGCGCCCCCGGGTGCGCTGCTCCTCCTCTCGCCCTGGGTCGACCTCAGCGGCCATGCGCCCGAGTCCACGCGCACGAACCTTGGCTCGGACTACCTCGGCGACACGACGGAACCGGCTTCTTACCCCAAGCTCGCGTACGTCGGCCCGCACGGTATCGGCGCGGCGGAGTTCAACCGTTACATCTCGCCCGCGGGGCCGCACGCGCAGGCGCGGTTCCATGGGTGGCCGCGCACGTTCGTGTGTGCGGGTGGCGCGGAGGTGCTAAGGGACCAGATCCGTGCGCTAAGGGACCTCATGCGGCGGGACATTGGAGACGATTTGACTTATTACGAGGCAGATGACGCGGTGCACGACTACATCGTGTTTGAGTGGTTTGAGCCGGAGAGAACTGAGACGCTCAAGGCGATTGCGGGCTGGGTGGGTGCATAGTGAGGATGCGTGTTGTCTTGATGTATGTATATACCCCTGCTTGGATGTCCCCGTTGGATAATATACGCTTCAGTGCTGAATATGCGCGGCTACTTAGCGAAATATCATGTCTTCGACGTTATCGATAGTTGTCTTCAGCTCTTGAGTATTTGTGCAGTGACACGAGGGTGAATAGGCAAAGGATTGGAAATGAATTATGTAGATAACTCGTGTGTAAATGAGAGGATAATACTAGGAGTAAGAGTGAGTAGTAAGGACAGGTTGGTGATAGGAAGCAATCCGCAATGCATATGGTATACGTATTTGAACTTTTGAGCAGCACAGAAACGCCGCGGGGTATATCTCAATCCCTGTGCTCGTCGGACTCGTTGATGAGTGCGACGGCCTTCTCCGACCGCGGCTTGATCGTACATTTGAACGGTTTGGGGAAACTAACACAAGGAAGAATAATGAGCGTCGGCAAGAGTGGTTGAGACGCTACACACCTAATTGTCCCCGTCGTGTTCTCGTGCACCGGTGTGATCTCGACACCGTCCACCACCGCTTTCGAGATGTCGAACACAGCGAGGGCCGTGGCGATGACAATCCACACTGACGACTCTGCCATGTGCATGCCCGGGCATATGCTGTTCATAAGGTTCAGTAGGAGAGTCGGCTGTGCGAAATAAAGAAAAGGGCGTACCGTCTACCGAAACCGAAGCAGGCGTGTCGTGGGTCACGCTGCGCGGGTTTTTCTGGTGTCGCAATGTGCCGGGAGGGGTCGAATTTGAACGGTTCCGGGTATACCTGTTACAACATGATCAATAGAGGAGCGCGGAGCAAGATCAATTGTGAGCCACCTGTGGGTCATGCAGCATTTGCCTGGTACAAGAGAGCACTGTGTAAGTCAGTACGAACCGCATCAGGGGAAATAGCGCACCATAGATTCGCGATAATGATGGATCCTTTAGGAACGAGGTAGCCGTCTATGATATCGTCCTCCATAGCGCGATGGGGAACGCCTAGATATACACGTTCGTAAGCACTCACATGGTATAGTTTGCATCGACTTGGTAGCTTACCGGTTGGCGCGACGGAATTCCAGCGTAAGACTTCTGTCAGCACCGCATACGTGTATGGGAGGTTCTCGCGATCCGCGAAGCTGGGCAGCCGGTCGGAACCAACGACGGCGTCGATTTCCGCCTGCGCCTTGCGCTGGACCTCGGGGAAGAGCGTCATCGCCAGGAAGAACGCGTACATGGCAGACACTGTGGTGTCGGCGCCAGCTGAATAGGAAATTTTGCGTGAGAAGGAATGTGAGGCATGTACGAAATGGGGGCATACCACCGTACAGCGAGGATGCTGTATACTTGATGTCGTCGATCTGCTCCGGGGTCATTTTGTCCTCCTCATCCAGCAGGCTCGATACGAACGATACAGGCGCCGTTCCTTGCGACTAACGACAGACAAATGAGATGCGAGAATGCTTGAATGCAATGAGGAGTTTTACCATTTGCTCTTTGGTATAGCCGTAGGGCCGCTCGACCATGTCCATCATAGCCGCGTACCACTCGCGAGCCTTCCTCTTGAATCCTGCACCAGGTACCCATTCTGGTACGAGTTTGAGGGCGGGGAGGACATCTACTAGGAAAGAGCCAGGGGCAGTCGCGGTGCTAAAATTGGCGTTGGCCCCCTCGATCAACGTCACGAAGGGATCCTCGTCCTCCCTGACAGTTATACCTGCATAGGTACAGCATTAAGCCTAGTGACTGATAGAATATCTGAAACACAAACCGTAGGTAATCATAAGAATAAGCCCACCCGCAGTCCTTGAGTATACAATTTAGCATACGAGCGAAATTAGCGGAGGTCGGACTGATACACACTTTCGCAGGATAGGCTCGAGATTATCCGGCTTCGCCAACAGGCGCCGCAGCATCTTGTGCGCCTCCCCCTCCTCTACGGGCAGGAATTGCTTCATGGCGGCGTTGCTTCCGATAAGCTTCGAGAAATAACGACGGAAATTGCGAAATTTCGCGCCGTAGGGCATGATGACGAGAGTCTTCGCGTAGCCCACAAGCTCACCCGCCATCACGAGCCTCGGTCGGTCAGAGTGCAGTGCACCTTTCTTGTCAAGCTCGCTCATCACATCCGCGGAGTTGACGATAATCAAGGGCTGCCCTAGGAGCTTTACGGACACGATACCGCCTGCAAATACATCGTTAGAAACACCGCGCTGCGTGTATGTAGTGTGGTGAGAAACATACCCCATTTCTCGCCCCACTGGCTGAAAGTGAGCCACTCCTCCGACGAGGGCATATCGGCGACATTCTGACATTGTCCCAGCATCAGTAACGCCGGGGTACAGCCACGAAAAAAGAGCGCTACTCACGCCGACCACAGGGAGGCCCTTTGGACCGGGCGGCAATGGAGCGCGCGGTTTCTCCTTCAAGGCTACATAGAGAAGTCCAAGACCGACTACACCCGCTAGAGCATCGACAGCGGTCAAGCCTGGCATGTCGGTTTGTAGGAATTGGTTGAGTGAGAGGTGTGAAAGGCTCAAGCCGATATTTACTGCAAAATGGCTCTCGATCTCAGAGGCGACAAGACACACCGGGCCAATCCCACTGTGGCATTCTGAGACTTCTCAGGCTGAACACGGTCCGCTACCTTCCGCTACCAAGTCCCTGGCAGAAGGTGCAATGAGAAGAAGGTTCCAAATTTGCAAATCTTTCATTTTTGATAGGCAGTCAGATACGCGATCTCATTTTTCGCTTGATGATACATATGCCGGCCCTGCCACGCAGCTGGCACCTGGTTTTCCAAGTCTTTCGAGGACCATAAGAACGCCAAAGGTGCGAGAGCACTGTGCCACTTACAATTTCTTTCTCGACTAGGAACTTTGTGAGATTAGCGAACATTTGTGGGGAAGTTTAGCGGCGAGGGCACATTTGACGCCGAGATGCCGCCGTGTCGATTTGCGATTCCGCGGCGGGACCATCAAGCAACTGTCAAAGCCACTAATTTCATCGTTCAACGTGGCAGCTCCATCCAACGATCTCAGTCAACTTACACTCGGCCTGCATGTTATACAACGGCCATACTACTTGCAAGCTGTCACAGTCACTCTACCAACTTAGCTACACACCATTTGCGAATGGTCCCCAGCTGGACTTGGAGCGCGGCGAGCAAGTCAATAATCGATTGCATGTCGATTGCCATCATTTCGCCGGAAATATGAATGGGGTGACGGCAGAGTGACATGTCCTACCCTTCACAGGAACTGATCTTTCGAATTTTCCTCTGCCTTCGTAACGCGTAACGAGGGATAGAATCTGGAATAACCTACTTATCTGCGTAGGGAAAGTCTCAGTGGTGCAAGGCTATCACAAGCCGCCTGAAGCCGCTCGGGAGAGGGCGCCGGGGCGGATGCTTTGCAAATAACGGATAGAAGGCAGCGGGCATGTACACTAGGAAAGATGCAAGGTTCCTGGCGTGCAGGGTCCCCGCAAATATACTTATGACGGCGGCGATGTCTCGCATATGTTCCCTGGACTTGCACTCTTTGTTTCCAACTTCCCTTCCTCTTTGCTGCATCTAAAACAGACAGCTATATTATTGCTCCTCTGAGTAGGTCGAAGGACGTCCGTTCATTTCGTTTCTCGATGGCTACCCTTGGCAAGGACGTTGGGCTGGACAATACGTTCGTGTTTTAATTCCTCGTTTATTGGGTACACATCGTGCTCACCATTCTTGCTACCCCTACAGATTGGGCGCGTGCTTGATAGGTGTCATCGCCAGCGCGGTGCTGTACGGCGTCACACTCGTCCAGTCATTCTTCTATTTCACGCGTGAGTACATCACGAACGAGAGGCACGCACCACACCTTGCTGAATATATCGTCCTGCCGTAGATTACCCTAAAGATGTGTGGATTCTCAAAGTACTGGTAAGTATCTCAATGCGCTGCTGATTTCGCCTTTCTGACCGGCGTCGTGTTAGGTTTCGGTCACTGTCGTATGTGATACGGCGCATTTGTGTATGATATCGCATACTGTGTACCATTACCTTGTCCGGGGATTCGAGTGAGCACCGTGCAATTCGGTCGACTAGAGCTACCCGTCTAATTTGGCTGATAGCGATCGCGAGGGACTGCAGAAAATGGTCTGGAGTGTGCTGGTAAGCATGACAATAGAATCGGTGTCTCATCATGAACTGACACTTCTCGTTAGCTTGAAGCTCTATTCACGGTATGATTATCCGTTACCAAAAACTGCATTCCACGCTAAGGCCGTACATAGGGTGTGACCGGGGCGCTGGTTCAAACGTCAGTCCTTTACTTGATCTTTCCTGATAAAACATATCCTGACGGTACGTGAGATCCTCAGGTTCTTCGTTCACCGAATATGGCGCTGTGAGTCAAACTGTAGCACATTGTGGATAATGGCTAAATGGTCCTATAGTAAGCAAGAAAAATATCTTTGTATCTATCACCATTGTAAGCGCATCTCGCGGAGTATCACAGTTCTGGAGTGCTGATTCGTGCGCGTAGCTGATACTTGTGCTCTCTTGCGCAAGCTGTGGAACAGCATGGGTGGTAATATCGTATGCTCCCGCCACTTCTCTGTCCCACGGCGCACTCATTTGACGGCCTCATCATTCCCTAGGCTTCAAATGCACACTTTCGAGGACCTCCTGAGGCTCAACGTGAGACACTGCTTGATTGATTGCGAGCATACTCAGTATCTGACCGGTTTTTTAGCCGCTCACTCTGTCCATCAACGCGATCACGGCGGCGGCGGACGTCATCATCGCGGCCAGCCTCGTATTCCTATTGACCAAGTCTCGAACAGGGTTCAAGCGGTCAGCTCGCAGTATACTCGCTTTGTTGTCTAGCTCTATCCTAACACCCATGCTTGTTCCCATCTCACAGGTCTGACACGATCATCACAAGATTGGTACGACCGTGGGTCTCGTTTTATCTAGGATATTGCTAATGCACGGCTCTCCTACAGGTGGTGTTCACCGTAAACACTGGACTGTGAGTCGCCGTGCACGTAAACTATAGTCCCGAGGCTTGCTAACGAGTCTTTATGCACGACCTATAGGCTAACAAGGTATGCATCTACACCGATCAACCCATATCACACTCGAATAACCTGTCTCGCAGCGTTTGCGCCATATCGTCATTGATTGCTGTGAGTTGTTTTCGTCGACACATCTTACGCCTCAGGCATTAATACCGCGTTCCTACAGATCGTCGCATCGCCCGACACGCTCATTTACGCGACATTCTATTTCTGCATTGGTCGTCGTACGTGTCCATATCATCTTAGACGAAACCCAAAGTAATGATCCCTTATGCCACGTCCTCCCTTTCAGTATATGCGAATTCCCTGCTTGCGACACTAAATGCACGGAAGAGTATCCGTGGAGAGGGCGGGTACTCGGACAGTGACATGTCCCTGAAAGCCGTCGCCAAAGGCTCGAGTGGCCAACTAACCAGTCCACGCAACGTCAATATCGCAGACTCCCGGATAACGACGCCCCCACACAACATCGCGATCCAGATCGAGACCACGCGGGAATACTTGGAGGACCAGAAACTTGGAGTACACGACCTCGACATGGATGTGAGTCTCTCCGTCTTACACTAGGCGGTACCCCGTTTCTGATTCCTCCGAGCTGCAGTCGTCAAAGTCGGCAGTAGATGCCAATGAACGAAAAGGGGAGTTCTAGGGACAGTCCTTCAGCCCTTTGGCATCCCCAGAGAATGCCCCACAGTGCATGGCATCGCACGATGCGTACATGCTGCCACTGTGGCAACCCGCGACGCGCAAAAGTGTCGGTCCTTGCATGGTTGATAGACATACTCGTACGTTTCATTGGTCTTCGAACATCCTTACCGTTATCCTATCCTTGACCGCTTTCGTCGCGTGTTATTAATGTAGATAATGGGCATGTGAGCATCGGATTTATATCAGCGCAAAACTTATTAGCATATATCAGACTTCCAGACTTACAGTAGCTTTTTCTTGCTCGTCGACTTGAGGCACAGATACCAACGCTCTCATTGTTGCTCTTCTCATGGTTCTTGTGACCGCCAGTTGTCCCGGTTCTTGAAGTCGACATGACACACAGAAACCCCGCCGAAAGCACCTCCCGAATTACACGTCAACGACTGGCCACGCCCTTTCAGTCCATCTCGTCCGTTATCTTCGTGCTATAAAGATGTTCCTACATAGCGCAACAAGACTGAACTGAACCTCGGGGAAGACAGCTGGTTGCGTTATGCTCCCCCAAGCGGGCGGTCTGCTCTCGTCGTCTGATCTTCCGGCGTGTGTGGTACTCTCCGCTCCTGCGCGCTCGCGACCGTCCTCAAACTGGTTTTACAACATGGCCAAGACGTCTTCGGGTTTGACTGTGGAAACACGCCGCTAGCCCTATGTGCGTAAGCATAATGTGTCTTCCTAGACTGCCTGATGACTATAGTAACTAGTATGCATTTCAAAGCCCTTCAAGTGGGTCGAATGCTGGTTGAATGCCGTTTTGCTGGTTGGCGACGACACGTACAGTCTGTCTACTTATGAAACACGGTCACTTGTGGCTGGACGCGGAAGAAACGGGTTATTTCAACAGCGGGATTACGATCGCTGGGAACGTCGCCGAGAGGAAGGATCTCGGTGCCAATCTTTCGAAGCGTGAGGCGGCGCTCTGGAAGACGTCAGACTCTCCCAGCAGATTCGAATGCAAGGCCGGCACAAGCCACAGACAACGGACGCTTTGCGAATGGCGGAGCAACCCTCGGCCATCCTTATAATGTATGAGAAGAATGAAGGGTTCCTGACAGGGTTTGTGCAGGGTCTTTGCAGATATATACTGACGGCGGCAACGCGTTTCTAGGTGGACTTGCAGTTTGGCATCCTTCGTTCTAGCTCCTCCTCAAGCTCCCTCCTCTACTATTGCTTTTCTGAATAGGTCGAGGGACGTCCATTCATCTTGATCAACTCGATGGCTACACTCGGTAAAGATGTTGCGCTAGACAATACGTTCGTGTTTTCCTGCCTTCATGTTGAGTATGCATCGCCCTCATACCGCTCGCGATTCAAACAGAATGGGTGGCTTCTTGATAGGTGTTATTGTCAGTGCGGTCCTGTACGGAGTCACTCTAGTCCAGTCATTTTTTTACTTCACGCGTGCGTAGATCTGCAATGGGAGGCACGCGCTGCGCCGAGCTGAATATATCGTCCTGCCGCAGATTATCCTAATGACGCGTGGGTTCTCAAGTCATTGGTGAGTAATTCACCTCGCTGCTGAGGTCGTCTGTCTGACGGGCACTGAGCTAGGTGACGGCCACTGTGATATGCGATACGGCGCAGTTGGGTATGATAACACACGGTGTGTACCATTACCTTATCCGGGGGTTCAAGTGAGCACCGCGCAATCTACCGTGATGACGGTACGCTGAGAGTACTGTCTTATTTGGCTTCCAGCGATCGCATGGGACTGCAGAAGATGGTTTGGAGTGTGCTGGTAAGGATCATAGCATACCCAGTGTCCCGACATGGATTGATACTTCTCGTTAGCTTGAAGCTCTATTTACGGTATGATCGTCCGTACCGAGCATGGCATTCCGCGCTGATGCTATACGTAGGGTGTCACCGGGGCATTGGTCCAACTGTCAGTCCATTGCTCAATCTCACCTATCATATCCTAACGGAACGTGCAATGGTCAGGTTCTTTGTGCACAGGATATGGCGTTGTGAGTCGAGACGTGTAGCATTATCTTGTATGATAGCTAACTAGCTCTATAGTAAGCAAGAAGAACAATTTACTGTGTATCATCATTGTGAGCACGTCTAGCGACAGGGAGGGGTTTCCTCGTGCTGATCCATCCACTTAGCTGGTAGTCGTACTATCTTGTGCGAGCTGCGGGACTGGTAAGCTCTTCGGTCTCAACGATGTACAGCAGCCCGGCTCATAGTTTCCATCAGCATGGGTGATAATCACGTATGTTCCCGTTAATTCCCTCCCGCGGTGAAGTTAATCATTGTCCATGCTGTCGCCTGTAGGTTGCAAATGGACACTTTCGAGGATCTTCTGAGGGCCAACGTAAGACGTGGCATCCATTGCAAGGCATATAACCTCTCTAACCGGTTTCGCAGCGGCTCACTTTATCCATCCAAGCGCTTACTGCGGTGGCGGACGTCTTGATCGCCGCCAGCCTCGTCATTCTGTTGACTAGATCCCGCACGGGATTTAAGCGGTCAGCTCATAATCTCCTCCCTTTGTGGTCTGCATCTCAACGATTATACCTTGTTCGCATATCCCAGGTCGGACACGATAATCACCAGATTGGTGCGACTGCAGATCTTGTCTTACTTCTCCAAATATTGCTTATACGCATGCATTATGCACTTAGGTGTTGTTCTCCATAAACACTGGACTGTAAGTCGCAGTTGAGATGAAGTCTCGAAGCCTCATTTACGAGTGTTCATTAATATATTATAGGCTAACATGGTATGCGTATGGAACAATCAGCACATTCAATGCTCAAACAACTTGTGTTACAGGATTTGCGCTATGTTGACATTGATTACCGTGAGTCTTTTTCTCGTCAATTCCATGCACCTGGAACTGACCCTGCGCTTGGGCAGATCATCATTTCACCCGATACGCTTATTTACGCAGCATTTTATTTCTCGATTGGGCGTCGTACGTGACCATACACTACCCAACAACACCCACACTGACAATATATCACGCTGCGTTCTTTTCATTAGTGTATGCGAACTCTTTGCTGGCCACGTTGAATGCGCGCAAGAGTATCCACGGACAGGGCGGATACACGGACAGCAACATGTCACTCAAAGCCATGGGCAAAGGTTCGAGCGGGCAATCAACGGGTCCACACAACGTCAACGTCGCAAATTCCCGAATAGACGCGCCGCCGCACAACATCGCGATTCAGATCGAGACCACGCGGGAATACATGGAGGATCACAAGAGCGAAGTTCAGGAGCTCGACATGGATGTGGGTTTCCTTGTATTACACTGCCAGTGGGCGGCACTGCGTTTCTGACTCTCCTATGCGACGCAGGCGTCACAATCAGCGACGGACAGCAACGAAAGAAAAGGGGAGCTCTAGCCATCCTGCCATCACCAACCTTAAGAGTTTGCCTTACTCAGTGCATGGCATCGCTTGACGCGTACATGCTAGCATTCCGCAACACGCAAAGTGTCAGTTTCTGTCGATAGACATGCTCGTACGTTCAATCGTTCCTCGAGCATCCCTACAGTTATCCTATCCTATGATATACCGCCGTGATTTCGTCGCGTGTTATTAATGTAGATAACGGGCATGCCATGTCCCGTGGGCCCGGCATTTTTTCGACGCAATCGCATATGTCGCGTTTCCGGATCCATTATTTCCTCTTGCTCGTCGATGTGTGCTAGAGACCCCATCTATTCCCCCAAGATCTCGAGATCGACCCTCTTGAGCCGCCGCGAATCCGCCAGGCGCCCTCGCTCGGATGCATATGACTGCTAGACGTTGATTAAACGTGTCTCGTGCTACTGTACTGCTGAGACGCAATCCCATGTCCACTCCAACCGATTTCACGTTGCATGATGAAGGTCCTACAGCCCCCAGCTGAGTGAGCTAGCTACTAGAGAGCTTCGCTAGGCTCTGCCGGCGCCGGTGCGGCGCTAGGGGTATTTCCGTTTCAGGATAATCTGCGTCGGCATTTTTGCGTCGATCAAGTCGAGTCTGAAAGTTGCAGCTGTATACAGCTCGTTTTTTTACAACGACCCCCTCCCGCCCTCGGCTCTCCTGAACTCGTCTTTGCCAACATGACGACTATCGAATCCACCTCCGAGCCCACAAAAACTAAGGAGCTATTCCCGACGACGACTGGCGCTGAGGACGCCGCAAGCAAGTCTGTCGGAGATGCGACGATAAACGTCGACGAAGCGCCAGCAAAAAACGGAGGAGATGTCACAATGACTGCAGATGATGAGCAGACGAAGCAGAAGGCTGTCAGGCAGAGTGAGTCCCATGCATGCGCACTGCTGAACCGTACAGGACAGTGAACGTCTAACCCTTACAGTTGAATTTTATTTCGCGGACTCCAACTTGCCGTATGACAAGTAAACCTTTTCATCAAGTTTCTCGTTGTTTGGGGGCTGACGCGTTGGTGACTCGTGCGCAGATTTATGTGGCAGCTGCACACCGCAAACCCCGAGCACTGGGTGCCGATTTCCACTGTCGCGTCGTTCAAGCGTATGCGCGACTTCCAAGCATTCGGGGTGCCATGGGTGGTCGACGCGCTTCGCCTTTCGACAGAACTCGAGGTCGACGAGGCCGGGGAAAAAGTACGTCGGCGCACAGAGGTACAGGAGCCTAAGAATCCCTTCGATCGGAGCGTCTACGCGGTGCGTCTCGGTCCTGTTCACGCTCAATGGACCTAAACTAAGCGCAGGATGTCGTTCAGAAAGGTTTTGGGACAACAGAAGAACCTGGATTACAGGTGAAGCTTGAGCAATTTTTTGAGCAGTATGGCAAGACAACTGCTGTGCGGATGCGCCGCATCGACTCGACAAAAGCGTTCAAGGTAAATATCCAGCCGTTCCTCTTATTATTTAGAGCTTACGACAACTGCAGGGCTCTGTGTTCGCCGAATTCGCTGATTTCAAAACCGTCGACGCGTTCCTCAAAGCGGATCCCAAACCTTCATGGAACGGGGAACCTCTCCTTATCATGACCAAGTATGTATGTTGCCAAGTCCTATACTGTCGACTCTAACCTGTGCAGGGAGGAATATTGCGATATGAAGATAAAAGAAAAAGGTTTAAAGGGGAAGGCCGCGAATATGCGGAAGGAGAGCATGGCTGGAGGCCGAGGATTCAACGCGTTCCGCGAGATGGCAAGGGCCAAGGGTGACAAGGGAAAGGCGAGTGGTGACAAGGGGGCGGCAAGCGGTGACAAGGGGAAGGAAAAGCCGGAAGTATACCTCGAGTTCATGGGAACTAAAATCCGCGTACACGAAGGAGAAGATGGTGGCATGGTAAACAGCGAGGATGTCCCGCATACAAAGGGCGCGACCCTCCGCTTCGATGGGTGTGGTGGCGACGCGTCGTACGCCGATATCAAAGTTTGCACTGCCCTTTTGAGCTCGAACATCCGTTGACATGTTTACAGAACCCCCTCCGAGAGCACTTCGCGCGCGTTCCATTCATAAAATACGATCGTGGGTCCGATTGGGGGCTGCTCAGCTTCGACAAGAAGTTGTCGGACGCAGACGTGGATTATGTCAAGACAACACTGAAAGTTATTAACGGACATGAAGTATCGTGGTCATTCGCTGATGGTACGTGTACGTGTTTTGTACGATTGTGGCCTTGCTAATGTTTTTTCTCGTCGGGCAGACGAGGCTGAGAAGGCCTTCCAGATCGAACGTGCTAATGTTGCGGCGAAGTCAGCCCTTGGACACTCTAGGAATGACGCAGGCCGAGGCGGTCGTGGGGGCCGCGGTGGTCGTGACGGTCGTGGTGGACGCGGAGGACGAGGCGGTCGTGGCGGACGCGGTGGGCGCGGTGGAGGTCGGGACCGGGATCGAGGGGACCGTAACCAGGAGCGAAAAGATGCCAAACCGGCCGGCGAGGAAGGCGCGGGCGACAAGCGGAAACGCGCAGTAGAGCCCGACGGTGGGCCCGACGTCGGCGTACGCGGTGCTGGCGTGCCCGTCATTGCGAGCGCGAAGAAGGTGAAAACGGGCGACGGCGCGACAGCCTCCTCATAGGCCCGAACGCAGTAAACGAAACGAAGGGGATAATGTTGAACATGCTATGATATCGAACTCTTGAGGTTGGTTAGGTCTCATTTGTGTACTTGTATCACTCCCCTCTGCATCTGTTGCCACTAAGTAGATACTATTATGTATGTCATGTTGTGCCGTCCGTCGTCGAGATACTACTTGACCAACGCTACTTGCGAGCTGCAGTAGCCGTCGACGGACATTTCAGTATTCGCGCTGCTCATGGCATAACCAGACTTAAAACTCAGCAACTCTAATCCATTCACAACTCACAAGGCTTGAAGCTTGAAGCGACGCCTTAATCGACCCTTAATCGACCGCTGATCGAGGTCGATTATCTACTCTGAAATACCGTACTGTATATATATATATCATCTCACCAGCGCCGACCAGCATCGCAAAATGGCGCACCGCTTGTACCAAGAATTGGCCGAAATTCCAACTCCAGCATCGGCCAGCTTTCTCTCTCGGAATGGTGATCACAATGACTGTTTCGTGTATATTACAGGGCTAAACTCCCCGGATGACAGCGATACGTTTGGATCTGTCCATCCGCGACCATGTTCGCAACGTCAAGAGATCCATCACGAAAACGATACACGTCGCATCTGAGGATAACCTGATCTCGGCTTCCTCAGAGGCTGGAGACATCGTCCGATCTACTGTGTCTCCGTCCGGGAAGCGCACTGCAAACCTGAGAGAGACCGCCGACCCAAACGTCCCTGGGAGTAGGAAACGCTATGTCGAAATATGGCTCGGGGACAGGCTTCAGGTATGCCACGATGTTACCAAAGCACACGGCGCGTTCTATGTCGACGGTGAGCACTCTCAAAGCCATTCATCGTATCGAGTTGGCATTCATCATCGATGCTGCTTCATCAGATACCATCGGTTCTCTTGCGTTCAATGATTCCGAGACTGCTCTGTTGTATAGTGCAGAAGCCAACGCTCCGAGGGGCGATAGTGATAACGACCCTTACGCTCGATTCCGGTATACTCCCCAACTCGGAGAGGGTCTTCAGGGAAAAAAGCGGCCCACCACCTATCTCATGAAATGGGATGCTGCGAGTAACTCTACGCCGTCTGATATAGCTGCCACGACGACACCTTGGTATGCGGCCAGTACTTCCTCGACGACTACCCTGCTAGGCCAAGCGGTTTTTGCAGGTGACAACCGCGCTTTTGCTACCGAGTACCTGTATACTGGCGATGGCAGACTTCTGGGGGCAAAATGGTGCTACAACCGACCGGCGCGTATCGTCTCACTCGCCACGGGAGACGTTGAGCCATTTTCATTCGACCAGAGTATCCAAGAGGGACGCTCCAATCGCTCGCCTCGTGTGTATACCGATGCAAATGGCACGAGCACTCTATTCTGGTTATCCAATGATCTCGGCGGGGCGCACGCTTCCTGCACGTCCCTGCATTCTGTTGAGTTGGGATCGAGTACGGCTGCGGCATCGACAATATTGGACAAGATCTGGGACCCGGCGAAGGCGGAGTTCCCCGGTTTCTATCCAGATTTTGTACTACCTACCAAACCTTTTGTCAATCTTGACTCGGGTCTACATGTCGTCACGCAGTCAACATGGGGTTCCCGGTCGACGGTGCTCCTGATTTCTGCAAGTACCGGAGCCGTCAAGAACTTAACCCCCGACAGCGATGGGAAAGCATACAGCTGGGCCGTCCTCTCTGCAGACGGTGACGATCAGGTGATATGCACTCGAAGTTCGCCGTCGATACCTCCAGAAGTTGTCCTCGGCCGATTATCAAAGTCGGGGGAGGTTTCATGGCGTGTTATCTTCAAGCCTTCGCTTTCAGAACCTAGTGCGTCGCGACAATATATACATTTCAATAACCCTTTATTGATATGTACTTCGACACATTAGTCGCACAGGCACTGACCACGTTGCAGGGATCTATCGTCCCTATACCCGATCGGCACCCAACGGAAACAATCGTTCTCCGTTCAGTCTCGGGATCCCCCACATCTACCGTACCTCCCTGCATTACTATGCCCCACGGTGGTCCCCATATGACGACCACCACTGCATTTAACGCAGTGGCGGCAGCACTCGCACTTCAAGGCTGTAAGCCTATCTCTTTACAGTCATGCTCTGCTTAATCATCTGCTATGATCGCAGACACCATCTCATCGCCAAATTACACCGGCTCACTTGGTTTCGGCGAGAGATATATCAGGAAGCTGCTCGGTGCATGCGGAACGCTCGACGTACAAGACTGTATCGCTTCTGTTCAACATCTCATCAAACTTGGAATTTCCGAGGCGGGGCCTGGCAAACAGTTCATTCAGGGTGGAAGCCATGGTGGTTTCCTCGCCGGTCATCGTAAGTAGTCGTCCCATTGACTCTTACGACTGTCTTGACCTCTCTGTTTCGACTTGTCAAGTCATCGGACAGTATCCAGACATATTTGCCGCCGCCGTCATTCGCAACCCAGTGATCTCCTGTGGTGAGATCTCCACGTCTGACATCCACGACTGGTACTACGCGGAATCCGGACTTCCGTTTGACCAGAAAACCCTCATGACTCCCGAGACATATGCCACCCTTTATGCCGCCTCACCGATCGCACACGTCGACGCAGTGCGCGCCCGCGTGCTGTTGCTAATCGGTGAGGTCGATCAACGCGTTGCCCCGACCCAGGGCATAAATTATTACCATGCACTGAAAGGACGGGGCAAGCCAGTAGAAATGCTCTGCTTCCCGGGAGACTCACACACGCTTGATAGCGTCGAGGCTGCTTTCATTGGCTGGAGGGCTAGTTTCGATTGGTTTGAGGCGGTGAGAGGGTAGGTGTATGGGTAACGTTGGTATGTAAACGACTCCGTCATAAGTACTCCCAGTTGGACTCCATTCATACTCGTCTGATGCGCTCGCAAGGACTCTGACCTCATGATAGAATTGAAGCTGTAACACGCCTGTGACCTGTCTAAACGTCCGCATTTCGAGCCAACTCCAATTTGAAGCACTATGGAACCCAAACCAGGTGACAGTAGCCCTGTCACAGAGCTATATTCATACTTCACTCATTAATAGAGCTACGACCGAGTGAACACAAATAGAGCTATTTCAGCTCGGTATGACTGAGTGAATATTTTCACTCTGTCTCTGAGTGCCTTTAGCTAGATCCAATTCCGCGAGAAAATGCAAAGTCCGTCATGGCGTCGCCTCCTTGTGCGCCATTGCAGTGACACAAACAAACATCAACGGCAACCTGGCTCGACGACGCCCGTCGCCGACCATGTTCTCGACGTTGATGACCACCACGCCTATCTACGGCCAGTCAATCTTGTCTCATCTACGGCCTTTTATTCCTTCCTGTATCTGGCTATAGTCGAACGTATACAAGGCCAGTGCGCGGGAGGATCTTCACAGCGACCCCGGATGGAAGTTGCTTGACAACGTCAAACCCGTCTCGGACGCGCGGCACGACGACGCAAATGGGGTGCAGTAGTGCGTCGGTGGAGCCTTCTGTCCATACATGCTGCCATCTACGAGGAATGGAACACAAATCATACCTTCGAAAGCCCTCAAAAGGGACCACCTGCCGATGTCATCTTCCAATGCAAGCGAGTTGCACTCTTCGTCCCCGCGTCATTCGTAAATTCTGGCCCCCTCTCAACGCATCAACGCATTGCTCGCAAATGGCCCCGCCCTTCCCCTGGCCCCCCGAGAGCGACCCGAACACTGGCAGACCCGGGTCTCGAGTCGCTATAACGGAGAATACCAGCCAGGCGCGTCAACTTCAAATCAAAACTTCTCGCCTACGACGGCGAGGACGCGAATCGACGAATCGACAGCTACCGCCCAGCCTGACTGGGATGCACCGCAAGAGTGTGCTGGAGCGGGCCTTTTGACGCCGCTACGGGTTAAACGTCCGCCAGTGCAGGGCAACTGGAATGAGGATCTCGAGAACCCGTCGGTACGTGGTCCTCGCCGTCGTTCTACGCCCCGCAAAACGCCGCCATCCGTACCACCCCGAGTCCTGGGACAACGACTTCGAGGACGCGCCGCCGTTGAACCTCGTCATGCCCAAACGGCGCCGGCCCACGCAGACGCTCAACTCGTCCGACGAGGACGAGTTCGGGGCCGCGCACGAGGAGGAGGACCGCACCGTGACCGTGCGCGTCAGGCCCATGCCCCTCGTTAAAGCGTCGCCGCCCCCGCCCGCCCCCTGCTCTCCCACGGCACCCGCAGCGGCAGCGTCCTCCCGCCCTCGCCGCAGCGCTCCCCCGCCAATTCCGTCGTCTCCATCCCGCCGCGCTCGCCGTCCGCGTCCACGACGCACTACGGCTCCACCACACACACCCGCACCTCCGGCCCACTTCTGGAGGGCTCGAAAACCTCCCGCCGAGCCCGCCCATCCACCACCAGCGCCGCCGCCTGTGCACGAAGTTGCGCCCGTAGCCGCCGTCGTACCGGCACCAGGTGCTCAACGACGAGTCGCACGACGGCCATTTCGAGCAGGCGGAGGAGGACGGGGACGCACAGGCGGATCCGCAGCAGCGCGAGCTCGTGCGGACGCCGCCGTCGCTGCCCTCGTCCCCGTCGACGCCGAACACCCTCCTCCAGCGCATCGGCTGAAGAAATGGCGAAGAGGGCTGATTTGTCCAGCCGACGATCTACACGACGGCACCCGAACGTGCTTTTCGGCACGACGTCGACCTCGCCCCCGCGACGAGGAAGGCCTTCATGGGGTCCGCTCATCTGTGCATCGTGACGGTAGTAGGTTTGCGAAGTGGGCTTCGGAACAGCGGGAGGCCGGTATCTCGAATGCGGGTGCCTCCCTCGATGTCCGATGTTATCACGGAGTTCTCTGTATGATACATTCCATGTAGTGTTAATCCATTTGATTTTAACCGTATAACGCTTGTGTATGCGCCTGTAGCTAAGTGATATGGTACAAATAACCGCAATAACGAGTGACTACGAATTCACCCATGCACAGAGCTAATATTACCCACACGAACTGGCAGGGCAAAACAGAGTGAAAGCGGACTTTCAGAGAGCTAATTTTACCTCTGTACTCATAGAGCGGTTTCACTCGTTTACATAGTGAAAATATTAGAAATGGGTGATGTGTGCTCTGTACAAGAGCTACTGTAGCTCTATTACAGAGTGAATCACAGAGCTACTTTCACCCGGTCTGGGTTCCATAGTGAAGGACCAGGAAATTGAATGGGAACTTACTAGGGTTGAACGTTGAACCAGAGCAGGCGCGCGTATGTGGCGTGGGAAGCTCGTGCTCGTGCCAATATGACATTGAATATCGCGAAATTGACAGTATTTTCCGAAATTCTTGTCATACTTCTGACTCTCATTGCAACTGCTGCGACGCGTTTCAACCGCCAATCGCCCATTAGCTTGTCATACGTATCCAAACACATACCATTACCATGCCGGACGAACGCGGAAACTGCGCTAAATGCGCCAAAGAAGACTCGCTGAGCCATCTCTCTCAGTGTTCGCGTTGCAAGAGCACCACTTACTGCGTGAGTACCTATCACTCACATAAAATGAGGTAGAGACTGAACGAAATTTCCCAGTCCAAGGAATGTCAAGTCGCGCACTGGCCTTCGCACAAGAGTCAGTGCCGCTCAGGCGCGACAGGCGCTAGCGGCAGCAGCAGCAGCAACACGACAATGAAGGTTCCGACCAAGAAAATGGATCTGAAGTTCATGATTCACGCTGGCGTGAACGACGGCCTCGACTACAACTTCAAGGAGGACATCCCAGCATCATACTGCACGCGCACAGCGGACCGCAACCTCACCTCCAAGTTCGTCGACAAGCTCATTGACGCGCGCGAACTCGACATCATGCGCGCCAACCGAGGCAAATGGAAGTGCTTGTACTGCAGGACGCGCACGGCCGTGCGCCTTCTTAATACGCCAATGGTCACGCTTCACGCGGAGCCGCCGACCGTGTTAAATGTCGCACAGCCGCTTTGTGAACAGGGCCAGTGTGCGCGGGAGGCTAACGCAAGGATCGAGAGCGCTATGGCAAAAGAAGACAGCCCCATGAAAGAGGCTGAGATCTACAAGATGTAAGACTCGCGGTGCGTACTTGCTTGTCAATCCATGCACTTTGACGACGGTTGCTTAACGTTTAACTGTCTCGTTTGTAGGTGCGGCATCCATCTACCCCTCCGACACTACTTTCGGACATCTACATATCATACGTACAATCCGGATATTGGCCTTGATACGTGCATGCTTTATTTTACATTACCCAGCATGGTACTTACCTACATCTCAAGGAATGTTTTCACCCATTTATGCTTGCCTTCATTTTTTCTCTGGTAATCGCACCCGCTATTCTCAGGCATAGTACCCCTCATCCTTCTAAGATTATCCCCACCTTCGGGATAAAAAACTACGTGACACTATTCGGCAACTTTCCCCCAGCCCCGAGCGGGCTTTTTCTTTTTGCCCCGTCTTCCCCGTTTTCTCTCTCAGTTTCCATTAGTCTGCTCTGCTCGCTCCGACGGTCGGCCAAGGAAGAGATCATCCACACACGCGACCTAGGCTATAGTTTCTTGAATTCGACGTTCTCTTGTTTTGCCGAAGTCAGTGATCCATGTCTTCCTACTCCCAGCGAGCCGCCACAAAATACCTCGCCACAAATTACGGGTCGACTATATATACTCTGGTGAGCCCACTATCTTGTCTGTTAACCCGACCGTTCTACCCTGTGGATTCTTATCGTTGGTCTCTTGATCCTCCCCTAGCCTAATCTTCTCTCCACGGCAATGACCTCCCCTCACCGTACGCATGCCAAAATGTCTACGGAGGCTCTGCTCCCTCGTAGGCATACAGGCGCACAGGCATTTCAACGCGTATCTGTTTTGATTCGTGCTAGCCGAGTTGCAGGATGGCCGTTTGGTCCAATACTGTATGGTATCGGCATCATCAATTCTGAGTCCGCCATCCCGTCTGTGTGGCGTGCAGCACTCCAGACTGTGTCGCTGTCGTTCCCACTATGTATCAGTAAGTCTCATTTTTTGGCGCAGCGTGCGTTTCATGCTGATGCATATGGTGCAGTTGTGTTTGGGGTGAACGATGTCTATGACTATGATTCAGACATGCGGAACCCACGCAAACACGCAGCCGGACTCGAAGGAAGCATTTTGGACCCCGCGTACCATCGTGACGTCCTTGCCGTGGCGTGTCTATCCAGTGTGGCCCTCATTGTCATATCTGTCCTCAGCGGACAACCGCAGAATATTGTGGCGGTGGCAGCGCTCGTCCTTCTCGGGTGGCAATACTCCGCCCCTCCACTGCGGTTGAAGGAGGTACCCGTTGCTGACTCGTTGTCGAACGGGTGCATTGTATTCCTTGCCTGGTTCGTCGGCTTCAGCTTCTCAGGCCGTTCGATTGCGGAGGCGCTAGGTGCCAAGGGCCTCGTTCTCGGCCTCTGCACGATGGGGGTACATGCACTTGGTGCTGTGGTCGACCGCGACGCTGATGCCGCAGCCGGACAGAAAACAATTGCTGTCGTTCTCGGCAAAAGACCGTCCGCCATTTTTGCTGCTGCATGCTAGTTCGTCCGTTCTTCATTCTCGAGTTTTTTATTTGCTCACCGCAGTGTTCAGCCTCGGCGCTGTCTTTGCAGTCGAAATAAGATCCATCTTCGGTGCATATATTTGCTGTGGGTTGGTCATAATGGTCATACCGTCGCTGCACGTCAGATGGGCACACCATGCATTTCGGGCTATTGTCTATCTGTCAATGGCGAGTGCAATGATATGGATGGGCGTCAGGATAAATGGGCGCCTCCACCTGGAGACCCGCGCACTTCACTTTGCGTCTGTCTGCCGTTTGATGTCTAAGTATATTTTAAAGAAAATTACAGGTATCCTCGTATAGAACAAATGGAACATGTAGACTAGTAAAACCATGGAAATACGCCGTCGTGAAAGTCTGATGAAGCATGCTATGTCGTAGGCGGTCATGATTCCCGGGCTCGAGTTTCGTCACGCCAGGTCGTCGTGTTTCGGTTCTTGCGCACACCCGGCAGCCGCAGTGGCATTAGTTTCTGCAGCCGCAGCTCGTCTTTCTTGCTGCCACGCAATCTGCTTTGCAACCCGGCTTCTCTTGCGAATTCGCGGACCGTACGCGATGAGAAGGAACGGGACGACGGAAAACGCGAACGCAAGTGCGCCAAGTAGCGATGAAGCCTGCGGGTAGCCGAGCCTGGTGTACATCACTTCTGTGAATAGAGGAAACCCGCCGCTTTAAAGGATGAAACTGATTAACATTGATACCTTCACCGTATAGCGAAACACATACGCGAACACATTGCGGAGGAAGGATTGGGCGGCTGATCGGGCAAAGTTACTTCGCCATTCGATGCAAGTAAATTGGACAAAGAGATACCTATAGCAGAGGAGCCGTACTGCTCGTACGAGTCTGCCAGGTAGCTGAAGACAGCCAGACTTGCACGAAAACATCAGCGTCATTGACATACTTTATCAGACTCAATCTAACTCACTAGATGGGGCTAGGCGGCGAACAAAGAAATTGAGAACGTGTTTCTATCCATGAATGGACTCTACACTCACAAGAGCGCAAAGTTGAACAGCACGAGTGCAAGGGTTGGCACTATCCAGTGCACGCTAGGACGTCCAGACCATGCAAACCAAAATAGTGCGATCGGAATCAGGACACCACCCACCTGTCAACGTGTAAGCTGACAGGACATCGTAGTTTTACGACAGCACGCACACTTGCAGCATACAGTCGTGATTCTGGTGGGGCTCGTCCATGAGCTGTCTTTTTGGCGTCGCGATCGTACAAGTGGTCCTGATACCTTGCGGCAAATGTGCCCAAGATTGCTCCAATAATAGTCGTCGCAAACACGGACCCAGTCTGGCCAACGGTGAATCCATATTGCTCGTAGATGAGGGGAACAGCGCTGAAAAGGATGAATACAACGCCCCATCTGACATACGCAATTCAGTCAAAAATTAGTACGCGGGAGTGGAAAGCGATGGACGCACAGTAGGGCTGCCCAAGTAGCCATTGCTGCGACGACAGGTTCCGTCAGAAGGAAGACAATAGGCCTGGCAGCCGTGGTTCGTATGAGCTGAAACATGCTTCCGGTATGTGACCTGTCCTTGGTATCTGCAATATGCGGGATCCCCGTCTCTCGGGTTAGGGCGCGAGCGCGAGCATCGAGAATGGCAGATCCGCGGGTTTCAACGAGGAGAAAGTACATGGCGACAAGGAGAGCTGCGCCTATGATCATGTTGACTGTTGAAGTGCCCTTGTAAATCCATAACAGGTCTGTCGCAAAAAATCCACGGCTTACTCCACGCGATCCAGCGGAATCCCAGCTCCATTTCCACCCAGCCTAGAGGGGGAGCGAAAGTCGAGGTCAACAGTTGTGTTGTTCATAATGTAACATACTGGACTGACCGAAAACGAGCGCCCCTACGCCTTGACCCGCAAGAATGAGTAAAGCATATATAGACATCGGGAATCCCCGTGTTTCCGCCGGAAAAACGTCCGCAACGACACCGCCGACAAGACTATTTGCTGACGATGCAGCGGCACCTTGAACACCCTGGTCAAATAGCCATGACACTGTGAGCATAGCAACATATTGGTGGAATTAGTTGCGCTGACACGAAATACGATGACAAGAGCGATGTCAGTCGCTAGTGCCTGAGGTAAGTAGCATAAAGTGAATACAATGCCCTGTCAAACATGCCGTTGAATGACCACAGATCAGCTCCAAAGCACAGAGCGTCAGCAGGTCCTCATACCGAAATTAGCATCATGTATCTTCGTCCGAATTGCTCTGAGATCGGCGCAAGGACCAAAGGGGCGATTGCGCAAACAATTAAATGAGATGCAGTCCCCGATGTTGCCGCGAGATTTGAACAATGTAGCTCTCGCTGCATGGATCCAACACCCTCGCCGTATCCTACGGCGTTCATGGCAGTGGCCATAGAGTCTAATGTGCCATAAAGTTAGCAATAAGCAAAACCTCACAATCGACGGTGAATAAAACAATTACTTACATAGTTCGGCCGTCAGGATCGTAATCCTTCAAGCAGCAGGGTGCAAGTCAGTGCAGAAAGCGCTGGACTGTAATGTTCAGCCACGCACCATTTCTTTGTGGGGCTCCAATCGAAAGGATTTCCTGCGTCCGGTTTCGAGAATGATATCACCACGGTCGACCCATCTGACGGGCCCGGGTGCTCCGCCTTGACAGGCGCAGCGGGTGTTATTTTGTCATCCCCGTTTTCGGGAGAATGCACCGACAGGAGGGTGTCTTCGCGACTCCAGGATACCATAGCTATGCGGTAGGACGTTAGCGAGGAAGGGGGAGGATGTGGGTGCACGAGCGTTCGTCAAATTTAGCTGAGTGACTCAGCGCTTTACTAGCCTGGCTGAAGAACCTTCATTGCACCAAGTAGCTATGTATCATGGGAGCCGGGAATACGCACACGGTACATGCTGGAAGAGCTTACTCGCCGTAGCAGCTTCGGCCGAAACATGGGGAAAAACATCAAATTCGGGCGGGCCGCGCTTCCGCGGCTTATAGTCGGCTTCCTGTTGGCTAAACGTCAGTAATTTGGAGTGAAGACGTTAGCAAGGGACATTAATATTGACCGTGTGCGTCGTGAAAGAACGGTCAACACGCTTAGGCGCCATGGCTGGCCAAAATTACAACGAATCAACCACTAGCAAAATTTGCCTAGGGTGAAAGCCGATACGGCATGGCAGGCAGAGTCTTCACTTCCCAAAAATGGAGCGAAGAATGCGCTCAAAATGAGTGAGAATAAAATTCTACTTGGATGGCGTCGACATTAAGACACCACGAGGACTTGGTGAGGGTATGGACAAGTCAACCATTGCGCTCTGTATGGGTATACTATTGCTCGTCAGCAACGCAACATGACCATAGCTGAGCAGAAGACGTACTCAATCATCTATTAACGCTTGAATGGAAGGCCATCACTTCCTAAGTCGCGGCCAAGCAGTGGAGTGCACGGGCCTCGAACACCATGCGCAAATGCAACACACAAATCAACAAGACGAGACATGCACCTTCGTGCAAGTCCTCAGTGACTTTTGCATGTCATCAGTAGACATACATGCTCATGCTGAACGGGGCCATTTCGTAGAGATGGCTTGTTCGATGCTCCCGTGCAGCTTCCAAAGGTAAGGCATCTACAGCGGCCACTTGAATCAGCGGAAACTCTCCACGCAAGGTACCGGATGGAATGGTCATGTTTGCTCTGGAATGATTCTCTATCATCCGCCCCACTATGAGCTTCAGAGCCGGAAGAGTGTCCTCTGCGTTCATCAGACTCGATATGAACGGTACACCGTACGGGTGCATTCCACGAGCCTGGCGTTAGATAGATCAGTCATTTGAAAGGGTAAGGCATGCCGTACTTATCTACCATTCGATCCTGAGTATACCTGTAGGGTCGTTGAGCAAGATCGTAGCCGTGTGCCACTCACAAGCCTTCATCTTGAACGTTTGAACCCTGCTCCGGGTACGCATTCTGGTACCTACTTGATGGCGGGCAGAAGATCCGTCAGGAACAGACCAGGATTATGGTCACCGCGGTATTGGCGTTCACAACAATGATACGAACGGATCCTCGTCCTCCCGGACAGGAATACCTAAAGGGTATGGCGCTGTGGGTCAGTCCGTGTCAGCCTGGGCGCCCGACGCGCGACTCAGAGCTTTACGGTGAGCTTACCATAAGAATGAGTCCGCCTATATGTATAGAAACACGAAAAACGAAACACAAAAGCGATGTTGAATCAAATCCCAGTCACCCACCGCCAAAGCAACTAAACGTTGACGGACACAGGGTGGCTATGCCGGGAGGGGGCGTGCGCCGTGCGGATGCGAGGAGACGCAGTGATGCGGGATGGGGAATGAGCGCAGCAGCTCGTGCATCGACGGCAGGAAGTGCCGCCTTGGCGCAACCTACACCTCGACGTGTGGGGGCTCGACCTTGGTGAGCTCCAGCGGCGGCTCGACGAGTGTATCTGGCGTGCGCGGTGATGCGGACCCGGGCGGAGACGGCTGCTGCGGGCTCAACGTCTCGAGCTCCGGCACATCCGACACGTGCCGTGCGTGTGCGTGGTGCTTCCGCGGCGACGAGGATGCAGAGGATGTGGCAGAGGAGGTAGAAGATGCGACATGGTGGTGATGGTGGTGGTGGGAGCGGCGGTGTGCGTGTGCATGCATAGTGAGCGCGGAGAGACTGTCGTGGTGGCTAAGCACGTCCGCTTCGGTAATGCCGAGCTCGAAGTCAAGGACGTCGAGGAAGTCGCGCTTGATGCGGCCAACGTTGCGCTTCCCGAAGACGCCCGTGCACAGCGCCCAGTGCACGTTCTTCAGTGTAAAGTCCCCCAGGTACTGGGAATCAGATGTTTATCAGTCTCGGGAAAGATTAAGGATCAAAGATTGAGGTGTAGTTACCTTGGAAGCGACCATGACTGCGCCGAGGAAGACGCGCTCGCAGGCCCACTCCTCTAGGGCGATGTGCAGGTGCGGCCGCGCACGAGCGATACGAGGAGCACGGGGGTCGTGATTTCCGCGCGGGTGAGGACGTTGTACACAAAGGTGCTGAATTTGGACATCTCTGTATGGCGCGACAAGGAGCGGCCGCGGTACGATGAGGAGGGGCGACCATCGTAAAGTCCACCACTTCGACGACAGTCTATCGCATAGTATTTGAGCATACAAATCAGCACACTCGACGTATGTCAAATGTAAGTCAAATGCGACCTGAAGCGCTACTCACTTTCGAAGGGTAGGCTCCACTGTCCAGACTATCCGGGTTCGCCAGGAAAAGTTCGCGCGACTTTGCGCCCCTTCACTTCCTCGATGAGCAGGAACTACGCCGCAGTCGTAGGGATCCCAATGAGCGTGGCAGCATGGCTGTGGAATGTGCGGAATCGGGTGCTAAGGCAGCAGGACCAGGGTCCGGTCGCACCTCAGGAACTCGCCGTCTCGGGGGCGGAAGAAATACATCGCGGCGCCTTTTCCATCGAACTCGGCATGACTTTCTACGGTGTTTCCGGTTATGTCTGGTGGTCCGAGGAGGAGGCGTACAGATATAATCCTATAAAACCCCGCCCGTGGAAAAGCAAGAATGTCATGGGTCCACAGAAAGTTCGCGTTGGGATAATTTGTGGCGTCCGCACTCACCCCATTTGTGCCCCATTGAATGACAGAATGCAAGCTATTCTTCCGCCGAAGGCATGTCGGGAATAGTCCGCTGCCAGTTACTTAGTAACGACGTGCACACGCCCATGGAAAAAAAATAGACGCGCACACTGATCACAGGGAAACGTTAACCCTTAGGGTCTGGAGGTAACGAGACGAGATAGAGCAGTATGATGCCAGCTGAGCACAACTGCGTCCTGCATAGCTAGGTCTAGGATAAGCCTTAGGTATGTGAGCGATGGTGCGATGGCTCGAAGATGTTGGCGAAGTTCGAAGACAATAAGCCCTTGCCTTCACAGTCACCGTGTAAATTCCGGGGCCAATCCTATTGAGGTGTTCCATTTGTGTTCCATGGCATGTACTTGACTTCTGGGTTCTGTACAGACGGTTTGCGGTGGCGCTAAGGACACAGTAACGGGCGTGCGCCGTGGGGGAACGGGGCTCGGAGAAGCGGCCTCAATGGAATTTTAATAATCGGCAATCAATTTCATTTTCCCACTCGGCCGGAGCGTAAAATGAAATGTGTTTCCGTTTTTCTTCTCGTTATCGCTCACTTCAAAGCTCGGACCACACAGAATGAACTCGACGCACTTCATGATCAAGACTTTGCGATTTTATATCGGGATTTCAGCGCATGAAAATAGGCAGAAAGATCATTTTAGATCTTGTCGCCATTGATGCCGCGCTCGGCCAAGGGTCTCCAAGGGTCTCCGCGCAACCTCCGAGACACGGCAGGCAACCCCACCAAAAAGATCGCGACGATATCAACTGCGCTTTCAGCAAACGCACTCTAGGGTTTCCCTCTTTTGCGAGGCTCCAAACACTTGCGGCCTACCACTAGTTGCATGTCATGAGCGATACAGGATGAGCACAAATCAAGCACGAATTGTCGAAACTATGCAGAGAGTTGTGTGCCGATGAGATCAAGGTGAGACACGCCCCCACGGGAACTAACTGGAACCGATCTTCATGGAATTCTTTCTCCATCTGAAGCGTGTCGTAACGAGCGAGCACCCCACTTCCACCCAGAATGCCGCGCTTCCGTTGAGGAACTTGCCACGGCCCACGATTTGTTATATTGGAAAAAAGATGTCGGGGAACGGCGGAAAGGCTCTGCCCATTTCGAGGAACGCTTGTGTAGGGTTGCATATGCTTTTTCCTCGCTTGTGTCCGCACTTCCAACTACTGCCTCACGCAAGATCTCCCTCGTCTACACTACTACTTGTTAGCAAGTCGAGGAAAGCCGGCCATCGATGGCCACGCTAGGCAGGACCGTAACGTTGGACTCCACGTCCGTGTTCAATCCTACTCTTCCGCGGCGTTGTGGCGACTTACACGCGTCTGTATAGATTTGGTGCATGCTTGATTGGAGTCATCGCCAGTGCGGTGCTGTACGGCGTCACTCTGGTCCAGACCTATTTCTACTACACGCGTGCGTGATCATAACCAGCATATTTCATTCTAATCGTGAATTGTCTATTTCTAGGTTATCAAAAAGACCATGTCATTCTCAAGTCACTGGTACGTGGCCCATGAAGTGATAATACGCGAACACTATCAATGAGCTTGCCTCCAGGTCGCGGCGACGGTCGTATGCGATTCCGCTCACCTGGTCATGATATCACACACTGTGTATCATTATCTCATCCGGGGCTTTGAGTACGTGCATCCACAGAAATTGAGGCCGCCTTCTCAACCTGATTTCTACGCGTAGCGATCGCACGGGCTTACGGACAATGATATGGAGTGTACTGGTGAATAATCTAATTAACTATGCTATTCCCCACGGAGAACTTACGCGTTTATGTAGCTCGAGGCGTTATTCACCGTATGTCAAGTCTGTTTCGACTGCCTCCCACCGCGCTGACCCCGGAAATCAGGGCGTCACGGGCGCATTGGTCCAAATGTTGGTATACGGATGATCCTGAATTTGTTAGGTACTGACAAGTTGTTAGATTCTACGTGCACCGAATTTGGCGATGTGAGCACCCGGATTGCCACTTTCCCTGTAAAGGCTAACGCAGTTTTTCGCCAGTAAGCAACAGGAATACATTCCTCGCAGTCGTTATCGTAAGTCCTGGGTGCATCGACCCATTCCATTGGGTGGCCTGTTGTATGCATCCACAGCCGCTCATTTGTACGCCTAGCTCGCGCTTGTACTTGCCACAGCGGGTTGCGGTACTGGTAAGTATTTCCCCATAATACTATCTGGACCTGTCTCACCGCTCTTAATTAGCATGGGTGATTGTCTCGTACGTGTCTCCCGCCGCAGTCTCTCTTTGAGTACAACGATCGAGCTCTCACACTCACCTCTTTCCGGAGGATGCAAATGGACACCTTCACGAACCTCTTGACGATAAACGTGCGCTGCCTCTTCCCCGTGTAGTGAAATGCCGACATATTAACGCGATACGCAGCCCCTCACGTTGTCTATCAACGCACTCACCGCGGCTGCAGACATCATCATCGCCTCTAGTCTCGTCTACATATTACTAAACTCACGCACGGGCTTCAGACGGTACGTCTTACTCGGGAGTCGGCCTTCTCGTTTCACGGTGTCCTAATAGCCAAGCTTGCAGGTCGGATACGATGATCACGAAACTGGTATCATTCATTCTACTTTAGCTAATGCGCCTCGGCTGACGCGGACTTGCTTGCTAGGTAGTTTTCACCGTGAACACCGGACTGTAAGTCGGTTATCCGTGTCATTGGTAGATTGCGCTGACACGTTCCCTTGTTTAATCAGGTTGACGAGGTATGCCTCTGTTTTACTCCACTGGCCGTTCCGGAAAACCTCATCATCCTTTGTCCCGCAGCCTATGCGCGATATCCTCTCTGATTGCTGTAAGTATTGTCCGTTAGCCTCAGCCTTATGCCCCAAGTATTAACGCGCGGATGTTTCAGATCGCCGTCTCGCCTGACACCCTCATTTATGCCGCGTTCTACTTCTGCATTGGCCGCTGTAAGTCGGGCAATCAATCCTATTACAATATTCCCCGATCCTAACGTAGGCTTTGTCTTGGTTTCAGTGTACGCAAACTCCCTCCTTGCCACACTGAACGCGCGGCGGGCCATCCGCGGGCAGATCTACGACAGCGACATGTCTCTCCAATCCGTCGGCGGGAAAAGCTCGAGCATTCGCATGGCGAGCCCGCGCAATGCGAGCGCCGTGGACCCCAGCCGCCCGCCGCACAATATCTCGATACAGATCGAGACCACCAAGGACTACATGGACGACCACAAGTCCCCGCTGGAGGCGCTGGAGGCTGAAGTGAGTCGGTGCCTATGCTTATAACGATGCTCGCTGACTGGCAACAACATAATTATCTAGACGACACGGATAGGCACTCCAGGGGGCGGCACTGAGGGGAAGATGGAGCTTCCATGATAATACCCTAGTACCTTGCTTGGGCAAAAATCATCGCAGGATGTTTCGTCGTCATGCGCGTGAAAAATGTATATCATTACTTGGTAGACTGTTATTCGTGGTATTTCACTCCCTCGAGGGGCAGGAGTGTGGTCGCTCGTTGACGGGAGCAAAGAGGCTAAGATGGTGCGCGCAGGGGATCCGTGCGGCCGTCGGCCACCGATATTCTGTCATTAGGGAAACGTATACGCAGATATCTACGCTCGATGTACTGTGTCCTCTATCGATGTGTAACCGAGTAGCACTGTAGTTCCAGGCCGGCGATTCACGATCTCGAATGGATAGACCTAGCGACATCGACGTTTGGCTGCGCAGTGCCTGGGCGACCATACCTGATACCGGGAAGTCGCAGTCCTGTGAGTAGCAGGAGGGTTATCGATGGTGACCATGTCTTCGACACGAAGTTTGGAAGCTTCCGGTCACCCTTCACCGCACTCCAGGAGACTCAGACAGGTCTCGGGCGGATTGAACGGTACCAGTACTGTGCAAGGTTCGTAAAAAGCCCAAAAGCAAAGAATACGGCTGCATACCTGGCAACATTATGCACGGCAATGCCCTCTGCGCACGGCAAGCCTTCTCGGGATGCCGTACAAAGCCCTATCTACGGCGTTTCGGCCAACGCGAAATCGAACAACACGGGGAGCCTGCGAAGAGCACTGCTAAGTACGCGTCATGATCGCCACAGCGCACGGCCTCTGTGCTTGGTTGTCTGCTTGTTACGACGGCGTTTGTGAACCTCAAAGCATCGGCATTTTGAGATAAAGAAACAAGGAAACGAAGCTGGGGCGGGTAACAAGGTCGTGGTACGGAACAAGAAGAGGGCATCGCAAAGAAACGCGCGAGGTGTCTTGTTATGGACTCGAGAACGTTCAAAAGTCCAGGAGCTTGAACTTCAAACATCGTGTTTACCATTCCCCCCACACGTCTTTCCTGTTCCACCTGGAACCCTTGTACTCTAATCCTTGCTATAGAATCTGACCCACAACACTCTTGTATTTGACTGCCCGTAATTGACCAGGTGAGCATCCCGATCCACCGGAGCTGGTGCTGTGCGCGAGCGCCTTAAATTCTGCCCAATATTCACGGTGCCCTCTTGCCCAGGAAAAATCGCGCTTGCCAGGACGCAAATCGACTAGAATCCCACAATGGTGCCTCCAATGCCAATGCTATGCTGGATGCTTTCGTTAAACCGGGACTACACACGCGAGGTGCGCAACCATGCTCCCTTGAATATTTCACGATCGTGACGCGTTCGCCCTTAGGAATACAACCAGTGCTACGAGATAGTACGACTATGTGCACCCCATTGCCAGGTTCGCTACAATCCACACGACGCCGAGTCATTCCGTGAGCACCTTTGCCGAATTTCGAAAGCAAATCCGTTCTCATAGGTATCCCTGCTGCAGGCGTCCTGTTGGCCCACATGATCCCCCTGCTGATGATGCGCCACCGGCGCGTCCCAAGAGAACGATGGCGCGACCGCGTCACGGAAAACGGAAAACACTGGATAGAGCAGGTCAGCCACATGCGTGCTGCAACGCCACCGGATCTGACAATGGTTTCCTCGCTCACAGTCGCCGGATTCGATGCCTCCCGAACGACTAATACACTCCATGATCGGATACCACATCACCTGGGAGCAGTCTATGGCCGGCATGGTCATGACGCAGGGGCGCGAACGGCAAGTGATAAATATCGGGCTGGGGATCAAGCAGGTCCTCGTCGAGCCAAAAGGCACACCGGTAGGCGCGTACGTCCAGTCCCTTGCGCACAAGGTTAGCATTCTCATACACTCGCGCCGAACACTAGCTAACACAAAATGTAGCTCACGGCGCGCGAGCTCTCGCACCTGTCGGAGGAGATCTCGGATGACCACATCATGCGACGGCTGTGCATCCTGCTCGCGCTCAAGTCCGCGTACATCAACGCGGTCGGGCAGCCCGTCGGGTTCGACTGGTCGCGGCTCGAGTTCAACATCCCGGAACAGACGGTGAGCGGCGACGAGCAGCCGCTCAGCGGGTGGGAGTTCCGCATATTCAAGGCGTCGCTGGGCGTCGTGCGCGGGGAGGGCGCGATCGAGGAGGAGTATCAGTGCGCGACAGCGTTCTTCCGCGCGTCACAGGAGACGACGTTCATCTGGGACGCGACAAGGGAAGACGTCGAGCGCTGGGTGCAGTTTCTCAATATCGATCAGATGATCAAGGTCATCCCGAAGCTCACTGCATGAACGTTTGAACGTTCTTGTGTTTAGTGATTTCTGTCTCTGTCCGGGTCCCGTTCATCCTTGTTGTCCTACCATCTACCCGCTATCATACCCGTCTTCTCCCTAGTACCAATCGGTTCCTGCTCTCTTTCACTCTCCCGTGCTATCTACTCACTCATCTCATCTTCCTCTCACCATGTACCCGGAAACATCCTTCTGAAGCAATGTCCCAACCACGTCCGCGATATCTATATTCATCCACTTACGCCGACTCAAGTACATGCATATGTAGCACAAACAATCGATGAACTGTTTTCTGCATGGACTATCCGCCATGCTACCTCAGTCTCCTAAAACTGTGATCCAACGGTGTATGTCTGCCCTTCGTGCTTTTCCTCATCATGCTTTGAAGGCCGCGCCTCGGTGGATGCCTGAGAAGCGGAATTATCGGGAGTAAGGCAAGCATCTCGGATCGGCGGCCCAGTGTAATGGTGTCGTCCGTCTGCAAAATCAGTTGGTATGCAGGTGCCAGTGCAGCCCTTACGAGAAACCAAACGCACTGAGTAGATACCAAACGGCGCTGATGGTAGCAAATCCAACGAAGACAACGCTCGCATAGTCTGTAGTGCACCATCAGAAGTGAGTAAGCATGCGCGATGAGAAGAAGGCGAGCGGAAAGTTCGCACTCATGGACGTTGTCGTCGGCGGAACCACCGCCGGCATCGAGAATATCACGATCGCGAACACGATCCACAGCACCGCCATCGCATTGCACAAACCACCCCACCGGCCAAGCGGGAACGGCGCGCCCTCCACCCCCCTTCGTCCGCGCGCGAGCAGGACCGCCACAGGCAGCGCGTAGGACGTGCCGAGGCAGATCACCGCGACGCCCACAAACGCGTTGAACGCCGCGGAGGAACCGAGGTACAGGAGCCCGAGCAGGAGCTGCACGGCCGTGGAGAGCAGGAACGCGTTAAGCGGGACGCCCGTGTGCGCGTTTACTTTCGCGAAGACGCGCGGGAAGGGGAGGGCGTTGTCGCGGCTGAAGGCCCAGGTCGCGCGTGAGGCGGCACAGCAGATGGATATCGCACAGAACATGCCGATGCCGAATACTTGATTTTCAGTGGTGTTAGCAAACGGACCGGGATGATCATATATGTGCGTACTGATGAACCACTGCACACATTGAATCAATCAGTTCTTCCATCCAACTCGAGTAGAGAAGCATGGGATGTGTACTCACCATTCCGAATCCTCCGCCTTTAGTGCCCATGATCAGCTCAAACATGACCCCAATAGGCTGCCCGGATGACACTAGGGCCCGAATGGGTACTCGTCTTCAGTACTACATCGCAACACAATGAACCCAGACGCACCAGCAAGCAATATGGCCGGGTCAGGCAAAGTGAAGACAATTGGTAACAGAAACACGAGGCCACACAATGCACCGATGAGTCAGCGGACAGACCAAACGATAGCCCTAGGGAGGTCTACGGCGGGGTTGTGCACTTCCTCAGCCATACTGGCGACTACGAGTGAAGGAAAATGAGTCATTCGTAAACCAAAGGTCGAAGGAATCAGTTACCCATCCCGATGGCGGAGAATGTGTACGCTGCATCGGTTTTAGAAATGAATCACAAGGGCTGTAGATGTACGTACCGGGCTATCATGCAGGGGCAAAAGCACAGTTAGTGCACATTTCAATGCTCAGCTGTAAATATATCACAGACTGCGAGTAGGCCCACAAAGAATGCCCATCCAGGGGTCCATCCAGATGACGATGCATCGAAGTGGCCGAGAGCGTATGCCGCGGTATGGCGGCCAGAGGCAGCTTTGGCCGATAAACATACAAGTATGACTGCGCGGAAAAGCCTTAGTCAGATGCAGTCCCCCATGCTCAGAGTGACGGAGCTTGCCTACGGTCCCGAGCGCTGTCCAGCACGCGCAAATAATCTAAGCGAAACGTTCGTGAGCCTGCTTGAGAGCATACGGTATATGCAAACGAGCTTTACGTCGAGCATTGGGAGGATGTTGTTAAAAAAGATGCAGACGAAGCTCGCCACTGCAGTTACGCCGAGAAATATCACATCTGTAAGAAATAAGCGGATTATTAGTCCCGGAAAGCCAATAGACTCTTCTGTCGGTCAAAAGACACGCACAGGTCTGCCAAGGTTCAGCAACCCAATCAGGGTGATATATTCCCGCCCCAGAGACGACCAGCTGCGCGGTACCTAGAGCATATCATTCCTAGTCCCCGACAAATATACAAAGGAAGAAAAGACAGCATACCAAAAGTGACGCTCAAAGAAATAGTCCACACGCCGACCATTGTGAGCCACCCGTTGACCCACGACAGTATAACTTTGTACCTCTGCGGGGCGAGACGATAAGTCCAGTAATATGCACCAGCGGATGTCGGATACTGAGAGCATATCTCCGCGAGCGATAGCGCCAGCGGCAGCGTCAAAAGCGCTACAAGGATCAAGCTAGGATGGCTATTAGAGGAGAGCATGGTGTACAGGACGTGGAAAGTCCAGTTACCCCCAAATCATGGTCACCGGCCCACCGCCAATTAGCGACGTTGCTATCGGTGCGGCTAAGCCATACGCTGCAGAAACGGGAGGTACATCACTCGGAGGACATACTGACGAGAGAAGAGGACGCACGGACGGCCATTATGGCTGATATGGAAATCGTAGCAGTCAGCATTTATTCCCAACGACCAATCGAAGTGGCGTCTTGCAAGGCGGACGATCACACACCCAGCGTCACTGTAAAGTCGCAATAGTCAGCTGCTCGTGTCCACTGCAAAATCCGCTAGAGCGCTTACTGAACAGAATATGAAACAGTCCTCTGGACTATAGGCATCCTGTGTCAATATTTTGTCCGCGACTACACGTTGGAGCGCAAGTGTACGCACGCGAGTCATCTCCTGCTTGTAACCTAGCTTTTGCAGGCCCTCGCTGGCGACAACGTCGGTCTCAGCCATCGCGGAGAGCAGATACAACGCTTTGAAAAAGAAAGCCCTGGACAGTGTACACAAGTGTACAGAGGAGTACAATCCCACGAGCCTTGGTCTTTCGAATCGACGAGTCTCTTAAATCCACGGCCCCTGTGCTTTCACGGTTAAAAAATGTTCAAATTCGGGTCCGCGTACATACTTATCAGAGACTTCTATAGGAGTTGTATGTCTTGTGATAGAACGGTGCGTCTTGCTCGCACATACCGTCCTTCTTGAAGCGGCACACCCGAGATAAGCCTGATAAACACAAGTCGGACGAATCGAATGGGAGCGATAATTTTTTTTCCTTGGCGCTCCTTCCGCCTCCCCTCCCGGTTCCAGCACAAGTCGACTGTGCATATGGGCAGGTTGAAAGCACTGACACGGCCGCAAGCAGATTTCAAGTTTGCGATGGTGGAAGTAAGAAGCAAAGGACACGCCACTTTCGCGCCAGCCGCCAATTCTCGGTCGCGTTGTTCACGTGGCGTTTGGCGCTTCTGTGTCTTCAGCGCCAGGCGCCGTCAAGGCGCCGTTGGATCAATATTTGCTTTCACTCTGCCAAGGACTGGAGAGTCTGGTGGCTTGAAGCAGGTATGTACGAGCCGAAAATATAACTCTCAATGGATCACTAACAGCTATTCACGCAGAAATGCGAATGTCTACCGCTCCGAGTCTCGCTATCAAGACTACGCGTAACGGAAAATGCGTACAAGGCTTCAAGGAGGATTCGCTGGACAGATTGTGACAAAGTACTGCATAATTCTGTACTGCGTATTGGTTTTGGATGCTAAATCATAGGTGTGCAGTCCGCAGGGTGCAAAACCCGTGCTCTTGCAGATGGCAACAGAATGTTGGGAAGGTAAATCTACAGCATGATAGACTGTTCGCACATACTCATGATTGTTTCACGGACAGGTCACTATCATGCCCAAAGGCAAAACACCGCTTTCGGTGGAAGCCGCGGAAGCGCTTTGGATGTATTGCCGGGGCATCCTGTCAGCCTTTGGCGAGGAAAATTTCAATCCTAGGAGTCACATCACACCTGCGAAGTTCAAAATTTATTGTAAAAGGTATAAGGAGAAGCAGGTCTTGAATGGACACATGAACTTCAAGGATATGGTCTTGCCGCTTTGATAAGCTTAGCAGTGGAACGTGTGCCGAGTAGACTGATCGGTGAGCCCTCTTTCGACTGTGACTCTATTTATCGCCTTAGCTCCCTCATGCAAAAATCTCAACCTTGTAGGCAAGTGTTGATTTGCCGACGGCCCGGCGACGTTCTCGGTGTAGATGTACGAATAATATCGTGCTGCCAGTGAAAAGGTGAACGGCTGTGTAGCTTCGACTTTCTCGGCGGTCGCGGTGTTTTGGATAAACATTGGACGACACTTGGTCACGATCTTCAATGTATCCCGAGGCACGTGCATTGGTGGCGGAGGAAGAAAATGGGCAAACGCAACTCTATATTCTCCCTCCCAGTCCTCGGGGCGAACTCGAGACGTGCTTCTTCCCATGCACTGGAGTCATCTTTAGCGCTCGCGACCCCGCTCTCTCTTCCTCCTCCCCCAACTCTCCCGCACCCGCACCCTGCATCAGGATCCCGGAGAGTACGATCAAGGACATCGAGCGCCGTTTCCCTCCAATACTGGAGTCTAGTAGCTGCTAACTGTGTTTCACACTATCTATCAGGTGCGATATCTGACCAAGACGTTGAAAGCATGGGCTGATTGAATTGATACTGACTCAACTAATGTACGCAGTATCGGACTTTGCGTATTGCAGTGAGTCTGTCAGACATGCCGCGATTCTATCAGACAGTGCCAGATGACATGCTGGATGTAGACACATTCGTGCAATGCTTGACGACACGAAGCAATGCGCCAACTGCTCCAACTTGAAGCGCGACCTGAGCCTGATAGATATTTTCTGCCCGCGTTGCACAACACACTACTGCGTCAGTCTCTCCAGCTTCCGCCTGTGTGCACAACACCTCTGACCGTGGAGTAGTCCTTCTCGTGCGAGGCGGAACATGCATCCATTCACCAGCGTTTCTGCCGACCGATGCTCCCCGACAATGTTCAAGGCTTTGAACTTTCATGCAGGGACGATGAAGACCCAATCCGGAGTGTCGAAATACACTCGAGGGATGAGATACACAGTCGCGGAGAAATCTGCCCGTTGTCGAGGTACATCGATATCCCGCTCGTCATGTACCGCCATCTCAAACAGAATTCGATGACTATGACCTACAATCCGGAGCTCGACAACAGGCTTGCGTCAAGTCTCATGGTCGTGCCTGATTCGGGATATGTGATTCCCAAGTACGACTCTCTCCTAGCGAATCGTGTCATCCACTCATGCGTGCTTTGTGTTCCCGCAGGTGGCAACAGAACGTTGGACTAGTGAGCCTGATACTACGCCGATGCCTGATGATACCTCTGACTGCGTAATCTTTGCAGGTCACCGTGATGCGCGAAGATCACAAACCACTCAAGTTGAAGACCCTAAGCATGATATTGGCGTATTGCCAGGTAGTCATGTCGGTGGTGGGAGGCGGAGGCGGTCTGAAGGACCCTATCTCCCCAGCCAACTTCCTAAAGTTTTGCCGCATATACGACTGCGAGGGGAAAGGAAGGATCTATAAGCTGCGCTCACGTTTCAAGAAGATTGAACTATAAATTCGACCTGCGACGATGGAGGGGGAAAGGTGTGTACGATAACAATATGATCTTGTACTGGCGCTGTCCGTGAATCCATGATTTCTTGCCTTTGTGTATCAATCCTCCGGGTACATATCCAGCGAGTTGAGAACCGGGCGAGTTCATAGAGATCTAGCGTCACGATGATTATCGCAGGATTAGGCGTTCAACTTGATTTGTTTGCAGTGCCTTGCCCGTCATTCAACACTTTCAAGCCTCTGCCATCTCCCATATGTGTACCGACGCTTGCCATGAGCCAAGGTTGCCAGTAGCACCATCGCTGGTCGCTCTGCGCTCTCTGTCGTTTTTGAAGGAGGTAGGCACGCGCGCATGCACCTGTGCGTGAGATCGACGGTTTAGAGGGAGACAACAAAACGGTGTGGTATATAGCAGGATCTAAACATCCAATTGAGCAAAGCGAGAACTAGAAACGAGCGGAAACTTAAGTTCATTGTATACAGTACGGTAGCGACACGTCCATCGTCCATTCTCATACGCACAACACCTCACCGCAGGAGCGCCCGCGCAACCAACACCGCCCCACCGACCATGGCGCCCAGCGCCACAGCGCCCGGCACCACACTCCGGGAAGCGGCAGCGTTCGCCTTACCCTGACTCGTGCTGCCGGAGAGCTGGTTTGCCCCGCCGTGACCGTTAGAGGTCGCGAGCACGGAGGGGGGAATGGTCACCGTGTTGTGCGTCTTCGTCATCGCGGTGGTCGGGAACGTCTGTTGGCCCGTTGGCGACGCCTCGTTGAACGCATTGTCCGTGAGGAACACAAGCGCAAAGCCGGGTGCGGGCACCTGGATCTGGCATGTGTTGGCATTGGTGTCGCAGTTGACCGTCTGGATGTCGAGGTCGCCGTACAGGCGCCCGTCGGATTGGAAGAAGCCGCCAAAGGTCTGCAGCTTGCCAGTTAGACATATGGCAGAATGGCCCTAAAGATACTGCGCACCTGCCCGGCCCAAGTGATGTTGGACTTCTCTCCGACAGAAGGCGCCTTCAAGTATCTACTTGCGATGAGCAACGAAAGCTTGTATCGAAAAATGCGAACCAGCTTACTTGACTTTCACGGAATTGGGCACAGCGTTGGGCGTTCCAGTGTCTCCACCACCGACAGAAATCGTCGCAGTGTACGTGTTGGCGCCCGAAGGGTCCGTCATGTAGTTGAACAACGCAACCCGTGCCGCCTCACCGTCTTCATAAATCACATACGCCGGCGTAAAAATGTCACCGTTGTTAGCGTTGAGATCTAGGATTTGCGCATTTCCGGACGGTCCAAAGGTCTCCGCAACAATGAGCGTGGCATAGTAGATCGGGCCGACAGACCATTGGTGGAAAGCCGACTGGTTCGTGGGAGGCGCTGTGGAAAGGGAGTAAGCTATGGAACATTGAATATGCGCGCGAGAAACACACGTGTGAAAGGCTAGCACAGGAACGTTAGCAGCAGCAGGAATTGCTTAATAATAGCAAGACATACGTTGTAATACACGCTCTGTCCACCAACGTGCAGAAGGGCACCCGAGAAGTTGCTGTACGCCATCTGCAGACCATAGTCGAGCGCCCACAGCGCCGAGCCGAAACTGTCGCTGATGCCGGGGAACCCACCACAAGAGGCGGTGTTCGTCTCGAACATCAAAAACGGCTTGCCGGCGGCTTGAGCGATCGCACTCGAGTTGAGGTACGGCGCAATGATCGACTTTCCAGCTGTGTGGTTGAGGAAGTTCGGGAACTCTGTCTGGGGGTCCTTGACGGCACCCAAGCCGAATTGAGCTCCGCAATTGTCGTCGGGATAGCTACGTGACGTCAGCGCGGCCAAGCGAGGAAGACGGGCGAGAAACGCACTGCTCAACTGCGAGGTACTTGAGACTGCTCGAGTACGCGGTAATGAAACCGGTATCCCACACCATCTCCGGTGTCCATGCACCGGTTGCAACGCTAGGGCCGATGAGGTTGTCGCGGACGGGAATGTTAGGGTCGTTCGCGACGGCCTGGATCAGCTGGCCGAACTCGCCAAAGTAATCGAATTGCGAATACGTGGACGGGCGATGCTGATGACTGCACGGAGGTCAATAGCTATGCAGGGAACAGAAAGGGGAGACAAACGCAGAGTAAAGATCGGGCTCATTGCCGACCTGTAAGCCCAAAAGATTGTCCCCCAGGATGGCTTCTCCCTTCTCAGCGATGCCCAGTCGGAGATTGCTAGAATCATTGAAGGGGATGCCGAGGTACCATTTTGCGTTGACGAGCGCGGAGATGTTGTTGAGCATGTACAGGATCTCGGGAGTGAGGATGAGGGTAGGCGTTTGCGTAGGATTGGATGCTGAATTTTTATCCTTTTCGATCGCTTTGCCGTCCGGAAGGCTGTCCTGAAGGACGGCGAACTCCTGCGTGTTTCCACCATAACGAATATGGACGGCACCGGCACGGTTCTTGATGTTGGCCATCAAGTTGAGGAAAGGGACCTGAAGGAACGAGCTGTTGATGCCGACTGCGGTGGGGATTATTATCGGAAGTGGCGGCAAGGCGAGTGCGTAGGTCACTCACGGACTTGGTTGCCAACGGACATCTCGATGGAATAGCCAAAGAAAGTGCCCGCTTGGGGGATTGAGAGACCTTGAACGGCATTGCTGCTACTCTGGAGCTGAAGGGTGAACTGGGTGCCGGGGAGTGGGTTAGGAAGCGGCGGCGCATTGAGAACTGTCGGATTGTAGGCTGCAGCGCCTGTGTAATTTCCAGCGGCGGCTGTTGCTGTCGCGTCGCCGGATCCCAGAGGTTTCTGGTAGACAGTGACACTGGCTCGAGCGGCGCTGAGACAGCATATGCCCCATAATAATAGAGGCGTCGTAAACATCGTCGACCACGAACAGCAGACGAACACGACCAAGATGAAGGAAATAACGAAGAGATGCGCCCGGCGCGGCGGTGCCAAGTTCAGTTCAAGCCCCGGCTCCCCATTAAGGTAAGCATTTCGTACTCCGAGCTTTGAGCCTCCGCGATATTGCTGAGGCTACGCGTCGCCTCAATAGTGGCATCGAGGTTTGAGCAGCTTTCACCGAGTCCTGATCCCATTTCACCAAATTCCGATCTCAATATGTCTAACTCGATGGCAGTCGACGCCCAAAAGGCACCCAAACTTGACCTAGACGAATTCCTGGGCACGGCGCTATCAGCAACGCCTGCAGACCTCCACCCTTTTTTTGAATCGTTTCGGACTCTGCACACTCGCCGGTAGGTTGCGACATTCACGCTGTCTGACCTCAACTGAAGTTACGGGCAGGCTATGGCATCAACTCACTCTCAAGTTGTTCGAATTCTTTGACCACCCGCAATCGAAACCGTACCGTGTAGACGTCTTTGAGCGGTTCGTACGCGACTTTGAGTCGAAACTTAACCAGCTGCGGCTGGTGGAGATGGGTGTGAAGGTGTCGAAGGAGATAGACAGTACGTGCTAAGGCCATAAAATCAGAGTTGACGATCTGACCCTCTCGACAGACCCACAGACGCATTTGACATTCCTTACCGCCCTTCTCAGCCGCATTGACGCCGACAAATCGCAAGAGGCGAAAGTTCTGCTCTTAGCAAGCATTGCGCACGCGAAATTGCTTTATGGGGACTTGGAGGGGACCAAGACAGACATGGATTCGGCGTGGAAAGTGCTCGATCAGTTGGAGGGCGTGGACACTGGCGTGAATGCTGCATACTACGGCGTTGCGGCGGATTACTACAAGGTGTGAAGAGAGGCCCGCGTGTGCAAATGTCTGCTTACAGTCTGCCTCCAGTTCAAAGCAGAATACGCACCCTACTACCGTAATTCTTTACTATACCTCGCATGCGTTGACATCGAGAAGGACATGTCTGTGGAAGAAAGGCTTGGGCGTGCACACGACCTAGGCATATCTGCCTTCCTAGGCGACACCATCTACAATTTTGGCGAACTGGTATGTTCCTTGCTCCATTCTTTCGTTGCACGCCCTGATGTTTACGAGTAGCTCATGCATCCAATATTGAGCGCTCTCGACGGCACGCCACACGACTGGATAAAGAAACTGCTTTTCACATTCAATGAAGGCAACATAGGCAAATTCGAGGCGCTCGCTCCGTTATTCCCGAAAGAGGTGAGACTGTGCGGTCTCAATTCTCAGTGCAGTGGTCTTACATGTGTCTTGCTAGCCTATCCTGCAAGAGAACTACGCCTTTTTGCGGCAAAAAATCTGCCTCATGGCTCTAATAGAGTCGGTATTCAAGCGCAATGCTGATAACCGGACGATGTCATTCCAGACAATCGCTGAGGAGACGCGGCTACCGGCGGAGGAAGTCGAGCACCTTGTCATGAAAGCCTTGAGGTACGTAATCCTCTGGGCTGGTTTCCCCACTGACACTTAACGTTTTGTTCCCCAGCCTCAAGTTGATACGAGGATCGCTAGACCAGGTCGACGAAAAAGCGCAGATTACGTGGGTGCAGCCTCGCGTGCTCTCGCGCGAGCAGGTCGGTCAGCTGTCGCAGCGACTGTCGGCCTGGGTGGAGAAGCTGAACGCGGTAGAGGGCCGCATGGCGCCGGAAGTGCTTGCATAGAGGCTTATCCAGACACCCACAAGCGCCCGCCGCGGACACATTTGCTCCGCTGGGAAGCGTCTCGGAGTTCACTGCATGCACACGAGGCCTGGGGCATGCATTTGGGGGAGCGAGTGGACAGGAGTACTGCGCTATATAGGCCGCTGCACTGTGTCCTGCTACTTATAAGTGAACACGATGATCAGATTGGAGACAGAATAAAAAACGTTGTACGATACGAGGTGCAGCCACCAGAGAAATGGGGTAAGCGGGCACCGAAGGCGTGGTCGTTAACACATAGCCAACATTTCTCGGAACCATCACTATACGCAACGGCCAAACTCTCTCTTTCCTTGCTCTCTTCCCTGTGTTTCTCGTCCTCGTTTTCACTACACGGCGACAACAGGTGCACGAATATCTCAGAAGCGATTTAGGGTACTACCGCAACGTGTCGCACGGCCTCCACGCTGAGTACGGTCACCGCCACCCACTTAATATCGGACGAACGGTCAACATTACAAGATAATCTAGCGTTGACTTCACAGTCAACCAGTATAGTCTACTACAATGTCGACAACGAAAGAGCCGGCAAGATGTACACCGCCGTCGGCGTCTACGTTCTCTTTCACTGCCCCCTTTTCGCCGGCCTCTGCTTTGAAGCAGCGCCGTGTCTCGCTCGCGCTGCCGTCGTCGCCACGACTCGTCCCAGCCTGGAGCTTTCGCGACGACAGCGGGCTTGATTCGCATGTAGCGGAGACATCCGGCGCCATGTCTGAGAAGAAAGGCAGTAAGATGCGAAAGATCACCGCCGACGACAGCGAGCGGGACGAGCCCGCAACGAGTGCGCTCGAGAAGAAGCAACGAAAGAAATGGACAGAAGAGGAGACACAAATGCTGGTTGACGGGTGTAACTCGGTGCGTTGTGTGCAGCTTTACTTACATCGTCCGTGCGCTGATACCTTTGTCCATAGTGGGGCGTTGGCAACTGGAAAGCCATACTGAAAGACCCAAAGCTCAAGTTTGACAACCGTTCGCCCGTCGATCTCAAAGACAGGTAGCTTCATTCGAACAGACTTTCCATCACCGATACTGAGCCACTGTTATTGTTAGATTCCGCACATATTTTCCAGACGCGTACCGACAACATTATCCAAACGCCAAAACACACCTCTCCAGCCGAGTGCGCTCCACCCTCCCAGACGGCACCTCCATCTTTGAAAAGACGCGCAGCAAGAAACGAAGGCCTTTCACAGCCGAGGAAGATCAGGCGCTCAAAGCTGGTTATGAAAGGCATGGCACAGTATGGGCAACGATCGTGAAAGACCCCATCTTCATGGAGCAAAACCGCCGCTCCACGGATCTGCGCGACAGGTTCCGCAACGCGTTTCCTGAGCTTTACCAGGCGGCGGGATATAAACCGCGGAATACACCAAAGAAGAAGAAACGCGAAGTCGAGCCAGCGAAGCGCGCGGCTACTGACGATCAACTCGCCATGAGCAGCAACTCAGCCGGCCCTGTACGGCGTCGTCGAGCACACACGACACAGGGATGGTATCGGGGCGGAACGAAGAGCGTTCCCGAGAGTACAACTTGCTCTGAGGACGAAAGCTCTGGTGACGAGGAAGAGCAACAGGCGATTCCTAAGTCCCGCCGTCCGGGGGCATCTGGTACTATCCCACAAGCAGAGGAATCGTCGCTGTCCGATGCGCCTGCTGAGGCAGACATGGACGCCATCGAACCCCTCTCTGAACCTCTCTCCATCCCTGATTATATTGGGTCGTCGCAATCCCTATCCGAAATGACAGATTCATCCCAGTCGCAGGCATGGTCCTCTGCCATGGACGCACGTCCATGGTCCGCCGGCAGCCCGACCTCGTCCCATATGTCTTCAGATTATCTCCTAAATCAGTCACCATATCATCGACGCAGTGACGGCATGAACATGATAGGAAAGTCGGCTTGGGGGACGCAGGACTGGTTCTCCCCCAATCCTCGACTCGACCCGTCTGGACTGTCGAGTGGGAGCTCGTCATATGCTAGCGGTGGCATCTCCCCTGCACCATCATCCCCATTCTCTTTCCACAACCTCAACCATGGTGTGCTAGACCGCTATGATCTCTTCCCATCGTCATTCCCACACGATTTCGCCTCCGAGGTTGGCGCGGGCGACTCCCATTCGACTTTCTCAGACCCTGAAATGTTCCCGTCAAGCAACTTCAGTGGCTTTACTCATCACTCGAACTACGCTGGAGATCTCATTTTCGGTGCGCGGTCACACCAGCCTCAACCATCTTCATATGGATCAGGGTTTGGTTTCGGAACGCCCGGCCTAGGACTGACAGGCGTCCCGCAGTCGACGGGTGTACATCCTATGCAGTTGCATACCTCATCACTTCCAGGCATAGACGAGATCGAACTGGGAGCTATTAACTTAAACGACCAAGTCGATGCACCTCACGATGCGATGGAAGGCACAACTAGCACGGGCATCCAGAAAAATAGTTCGGAGCGGCCTATGGGCATTGCAGATCTTAATCACTTCAATCTCTCATCTCATAGTCTTGGCCTCCTCGATTTACCCGACGATTTTCACACCACGCCTCCTGCAACGCCAGTCACTACAAGCCGCTCGTTACAAAGGACCTCCTCGCATATGCATCACATGGCTTCCACCCATGGCCGATCCATCTCCGTCCCTCCCTCTGAGCACCGCGCGGGGCCGTCTCGCCCACCACAGACCCACGCGACGTCCCAACCTTTACCCCAATCGGTTCCGCCGTTTTCCCCCACATCATTTCCACAGCAGCAAGTTGACGTGGAGCAGTTCAGTCCCTCGCCTATACCGCAGCAAACGCCTTACGGGCAGGATATTCAGCGGCCGCCTAATGACCTTTATGACCTTCCCTTTCTCGACTTGCATTACTACAGCAGCAACCACTCCGCCCTCAATCTCGCAGCCATGAATGACACCGCGTCGAAGGATGACACTGACAGTTCACGACGGGGTCAGGCGCTGGACCTTGCTCAGGCGGCGTCATCCATGAAACCCGTGGGCGTGCACCATCCGCTATCGTTGGGTCAGCATATCACACAAAGCTTTGCATCCGCCGCGGGGAAGCTACATTTGTCTCATCATCGCGGACAGAGTGCGATATCTCCGAAAGACCTGCTGTTGCGCAAAGGAAGCGATAACAAACGGAAGAGGTCGAGCTGGGATGGAGGTGCCTCATGATTTTCCCTGTTGGATTGTAATTATTCTCTGAACTTTGTCCATGTTAACGTTCTCTTCGCTATCACTTACTGCATCGCATGTCGTCGCTCACAAGCCTTTGTTCTTTTATCATACTCATTTTCATATGCGTATGATTTTCTGTGAATTTGCATCCGTTCACGCTACACGGGCAAGAAACACTGTCCTTTCAACCGCAACTCCGGACAAAGGCTGTCTAACCGTTCTAGTACATCTACAATCCCAAAGGAATCATTAATCATTAATCATTAGTGCGCAAAACGATGTGGTGAAAGGAAACCCACTGTTAAGCCAGGGCCTCTATTCCTCCAAGTGGTTCTTATCTGAAAATGCTGCGATACATAGCTGCCAGTAAGTATGGGCTACGGACCCAAGTACTCCAACAAAGTCGTCCATTATACTCTTGTTATACATATCAAAGATAGTACTGGCCAGTCCGTTATTGCCATCGGCGCACTGGAGCCCTCAGCTAAGCCTTGAAGGCCCCGCCTGTGCATTAGCATTGCTACCCCCACGTCCTCTAGTGGAGTGCAGTAGCGACGCCGGCTCGTTAATTGTGTCTTGGTCTTGATCAGGAATAAGATACTCGATATCCTCGTATAAGAACGGAAACAGGATTGCGAGCAAATCGTCAGTACTATCGAACAGAGTCAGGCTCGTGCGTCTAGTAAGCATAGACAGAAACGTACTTGAAAACAAAATCGCCCTTCTGAACTTTGCCCTTTTTGTCTTTCGATGGTGATTGCGGAGTTTTCGATGCGTCCGCGGCTAGAGATGTAAGATTCAAGGTGCCCGCCGAGTTGTCTGTCCCAGATAAATTAGCATAGCAGTTTAGCAAATGCAGCGTAGGCGACCAATGTACCCTTCGTATAGAGAGAAAGACCTTTCTTGGCAGCGAGATCGAGGATATTTCTTTCGACGGTATCTGGAAGCGAGGAAATATTTAGACGATTAAATCTGGTGGAGCAATTTAGACACACCTTCAGCGTAGTAGCAAAAGACTTCGGTCTGTCTGGTTTGACCCATCCTATCGATACGGGCAATAGCTAAAGTACGATGAGTTGAATGGCACCCCGTGTGGACTGCATGATCGCACCTTGTATTTCGAAGCCGTGGTGAACCACACTTTCAAGAAGGAAAACACGAGAAGCAGAAGTGACATTGAGCCCTGCATTCTCCCGCTCGCTGTATGCATTTTAGTGTGCGGACACCCGAGGCTGTCCTGACACATACCCGTGGAGTAGCAGTACGTCGATACTGGGATCTGTGCGAAACTTCTTGCCAGCGTTTTTCTCTTTCCCCTTGGTTTGGTCGATTCGAAGACAGGATATACCTGAACACAGGGGCATTTTCGTAAGGAGGACTTGATGGCTAGACCATAGATAAGCGTACCGTTATGAGTCAACGCATGCTCTACAACTGAAAGGGAAACGACACTGGGTCAGCGGACGGAGATTGACTGGTAGAGAGTGCCGTCCTTACTATGCAAAGAATCCGCCCAGGCAGAAAACACAATGCTCTTCGAGCCAGGCTCACTGAGCTTGAGATAAAGTAGATGCCGAACGAGTGTTTGGATCTTGCTGCCATAGCTTCCATGTGTCTCTACATTCTCAATGTCCTCGAACAATGTATCATCTGAATGTTGGCGCGCGTCAGCCAGGAAGGAGAATGCCAGGCGAGAACATCGACCATACCAATCAAGTTATACTGGATCTCTCGACGAGACTTGGGCGCGGGCTCGCCATTGATGGGCTTGGCCGGAAGGGAGTTGTTCGAATCGCCTGTCTTTTCTTGAACACTAAAGCGCTGGAGCTGGTCGGGGTTGATAATGACACGACAAACAGGGCATGATTTGCCTTCCTTGCGCAGCAACCAGGCTTTCATACAGCTCTGCAAAAATCATCAAGACGTCATTATCTATCTCGAGACAAGTGCGGTTGGTGCGTACCTCGCAAAACACATGAGCACTTTGATAAGGCGTTAAAAATGCTTTATCCATTTCAGACTAGAGCACGTACCATTCAGTGATAAATCCGCGCACAAAGTCACAGCGACAAAGGATACAACATTCATCATCTTCATCCACCTCCCCTTCTTCGGTTTGATGCCTGGCGAGATTTTCCAGGTACCGTTGACGAGCTTTATTGGTATTGATTTTCGCAGCAAGCTCGTCCTCTTCCGCTGTGCACATTTGAATGGCCTCTGTGACAGTCGTCTCCCAGGTAACTTCGCTCACTGAGTCTGTTGAATACGTCAGTGCCCGCATCATCAAGATAGTCAGGTGAGACTGTACCAGATATTTCTTGCAACTGACGGAAGTATCTGAGTGCAGGCCAGTCAGGGTAAGCAAGTACTGAGACGACGACTCGAAAAGTTCCTTACAATATTCGCTCGTTAAACGCCTTTCGGAACTTTGCCAGATCAGCATCCAATTTGTCCATCAGACTGCCTATCCTGAGCGTCAGATGATGAAAACTGGCACGGAGAAAATTAATGGGATCACACCTTGAGCGTTGATAAGTTGACGAAGTTCAGCGACAGACTGCCTTATAAGAATTTTTTCAGTATCCTTATCATTGGCAATTTTTGCTGCAATAGCACTCAGGTCTGCATATCGCTGTTTTAGCGACACACACTCAAACAAGCAGCAGACACCACATACCTATCATCACAGATTTCAAAGCACGGCCCTCAAAGGGCTCGATCAGTTCCTTCCGTTCATCCGAAAGCGCCTTGTGAAGGACTTCATGTTCCGGCTGAATGTCCACGCCCTCTGGCAGATCTAGCTGCTCGGCAGCAGACTGCGCCGCTTCTAGCGCCGCCTTTGTCTTCCGGGTTTTCTTCTCCTTCCCGTCATGCGCAGCCAACAGGGTGCGCTCAGCCACGAGCGCCTCGCGACGGTCGGCGAGAAGCGCAGTGTACGCTTGCAGGTAGGTCTCCGCCTCTCCCTGCGTCTCCAGGCTGCGCGCATACTCCTGCCCGTCGGCCGCGTCATTCTCCCCGGACGACAGATTCTGGGTGAGCAAAGCGTGGATCTTGGATCTCCACTTCCAGAGCAGTTTCGATTGTTCGTTGAGGAGGTCCTCAATGATCTCGTTGGCCTCATCCATCTGACATGCAAATTTCTGAGTATGGTGTTATCGAAGTATTTAAGAATACGAACCAGGTCAGAGGACCGGATGCCGCCTTGATCACAGTACGGAGTCTCTATAAGCAAGGCGTCCTCCGTCAGACCCTTGGCAGCAGCGTCTTGAGAAAGATCCGTCATGGCGCGAGAAGCACTTTGCGCGGTCGCTGAGAAAATGTCAGCAGGCGGGCATATAATTACGAAGGCAAACATACTTTTTAAGAGGTCGCGCCTAATTTCCTCGGCTGCAGCATACGCCGCGTCCTCCTCTGGTGCGCCCAAGACATGGCATACGTCGCCTTGGAGGAACTTGACGCGGTGCAGCAGGACGCGGGACTCCCGAACGCGCTGCTGCAGGGCACGGCGCTTGTTGGTGTAAGCTTCGCCTGCAGGCGTTTTCGGCACATCGCCGTCCTCGGACTCGTCGTCGTCACTCGGGGTAGCAGAGCTGGATCGCTCGCGCGCTTTGCCCTTGCCCTTGTCAGCCAACGCATCTTTGTCCCGCCCCTTGAGTGCCTCCCTGCGAGCGGCGGTTTCTTTCTTCAGCGCCTCGCCTTTGAGTTCGTGCTCGCCCAAAGCCGCTGTCACTTCCTTTATGAGCTCGTTAGTTTCTTTCTCGGCTTGTAGTAGGGTATCCAATGCTCGGCGATGGCGAGTTCTATCGGCGTTGTGGTGCTGCTGTAGTTGGGCTCGTCTGATAAGGCTTTGCACCTGCGCAAAACACGTTAAGTTCGAAGGCCATGATGCAGTGTCGAGTCCATATACCTTCAACTTGCGGTCATCCATGAGATTACGCCAGTTCTGATCTTTCATGCTCTAAACAAGTCCAAATGAGTATCCCCTCTGAAGCGATAAAAAGCTACAAACCTCCAAGACGTCGGCCATCGTCTTCAGCGCTCCCGGCTTCCATAGTTTATCCTTTTGCTGGAGCTGCCCGACCTGTTAAGCTCTCAGATTAGCAATCCATCTTCTTCGCAAAACCCAACGCTATCACTCACTTGAGGATGTGTGCATATTCCACGCAGCTTGCGAATCGAAGCTCTCAGCAGCATGGTGTCCACCTGCCAGCCTTCCGACGCGGCCACTCCGCGGGCATCGAGGCCAAGCTCCAACAACGCGGCTTCCAGCGTCTGGTCGTACACCTGAAATATGATATATATATGCGTGTGAGCATCTCCAACAGTGCACAGAGGTTGACGACCAACGTGTCGCTCGACTTTGCCCAGCTGGATGGGGACGAGATATCGCGTTTGCTGCGGTATGGTGAGTTCTTGTTTTACTGCGGCCTTGGTCGTTCTATGCACTCAGTGTTCAGTACGGGTTATCCGACGGACGGCAGGGTTAGCAATGCGGACCTAACGGCATAGTGGCGGAAAAACTGGGTGAATTGCCTTGCGAGCCCGGGTTTTAGCAGTCGGCTCCACATGCGGGGCGAGCCCACAATCCCATCAACACGCAGAAACCTAGAGCTGTTTGAATAGGCGTTATTGCACAACTTCGTCGAGGACACGCACTTCAGGACATGTATAAGATCTGAAATCTGTGCACGAGCAGGCGTGCCACTAACGGCCAACGACGAAAGACGCGGTATCAGGCCAACCATTTCCCTGCGAGCCGCGGTTTGATCAGTATCGATGATGTCTAAGCGCACACGAAAGCAGCGCGCACGCACTCCGTTTTTCCGCCCCCTTGCATTTGCACCTCGTCCATGATGACGCGCGCCCATTCGCACATGATGAGCGGGCTGCGCGGACGCGACAATTTACTGTACGTCGCGCCGTCCCGGCGCGGGCGCGTCGGGAGCGGACGCGCCACAGACAGATCGTGCTGCAGCACCGGGTACGTCGTTATGCACACATCGAACGTGTTCACGTATGCGCACCAGTCCATCGGAAGGTCCGCGTCGTGTATGTCCATGGCGTCTTCCGGTGCGGGTTCGGGCTCCTTGTCTTTCACGCGACGCCGCTTACTCTTTGCGGGCGCTGCTTTGGCTGCGGCGGGTTTCCTACGGCTGTTCCGCAACACGATGGCGTCCTGCTTTGTGATGGGCACCTGGAGCTTCGACCAGCCGTCGTAGATGAGCACTTTCAGGCTGGGCGCATGCAGCGCGAATTCGTCGGCCCATTGTGGTGCAAGGGACGGGGGCGTGACAATGAGCGTCGTCTAAGGCCACACCACTTTGTCAATAATCCAAATCATAAGTACAACCAGAATGCAGCGGCACCTTAATTTCCTTCACGTCAATCTGCGCCTTTGCATCCCACGCGAAGACGGACGGGTTCCGCGCGGGGTGGGGATTCAGAAGGATGAGCGCAATGCATTCCAGCGTCTTTCCTAGACCGGGCTCTTCAGCGAGGATGGTACCGCGCACGGGCGCCGGATCGGGAGCCGTCTGGGAGACTGCACCGGTGAGGCGGTTGACGTACCAGCTTGTCCCATCGTTGACCTTGACCTTGTCCCAGAATGGCGGCAATACGGCGGCGGTGTCGTGTTTCAAGTCCGACACCTCGCCCGCCGCATCGATGCCCTTACCCTCGTGAGCCAGTAGCCAAGCCACGCTGCGGCGTTGAAATGGGAGCAGCTTTGGACGGAGGGCCGCGGGCTGAATCGCGTTCTCGACGATTGCCGACGGAAGCTGGGGAGCTGAGCGAAGGATAGAGTAGAAAAATGGGATGTCGATGGTAGCTTCCACAAAGTTCTCTTGTGGAAACAAGTAGTTCAAGAACCGCCGTTGAGCGTCCTGAACCATACCGTGAAACGCGGGAGAACGAGATTGAGCAGGCTGGAATATTGCTGGTAAAACGAAGGACGCGGTAATCTCGAGCTGCAGTCGAAACGGCATCTCGCGTTGTGACTCGTCGTACATCGCAGACGGGAGCGCGAGCAAACGGAGACGGGTGTCGCATGTAACGGTGCCAGCGTCGTGCTCAAGAGCGTACAAGGCGTGAAGGATATCCTCCTGTGTCGAAAATGGCGTATAGTCGCTCGCCTCTAAATCTGTACCGTCATCCCACGGAACCTTGGGCACTACGAAGAACCACTTGTCACGGTCTCCTTCATGCTCCCCAGGTCCTTTAGCATAGGGCTCTGAAAGCGCGACAATACGAGACTCGCTGGTCTGAAAGTATACGGGGCCGAGATCGACGCATCTGGGCTCGATCGCGTCACCACACAGTGTCTTGACAAGATCCTTGAGGGTTTCTTCTTCGCGCGCCCATCCTATCTTCTTCGCCTTAGCATCATTCGCGAAATGGTCCCACTCGTCGACTTGGGCAAAATTTGTCGTGTATTCGATATCCATGACATGACGATACACGGGCACGGAGCTAGTTGCGACTGCGTGGCCAAAGTGATCGTCGTGCCAGCCGTACAGAAAGGGATAGGAATCCTCCGCATCTTCGTCGCCAGACACTGAGGGGGTAGGCGAGGGCGCTTTCTTCGCGCGCTTTCGCGGCCGCCCCTTCTGCTTGGGTGCCGCCCGTTTCTTCCCCTTCCCTTCTGACGGCTCCGGCTCCGGCTCGTCGTCGACGCTGTTGTTAAGTCGCGCGATGAGTCGCTTGACGTTGAGAACGGGGCGATAGTTGGCAGTATGTCGCGCGTTGTTGAACAGATGAGATGCACGGCAGCGGAGACTTTCGCGGTGGTGCGAGGTCGACGAGCGCATCAGTAGAAAGCGCCGAGCAGACTGACAGAGAGAGATAGTGGTTGGCGTCAAAGAGAAAGAGCAGAAATTTAAACAGAAATTAAAAGCCACTCGCATAAATTAGGAAGTCACGTGATCCTGGACGCGATAGCGCGCCTCAAACTTACATGGGTCGGACTTGTCCGTGGTCAATGCAGAGTTCGAGCTCCGCGCTGACCTCCCTTTCATCGTCGTCTCTGCCACGTGTTCCTCGGTATATAGGGCCTGCGAGCGCTCGAACGCACCTTGTCGTCTCACGAGTGCTCGCAGCGCACCGTTTCGTATCGTTTTAGTCTACCTCCCACTGCCTCCCTATGCACATTTTCTTTTCTTTCTTCCATGATCTCAGCTAGTTCACTTTCATTCCTATCTTGCTTCATGTCTTCCGTAGTTAGCTTGAGTCTGTCCCTTCTGCGGGCCAGGCTTGAGAGCTTTAGACAACAATTTCACTGGTGCCAACTCGCTCTCCTGTCCCGCGCTCTCTCAGTCACCGGACAATCGTCGTCTTCGGGTCTCGTTCCTCCGCTCATCACTCACTCGAAAGCTCAGGCATTGATAAAATGTCAATATCTTCACGCGCGCCAGCTTACATGCGGCACTGCAACTGTCCGACCCCTCCCATCATTCTCACATTTCAATTTTCCATCAAAATTTCCCTGTTACTTCGTATACCAAGTACGAGTCTATGTAACGAAACCGACTCCTCCCATCCACGTAGAAAACTCCAAATACACGTGCATATATAGCGATAGTGATAACAAGTGTGCGAACAGAAAAGATTAAGGATAGAGGTCCAACCAATGGTGTCGCGACTAACAATACAGCTGTAGGTAGGGTGTAGACCGAAAATGCGAGAGAAAAAAAGAATGCGGTTCCGTTATGCCTTGGAATCTGTATGTGGTGGTCGTGTGGGCTGGATATCGTCCGCGCTACCATCATCGGAGTGCACGATGACAGGCGGGGGCACGCGGGGTAGCCTATGCTCCTCTATAGCAGGCGAAGGGAGGCTCGATGACGAGCTCGACGAGCCGGAGAACGACTGCTCCTTCGCGTCGTCGTCGAACGCGCCGTAGTCCGCGATCGACACCGTGAAGTTGGTGAAGTTGTCCGACACGATGGACAGCCGCTTGGCGTTGCTCCCGCCGCGCTTCTCTGAAGTATAGTCCGTCACGAATACAGGCATATTTCTGCCCACCGAGGACATGTTCGCGCCCGATCTCGCATTTCTACAGAACAATTCAGTCGGACATCTTTTAGGTGATGCTGGGTAGATAACGTACGCAGATGAATTCAGAGAGGTGCCCATCATCGTGGGTACGGGGATGCCCAAGCGTCTCGCTGCCCCGAAGAGGGCGATCTTGTAGTGCTTCCGCGCCTCGTCCGCGAATCCGAAAAACGCAAAGAAGAGCAGCGCACAGAACACCGTAAGCCATCGGCTCAGTTCCAGCGAGAGGACGCCCAGCAAATCCAGGCGCCAGAGCACCGCGGGGTACTGGTCGACGCGGTTGAAGTTGAAGTGCGCGGAGGCCCAGCTGACGTACGGGAAGACCTGGTTCGCGCGCGCGTTGAGGTAGATCGACCACGAGCCGAGGGGGATGGTGAACAGCAGCTCGATGCCCGCGAGCGCCATCAGCCGGAAGTACCGGCTCTGGTTGAGGTTGTTGTTGGCGGAGAGCAGCTTGTTGAACTGCGAACGGCGGCGTGCGAAGGCGCGGATCGTGAGCACGCAGTAGACGGCGGATATAACGCCGATGAAGAGCGGCCATGCGAAGACGAGAGGGTACGCCGGTGGCGTGTTGAACGTCGCGGGGTAGCAGCCGATGTCTTCGAATATGTTGAAGCGATGGCCTTGCACAATTACGTCTGAAGGAACGATCAGTGCGTGCTGCTAGACCAGATGAAATTGCAAACATACGGAGGACCATCTGGACGAGAGGGATGCCCAGGCCGATAGACAGATCCGTGATGACAGACCTGCGCTTTTCGGCCTTGGTTATTGTCACAGACTGGACGGATGCGATGTAGTAGAGACGGCGATTAATGCACAGAGACGCAGCCGGTATAGCGACGCTAGCGCCGATCATGAATTTGGTGGCTACACAGATACGTCAGGTCTGGACAGGTTAGCGAGGGAAAACGGGGCTCACAAATGTCACACCAGAGGGGGGCCCAGTTAATAGCGTTGTTGTTCCACACGACGGAATTGATAAAGTTATTGAGGCATGCTAAAGCAGCCCAGACCATGTACAGACACGTTCCAGTGTTCCAAGCTGCTGACCGTCATCAGTTTCAGAATATTCAAACATTCATGGACGTCACAAACCTTCGAGATGCCAGGGTAGAGGGATAGACACGAGCACGAAGCCAATGAAAGCGAATGCAGAGAAAACCTGGTTGGGCACATCGGCTACAGGCGAAAGCGATTGGGCAGACATGATCGGCGACAGCGCTTAGGAGAATGCGATGGCCTGAAGGTGACGCGAGGTGGGCTTGCTAGAAGACGGCGGATATGCATCGTCGGGCTGCTGCTTATTAGCAGACTTTGCATCACGCCTTGTACACCATTTTGGGGATCCCCTTGTATTTTATCACCAGGAGAAACGATGGCGCCAGACGTTATCCTCGCGAGAAAATGCGTCGGGGACTTGAGAGATAAATCCCAATCAGGACGCTGCCTTGTCGACGAAAAAAGCCGCTCGCTTGTATTCACCATATAAGGTAACTTTCAGACCACGAGATCCCGTCCGTGGACATCCGCGGCGAACAGGCAAACGTCCAGAGAGAACAAGCAAAGACAACTCCAGAGCTCGAGGATACCACTGCTGCGACTTGGCAGCCCGATTTAGATGGCCCTCTCAGTATTTTGAGGCTACCTGATACCACAGGGTGCAAGAAAAATACGTGTATTTCATTAGCGATATGCTTCACGTGCAAAGACATCGGCGTACCATTACTCAAGGTGCTATAAGAGGGCTCCCAAGGATAGGTCGAGGTTTCCAGATTGACCGGGACGTTTTGGCGATATCGCACGCGTGATTGCGTATCCCCTGGATGTGCAGTGAACACGGCCCGGTCCAGCGATAACCCAAGGCACCTGGAGGCTCTCAGCCTCCATGTTACTGACGAGCCCTTGTTCTCTGTATGGAAGTGGCGCAGTGTTGTGGGTGTCGGTGGACGATAGCGTTAGACAAGCCTCGAGGTACAGCACCGAACTCGCCCAGTCGCGACCGACGTCACAGAAGTGCGAAGAGATAGCACTGGATCCATCAAAAATCGAGGAAATTTGCCCAAAGATGTGTGCATGTCAAGAGTGCGAGATGACTGGGGGAAGCAGAAAGTCCAATGAGTTTGTGCGCGGTATTTATGAGGACCAGGATGCATGATATCAGATATTTGCGGCGTTGAAAGACAATAAGGACGGCATTTGCCGGGGCTTATGTACGCCGACAATCACTGCCGCGGACTTCAAATATTGAATCTGAGATCTTGCTCCTGCTCGTCGCGCTTAGTGTCACTGGTGTGTGCATAACTTCAAAAGAGTGGGAGATTGTATCGTCCCATATAATTTGTTTGCGGAAGAAGGGGAGTGACGGTATGCTTGGAATTGGACAGGCGACGTTTCTAAAACCTGAGTACAACTTGAGTACAACACTCGGAGATGGGCATGGTCTCGATATTGTCACTACGATGTGCTGATAGACGACATCGTGAAGTTATCATCCAGCTCGGATATCCTAAACTCCAGGAGCCCGTGCTCAGCGACGTCCCACGCCTTTCGTAGTTCCAATCCGGCCCTTGCCCTGCCAAAAGAACACGTTAGTATCAGTATCGAAGAAAAGGTCCAAGCCTGCTTACCCCAAAGCTATCCATTCGTCCAGCTTCCGCTCCTGGGCGTTCAAGCAACACATCAAATTGATGTCCATATTGTAGGCCCGAATATTTCCGGCACCATAGTTGGGAAGGAGGGGGTAAGGTGCCTAGACGGTGAGGAGATGGAAACAAAGAACTTGTATTAATACGAAGTAAGGCATCGCTTAGAGCGGTTTGTGCGTACCTTCGCCGTAAATCGCGCCGCAGAAGACGCTTCATCCTGATAAACCCTCTGCAGCACGATGTCCTCTGTAATCATGTTAGGTTTTGAGCTTGGTATCTCAGGCGGGGAACGCACGGATGAGGAGACGTGTGTCTGGAGTCATGACTTTCCGAACGCCACGCAGGATCTTCAGCGAATCCTCGTCAGGCCAGTCATGAATGATGTTTCCAAGCTGTTTGTTTCCGTCACTCATGAGCACGATTCGAGGGGTTGATAGAGGAGGCACAATCTACGCACAAAGTATATATCTTGGCCAGCGACTGGACTTTGAGTGAAAAAGTTGATCGGGACGAACTTGATCCGATCCTCTGCAAGGGCTTGAGGACACTCGGTCTTCCATATCTAGTATGGAAAAAGTGGCATCAGCATATGCGCAGACGAGGTACAGCGGGTGGATTGTACGGGTGGAGCCTCTTCAAGAACATGCGCTTGATCTTGAAGTGTGAGCTGGAGATGTGGGTACGCCTTCGCGAGTTTCAAGTGAAGGATGCCGATACCCCCACCAACATCGCACACCGTCGTTCCGGCTGGTAAGTCTTTCCACGGGAAACCTACGAAACGTAGCAACGGTATGAGAAAAATTAGAGCTGTATGAGGGGTGCAGAAAACTAACCTGTCACTACAAGGGAGGACATCGTTACGAATTGATAATCGATCATGGAACGATTGAACATCTACACCGAAATGTCAGTTGTGTCGACAGCCGGCCATCCCAGAGAAATAAACCATACCTCAGATCTCTTCGGCTGCATGAAAAAGGAATATGCATGAGCTGCCTTTTCGGTAAATGCTTGCAATGTTAGAAAGTACTTACATGAGCTCCAAGGAAAGTAAAGAGATCCCCCTTTTCCTCTTGGTCTTTGTAGGTAATATATGCAAAGGGCGCCTTCGATGGTTCGTAAGATGCGCCGTAGTCAGGATCTTCCAGTGTGTCTTGTAAATATATGGTGCCTATGCATAATTCGACGGTCTCCAGTTCTACGAGACTGGGGTGTCCATCCGCCGAAAGCATCCTGGATAGCCGCGTGTTCGCAAAGACGTCAGGAGCAACTGGCGAGTCGATGATGACAGTCAGTGGGAGATATCTGGGCCAGAGGCCTGTTACGCACCTTCACGGAAGCAATGCTTCGTCGCGAGCAAGGTGAGGATCCGCGACAATTTCTTGCTCTCGATACCAGTCTCCTTGGACAGCTCGCTGATGTGCATCCCATCCGGTTTCTTCTTCAATATATCCGCAATGTGATTATGCACCGCGACACGGAGACACGCTATCTCGAAATGGCCCATACTCCGCTGGTGCGTCTCGTCACCATAGCAGCGACGAGCGAACGAAAGGTAATGCTCACGTTGGTCATGACGTGCATAGGGCTAGCCAATGTGCAGCGCAACTGCTCGAAGGCGCCTTCGAGTGTTTGGATGGATTTCCGGAATGGAAGTGAATCCACTTTATCGTCATTTGGATGAGGATCGTTTAGGGTCGGGATCCCTGCTCCAGAGTTCTCGTAGTAAGCCATAGCCTGCTGAGCGGATGAATTGATGAGCGCGAGCAACGCATCGATTTGTGCCCGAGGATCAGAGGATGCCATCATCGGTTCGTTCTGGGAGTGAGACAGCGTACGGGGATAAGGCCAGAGCGATTGCACACTACACGCCTTAAGTACCAGTTCTGGGCTGACGAAGACGTGGAAACTCTGTTATGGGAGATACAGGATCTCATCACGGCGAAGATGCTGCTATTCTAGAGCAAGAGAAGAAATCAATGAGCGTGCATCCAGTTATGAGAGTTAACTCTACACCCGGGAGTTCGTTCCTGTAGTCCCGAATGCGCGTTACACAGCTGCTGTGGTGTCGGAGACTGTAAACAAGAATATGACACATTGAGAACTAGCTCATCGAGCAGATACAGCCGGGAGGCACAGTACAAGGTCACTGACCCGTTACGACCAGCTGACTGTCCATATGAAGTGCATCACGTCGAAGTGCATTGCACGCGAGGTGTATACTGTATATCAGAGTCAGTATTCTGCATAAATCGCACACGAGTCTCGGAAGGCACCAGTTTCTATCCGGCGCACCGTGGATAAACTCCCTGGCCTATATACCTGCGTGAGACAAGCTACTTGACTTCGAAAGCGCGCCTGGGCCCGAGATGATCCATAAACAGCGCAGATTTTCCGTTATCTGTGACAAAATGGACCTGAAAGGATAAGAATATAAAAGGGGGCAATGATGATGTGGTGATTCAAAACTGGCAGAATCAGCCGATGTATTTCTTTCCCTGACTTTAGTTGAAAGGATCATGCACTTACATATTCGGAAGGCGGTAGGCTATGTACCTGCTGTGAGGAGCAGCGACCTCCTTGAAGAGAGAGAGCGGACCCGGGTTGCATATACCTGGCTTATACCGTTTATTAGGCGTTTGACAGAACTGACCTAGTCTCTACAGTCACGCATCGAAACTTTTCCTTCAGCCCGGTGGGCTTGAATATGCGCACGAGTGCCGTTGTCACTTTGAAATGGATGCAATTGTTTGCCAGCGCAGTAAATGTAAACGTGCAGCTGAGAAGGGCTGAGACGAGTGTACGCGTCTAAGTTTCAGCTGGGTGCGATTTGCTTGCTGAGCGACCTGTTGAGTTTCTCCAAATATTAGCCCTAAATTGCAGTCCCAGTGTCCCTGAGCGATTACACTCACCCGGTATACTATATACTCTTGGCACAGCCCTTGTCAATGTCATATCTTGCTTCGCCACGCAAACGATGCGCTGCTGATGATAGCCCCGCCCCCATACGTCTCTCAGGCTTGCGTAGGTCCTCCTGGGAAGCAGTGGTAACATGCAGTATGGAGCCTGAGGCTTACGAAATTGCGTTTGGAGAGCTCAAGGCTTTGAGTCTTTGACCCGAGAGTCGTTCTAGAGAAAAAACTGCCCCAGAATCAGAAACAACTCGGAAACAACACATAAGTTAACTTTTGAGTCTTGAGGTGCAGTGAACGCACAGGTACAGACAGGTACTGGACAGGTACCTAGAACAAGTTCCGATATCCGACCGTCATTCCAGATCCCCGCACTTTGCGAGGCTGCGGGTTTCTTGCACTTTACCTTGCGTTTGCTGCTGCATACATACCTCGAGGCGGTCGTACGACGACTTCAGGGCATCCATGCCCGTAACAGCTTGACTCTTACTGCCATGCCTACTAGCTTACTCCAGAGTGCTCAATCCACCGACCGTCACACGAGCACACGCAGACAGGTTGTGCCTCCACAGATGTCTTTGAATTGCCGGGAGGGGGCTAGCGGAACACAGGACGAGCAGGATGAAGACTCGCGCTCCGATATCGATAGTATGAGCGATGTCAGCGGGGAGAGCGACGAAGGGGACACGCCCCACCGCGCTCAGGAGATCCCAACGCGAGCTGCCGAGCCTGACGTCGAGCGTTCGTCCTGGACGGATCTCGACTTGTCTATTGTCGTCGCACTTGTCTCTCCAATTGGGAACTGGCTGACTGGCGGTGACCACATAAAAGACTTACTTCTCATTGCGCTGTTGATTTTCTATCTTCATCAACTCATACAAGGTGCGCAACACAACTCGAATCGTGAATTATGACTGACATGCATATAGTTCCGTGGGAGCTATACCGCTCATCCCGACCACGCCGCCCTCATTCGAGTGCACCTGTATCTTCCGAAGCGGCCGGCCGCCTCGCTAAACTCGCCCGCACGGAGCTGCGTGTGCACGAGTTCACCTACCTTATGCTCTCTGTCGCCTCCCCGCTACTGGGCGCCTCATTCCTGCGCTACATCCTGTCGACTCTCAATGGCTCTGACCCCCTCTCGTGGTTCAGCACAACGCTCGTAAGTGACATCCTTGATAAAATGCGGAGCAAACGTCTAACCCGCCGAAGTTCGTCCTCGCCACTGGCATGCGACCGTGGACCCATCTCATCAGCCGATTGCGCCAGCGCACGGATGACCTTAACGATGCCATTCATTATCCCAGCCCAGAGTCGCAGCTCATCGCGCACGGCAAGCTGCAGGCCATACTAGAACGCGTTGATAGCCTCGAGCGGGAGTTGAAGCGCGTTAAGAGCCGCGCCGCTCAAGCGGAGGGTGTCGAAGAGGTCTGCGACGACCTCAGTGGCGCCGTGGAGGACGTCAAAAAGATCGTGCGGCGTAATCAGAAGAAGGCGGACATGGCGCACCTCGCGCAGGATAACAGGATAGCACTGTTGGAACGAAGCGTCGAGATATTGCTCAGCCAACGGCCCCGCCCGGAGCAGTCGTTGCTGTTTTCGCTGCCGTCCAAGATATGGTCTTTACTCACGTTCGAAGACCCTCCCCGGCACGCAGAAAAACTCGCTACACAGCATCACCACCATCGGCACTCGAGCATCCCCAGCCCGCTGTGTACGCCCACCCGTCTGGAGACTATCTTGGAAGACTCCGACGATAGCACCGGCTCAGAGGATGCCGCGCACGCCGGAGAACACGTCACACATGTTATGCTGCCCCTCAAATCCGGACGCACGAAGTCTACAGCGAAGCCCGCCCCTGTACTGCCACGTCCGCGTCCGGCCTCGTCGTCCTCGGCTTTCATTGCCTACGCCGCAGCCATCGTCACCTGGCCCTACCTCATGTCCATCCGAATTCTTGCCATGCTCACGGTCCCCATGCGCAAGGCATTCCTGTAACAGTATATCGTCTGCATCTGTACAACCCGCACGTCCCTCCTTTGGTTTCTAGTCCGTCTGGTTTCAATTTTCGCATTACTGTTCGTTTATCATCCGTTTCCCGTTTATCGTTCATTCCTTGATCCCGTACTGATACTAGTCACGCTTGCAGTGTTGGGTCTCGCGTCGTAATCTTCCCAGGCCTTGTATTATTTGTGTGCTATCCCCGTTACCCCCTCCCTTCCGCTTTGGTGGTACCGCGGACTGATCATATTCCCTTCGTCCTATGCTGTGTGTGGCAGCTCGGTCCCGATATTGTCTCAGCATTGTCGGGCTTACATTTCCTCATCCAGGACATCGCTTGAACATGAGCTCTAGATTACGTGTGTACCCTGGGGTACATAGTATCGGGCTTCCTCTGGCCTGATGTCCAGCGCACTCATTCCCCTCAACAAAGTACGGCCGCGGCGAAGATCCTCGCTGATTTGATATCTGCTTGTAGCGTAAAAGGGCGGAAAGTTTCGACAACCACTACGCCTGCCATATATGGGCTTGCCTTTTGCTTTGCCACTTTGACCGCATCGGTGCAATCGTTTGTCGACTTGTAACGAAGCTGCTCTCCTGGAGGCTTGGATGTACCGAATGTGCAATGTCTTTGTTTTCCACAAGGTATCTCTTGTTTTTTTTTCTTGCTGGACGACTTCCGCGATGACTCGCACTGGCAGGAGGGCGTTCGCCTTATTTTCTTCTAATACCGCAGCCTCAGGAGATCTATGCATCCCCATGTCCACGCCGCTGCCAGGCCTCTTTCCAGCCTTCGAGTGCTTTGTCCAAGTGGAAGTTTTCTGTCATGCACGCTGAGCTCCCCGTCGTTTCTTTCCTTTCTGCCGCCTTCCTTTTCATAATCATCCCACTACACTATGCACGTCTAAGTATCGCGCATCTGTCTATCCTCGTATGGCTCGCCGTTGGAAACATTATCCAAGGCGTTAACGCCATCGTCTGGACCGGAAATACAGAGATGCGTATCCCGGTGTGGTGCGATATATGTGAGCATACCTACCCATTGTTGAGGATCGAACACTGACTTGTGGCACCGGCTCAGCTACCAAGGTCGTGCTATGCATCAACGTTGTGCTCCCGGCTTGCATTGTATGCATCTGTCGGCAGCTCGAGCTCCTCTCGTCCTCGCGCGAGATACCCTGTCCCCCGCGCGGGGCACGGAATAGAACTATACTGGAGATTGCGTGCTGCACAGCTTTACCTGTCCTCTACGCCACGTTGCGTTCGTAACTTCCATCCCTAACTCAGGCGTAATGTCTAATAGTTGCCCAACAGACTCGATTGTGCAGGACCATAGGTTCACAATTGTAGCAGACTTTGGCTGCACCCCATCGATTTTGCCCTCAGTCCCCGGTATATTTCTGGTGTGGCTCCCCCCGCTAGCCACCTGTGCTATCGGGTTCACATATATTGGTACGATTCGTTCTTTGTTTCCAAAGGCAGCAGAGCTAACGAAAAGTCCAGGCTTAGTCCTCGCTCACTACTTCCGCCGCAGAGCCGACTTCACGCAGTACCTTGTAACGCGGACGCACCTAACCAACGCACACTTCATGCGCCTTTTAGTGACATCGACTCTCCAATTGTTCCTTCTTCTGATCCTCGCTATCTCTTCCATTTCCTCGGATGTTTCCGGAGGCCTAAGACCCTGGATCTCGTGGGCCAGTGTCCATGCAAAGTTCCTGCAGGTCCCAAGACTCGCCACGCAGACACCACAGATCGTGTTCGCGTGGTGGGCCATCCCTGTGCTCTCGTTGATCAGCGTCATATCGTTCGCGGTATCTGATGCGCAGGCGGCTCTGGAAATACTTGAGAAGCGAAAAGCGGGACGTGAGCGGTCGGGTTCGGAGTCGTGGATTGACACCAGTGATTTGCCTCGTCGGTGAGCCTTTCCTACCTCTAGTCACTTCTCGAACACATTTTAATCAAAACATGGGTGACTCATTAGTGCTGTATATCCTATGCTCGTCTCATCTACATCTACATCTACGTCGACGCCCAGCCCCGTCTCACTGAAATCGGAGTGGAGCGGCACGACCAGGTCTAAGCCCTCCGTCCCATTGATCTCAACTGTGAAACTCCACAGCGATCCAGGCAGCCCGAGCAAGAAGACGTACTCCCCTGGTTCCAGCTCTCCCGAGTCCGAAGAGGACGACGCCTTCATACTTTCCACTCTGTCGTACCTCAAGTCTCCCACAGCCGAACGGGCACATGAGGTACCCAGAGCACCGGCACCTGCAGTCTCGCTGCCGCGGCATGCGCAGAAACGTGTCAGCGATACGCCCTCCGCCGCCGCATCCTCTATCCTGGAGGCGCCATGGCCACTCCCACCTGCGATTGTTCCGCAGAGTCCATCCTTATATTCGCCGAGCGCGTACTCCCGTTCCCCGTCTCCTGCAGCGTCCGATCGAACGCTGACAGACCGTCGCTCTGCGTTCGATCCGCGTAGCACTCCCAACGTCACCCCTACTACTATGCCCCCGACCAAGCGAACGCGCCGCCAGTTCAGCTTGAAGAAAATGCTCGACGTGGCCCCAGAGGATGTTATCTATATGACTGCACTGAAGGAGCCGGTATGAGTCCACAAGCTGCTCGCAGACAACGCAATCGTCGGTCTGCATTACTTGGAGCATATTTACCTTCGCCGTTCTTCCCTCGAATCGCCCTATATTTGTGTCGAGCATGGTCTTCGATTTCATCCATTGTGTATCTATAGTTCCCTGTATTACTCTACCTTCCCTCTGCGTCGGTGTCGTAGAATATAACACGAATCAGTAGACTTTTGTACTGCAAGCAACATATTCGGTGTCCACGTGGCGTTCTCTGAATCCGGAAGGAGACTGAGTGGAGACTGTGAGTCACATATGTCGTAGTTTTCTCCACCTTTCTTCGCTCTCCGAGTCCTTTCGACACATCCTCACCAACCGAAATGTCGATCCTGTATAATATGGCGTTCCAGAGCGATTTTTATTATTTCGCGCAAAACTCTTTGAGTTTCACACCCGCAAACTCTCGGAGCGTCGGTCCGCACCTGGCCGACGCCTTCTATTGCTTTTATATCGTCCGACTCGTCCATCGCAAGTCTCCCTCGTCGTCCTCGTCGTCGGGCTCGTGCCTACGGACCGTTCTCGTTAGCCCCGGTCCCAGCACTGCTTGCTTGCCACCGACGGGGTCTGCACCTTCGATCAATTCACCATTGTCAATGTCCATTTCCGTCAGATGCGACCGTATTAAGTTGACAACGCAGTGCCCTGCAGTGCCGTTCTGATTTAAGTAAGGGTGGACGCGCGTCTACTTCCATCAGGAGTACTGCCGAGCACGTTATGGGCGTCGGGTGGGTTGGTGGCTGCGGCGCATGACATGCATACTTAGTAGCACGGAACTCGCAACCTGCGTACTTAGTGTGTCCTCCGTCTCTAATCTATCCCTCCTTACTGAGGCTCTACGGCTGGGCATAGTATGGGTATGCGACACCTTAGAAGATAATTGGTGCTGTCTACGTATGGTACACGGGTACATGAGTTGTTGCTGACGTGGCCGCTCCATCCCATCCTATGTAGTCGGATATAGCGTGACACATGCCCCTGCATGAAGTACAGCTCCGAACGGAAAAAACCACGGTACGAAGTGCAGGGCCTGCGACATATTTCGCGCCGGGTGCGGGGTTCATGGGCATAAACGACTTCACGCCGCTCGCGCCTGGAGCTTTGAACGGTTGGCCGGGCGATCCATGTTCTCGATGTGAACATGCTGTTTGGGAGGTGGGATGATCACAGTGGTGCCCGTGTGTATGCGCTCCAGGACCAGTGTGAGGCGCGCAGGTCGGAGTGTGGGTACGGCACCCTGAGCTCGAGGATTAGCAGCACAAAGTGTACGTCGAGCTGGAGTACACTACGACTCCACCTACCGCTCGCGCGAGAGCAGTCACAGCGCGACAACGGACCCGGGACGAAGACGATGACGCGATGATGCTAAGCGCGGAGTGAAAAGGCGCAGCGCGAGCGCGAGCATGAACAAAATCTGCACATTGCACGAATTATGTCGTGACAATCTATACACCAAATTAGCAGAAATAATGCCATGGATGACGGAGACAAAACACCCACGCGCAGTGCATATCCACGCTTTTGCGCAGTGCATGGTAGGATGAAACCGTGCCCGGGGCGGAGATGAGGGATCTCATGAGGTTTGCGTCACGCGGGGCAAAATGACTGAAAAATGGAAATGTGAGTCAAAGCCAAGTCAAGGCATGCCATTAACCGTGTAGTATGGCAACACTTACCTAGGTAAGTAGAGGAGGGGAGCTCCACAGAACTATTGAATGTCTTTCACATGCGCGACCAACCGTACATGTAATTCTGTTCGATAACGGCGCGTTGCCAGCTTAAAATCATGCCACTGCTGATGGGAGTGAACCACGGAGTCGCACAGAAATGAATTCGTTACATTGCGGACGTCTATGCCAGCGGAGAATAGCTAGCGCCGGTTGAGCGCCGGCAGCAGGGGCCTCCGATGATGCCCACGGCCAGCATCAGCGACGAGAACAGGTAGAACGGCAGCAACGAGGAGTCGAGGACTTGCGATGGACGAGTAGAGACAAATAGAAGGCGTCGGCAAGGCGCGGGCCGACGCTCCGAGAGTTTGCAGGTGTGAAACTCAGAGAGTTTTGTGCGAAATAATAAAAATCGCTCTGGAACGCCATAGTATAAGGCCCTGAAGCACACTGAAAAGTTTGAAAACTAGCCATCCCGAAAACTTCAGTGCAGGCATATCACCTCCGGACCCAAAAATTGAAGACATCGCGCCTCACATCATTGCACCAACAGTGTCATGTCAAATGCTAGTTTTCTCGTCAGCTTCTTTGGTGCTTTACAGGTTTGATTTGGGCAGCCCTCTCAATGCGAGAACATTTTCACTAAAATCATCATCAGGCTGCTATCTCAGTGAGTGCAGTGTACCGTATGCAAGGAAGTCTCAGAATCATATGATGACGTCTGCCATCACTTACCAGGTTGAACTGACTCTGTTCTACGGTTATGCTGCCGCTAGATTAGGGCTTGTCGACGAGACGACCTCTCATAAGCTCTCAGGACTCTGCACACGAGTCTTCCTGCCGTGCTTAATAGTAGTTCAGTGTGGGCCTGAACTGACGGTGACCGAGTGAGTAGCTGCGCACAATCAAACCACAGGGGCTCATACGTCTCGCTTAGCATCAAGGAACTCTGGGTCCTTTTCGTCTGGTCCTTTCTGTCTATCTCCTTGGCATTCTTGATAGGATGGGCAGGGCGATACTTTCTCAAGCTTCCCGGATGGGCAGTCGCTGCCTGTGGTACTCACCTCCCCATACAAGTCATGCAGAGTTTACGACTGATATTAACCAATCTGTAGCAATCAACAACGCAAATGCGATGCCCCTCCTCTTACTCCAATCTGTAAGTTCTCTGCTCTGAGCTATCGAGCCGACAACCTGATGAGTCACAGCTGTCAAGTACGAGCGCTCTTGACAGCCTCGCTGGATGGAAACCTGGCGAAACTAGCGAGCATGCTATCGCGCGCGCCAAGACATACGTGCTATTGTACATGATAGTGCAGCAGTCGTACGGGTTTCTTGCTGGGCCGGGATGGCTACGCCTTGACGTGAAGACGGACGATGAAGAGCAACCTCGGCCGCAATTATCCCATATCTTACAAGATGAGGAGCACGTCGGACTCCTGGACGATGACGAGCTCAATGCAATCCCCCAGCAGGATGCAGCTCTTGCTGCCCGTCATCTCACCGATGTGCTACAGTACAAGCCAGACTACCCAAAAATACCAAGATACTTACAGAAATTCGGAGATGTGTTGAACCCTCCTATCGTCGGCGCGCTCATGGCCCTTTTTATTGGGGTGTGTGTGCTCTCTGCATATATATCAAGGTCTTACATGAGTTAATCAATATTCGTAGCTTACACCCCCACTTCACAAGCTCATGCTCAATGCAGGCTCCTCCCCCCTCTACCCATCCCTAACCTCCTCGCTGAAAAACATCGGCGATCTCTTCACCTCGCTCCAGATGTTTGTCCTAGGCTGTCAGCTCTACCTCACCCGTGCCAAGGCCCACAATCTTGGTCCCGACGCCCGAGCCACCACGACACCGTCATGGCGTACAAGTCTCTTTGTCTTGACCGTCCGGTTCATCATCATGCCCGCATCATGCATCGGCATCGTGTATGGCCTGGTTCGTCTCGATCCTGTGTGGTTCAGGCGGGATCCGATGCTTTGGTTTGTCATGATGATCTCGCCCTCTGGGCCGTCGGCCATTTTGCTCGCAGCACTTGGAGAACTTGTGCACGTTGACGAAGCGCAGATCGCCGCTTTCTTATTCATAAGCGTACGTGCATTCCTTCCGTTGCCTAAGTGCATCTGTACTGATATAGCAGCACGCGCAGTATCTAGTCAGCCCATTAATTTCTGTCGTCGTTTCGTTAGCTATCGAGGTCATTGGTACATTACAATGAAACCAGTGTCTCATGGAATAATACAGGAGCAAGCTATGCGTGATGCCAACGAGTCAATTGCGTGTAATATCCTCAAGTTCCCTCCGCGGTAACAGGTTTGACGGCCGCTGTCATGCTAGTTTTCTCACCTCTTTCACCTTTCCCCGACTGTACGGAGTTGGATTCTGCATCCCCGTTCCAATCTTTCTCGTCAATATTCCGGATGGGTCCGGTAAACCACTATGAGCAATCGACAGAGTTGTTTTTGTTTAGTGTGCCATTCACGACTAGCAAGCAAGTAGAGCACTCACATATACGCCACCGTATTTGGGGAAGTAATAATAAGCAACAGAGAGAATCATGATGCCGCCGAGCACAACGATCGTGTACTAAGCGCGGCAAGATATCAGCGGCCGCTAGGCGTTGAGCGGATGCGCGAACTTACATTCATGTCAGCCGTGTCAGTTTGCGGCGTAGTAGGGAAAAAGAACACAATGCTCATGAAGGTCATCCAGAGCACAGAGATGACAGCGCAAGGCAAGCTCTGTTGGCGCCACGAGTCAACATCGCGTCAGCTCAATATCAACGCGGTACTCACAAACCACCCCAGATTGAATGGGCCGGGCGTGAACTCGTTATGCCCAAGCCAGCGCGCGGCAATGGGGATCGCATATGCAATATACAGTGCGACGACGCTGATCGCGAAGACGGCATCAATCGCTGCATCGCCCGCGAACGCGAGAAGTCCGAGTGCGAGCGCCAGGAGGGCGTCGTACCAGACGGTGTTCACGGGTGTCTTCGTGTAGCCGTTCATGCGGTAAAGCCACGAGGAGAACGGAAGCGCCCCGTCGCGGGCAAAAGCTTTGGCATATCCAGCCACGGTCAGCGGTTTACATTTTGCTGCAGACATGTGACTGACCAAACGTTTGCCGTGACGCTGCAAGAAGCTAGTGGTTGCAATCAATATTATGGTGGCAAGGTCGGCAGCATATGTCCTGCGCCAGGTATGCACGCACCATGCTGGAGCCCATCATGTATTGCGCGAGGACGACAAATGCCCACAGCGCCAGCGTCCCATGTTGCCCAAAGCTGCTGAAGAATATCTGCGCCATCGGCTGGCCGATAGGGGAGTCCAAGATACCGTCCAAGTCCGTGCCCATGCAAAATGCCAGTGACACGTTGATCGCTGCGCCACACGAGATTCAAACTGAGTCTAGCTTCGCTGAAGCGTATATAGCCATGGCACGCACCCCATCCGAGAACACCTGCAATAGTTATGGCCATAACGATGGCCCATGGGACAGCAGTCGCTGCGTTGCTAGCCTCCTCACTGATATGTACGCTCGAGTCGAACGAGCCTTCAGCAATAAGGATGAAGGATTAGCCTTCCCTAAAATAAAAGCAGCGATGCATTGACGCACATATAGTCCAGAGCGGCGCCAAAAAGCTGAGGATGAACGCAAATCCATTGTTCCAGCCATTCTCTGAATAGCAATCAGTAAAGGCAAGGTACCGCATAGAATGCACGGGCACCATTGGAGAAATTTCCGAGTGCGAAACTCGCAGAATTCATCAATTCCTTGGGGGTGGCCGCTGGGAGTGCGATTATCACCGCCAAGCACAATCTGTGACCCAAAATGTGATTAGAGGACTACACGGCATCCTGAGTGGAACGCACGCTATGTTTATGACAACATATACCGTCTGAAGTCGAGCAAGAACTTTCGTCGCAAGACCGCAGATGAGAGCATGCGATAATACAATGGCCGCATAGCATCCACTACAGATTGGCTGTGAGCTCCGCAGTGAAAGACATTCTGTGAGTGACCGAAGGGGACATACAACGTCTGTGCGTCGGTTGCGACAAATGTCTGGCCGGAGCCGATACTGGCGGCGGCCATGACCTGGACGGCGCAACCCCAGTCAATGGACGCAACGGACGCGATGGAACCGATCGTGTTCGCATCTGTAAGTGCATTGCATATTATCGGGATCGGTATCACGAAACGAAAGTGTTGCCGTAGTACTGACACCCGACGATCCACGAAAGGAGGTTTCTCCAGCGTGGGGAAGAAAGGGAGTGCGTCCAGAAATAAAGCTTGTGCCCGTTTTCAGCTAGGCATTCATGATGAATCCATAGGTAGAGGTACGTACCCCGCCGGAGGTGGGAGCTGCGGAGGCCAGCTCACCCATCGACATTCCTACGAACAGGATGAATAAAGAGGCGACTGCCCACTAAATTCGAGCATCATTAGCATAATGAATCTAACAGGCGAGGAAAGGCAGGAACGTACACCCCAAACCATTGCGGAGGGCCCGCCATTCGGAATGGCATAAAATAGGACGGACCTTCCAAGCCAAAATATATAAGCTGCTGCCTAAAAGAGGCGCCCGTCGTGGTACTTACGCAACAGAGGGGAGAAGACCGATGATGCTGAACGCTATGCCGAAGACCTTCGCAACGCCGCAGTGTAGTTTCTGGCACACTACAATTGCTTAACTATACTCACCTCGATGGGCGTAAAGGCTCGCAGAAACTCCTGCTTGTACCTACCCAAGCTGTTGTCAGTACGGTTCGAACCCTAGAGGCGTAGACATACCCTAACGCAGCCAGAAGCTCCTCGTCTGCTTTCTTGATTGCTTCCTCCCTCAGTACATTTCGCGACGAGCTCATTGCGGTGCACAGAAATGGGATGGGGGACAACTCATAGTGATGCAGCTTTGACCTCTTATACGCACCGTTATCTAGGCGTGAGCACGGTGGGAGCAGGCGCTTCACCTTATGCAGCTCTTATCAACACCCGAGACTTCGAATTTGATTCTGCCGTTTCCGATTTTGGTTTTCTCGTGACTGCATGCATTGCGGGATAATTCGGTGCATATCTGAATGTCGACTGAGGAGGAAATCGGGCGAGGCAGCATAGAGCGGTGTAGCCGGTGCGAAATGAAATTGACATTCGTGCGCGCGGTACTCGGGATACAACATCGAGAGCCGCAATGCCAAAGTAGCAAATATGCACCTCATGGCATCTGACGAGACAATGGAGAGGATTGGGGGGATGTAGTCCACGGTGGAACGAGAAAAACTGCCCCGGGGTGGAAAGAGAGGGCAGAAAGATAGGGATTGGTCGACTACGCGTGGGCATTGGCATTGCATGCCAATCGTCTGGCAAGCGGGAGAGGAATCGATGTAGGACTGACAATGGAACACGTCAGAACAATGAAACACTCTCAAAACTTCGAGCTTCAAGCTTGAAGACTCGAAGGAATGAACGTTCGACATACCGTGTTTAGCACTACACAAGCCAATCGATTTTTGTGGCAGCGCATACCACACCGTGACAATACACAGACGTGCAGACCACATTTTCTGCGAGTGATGGAGAAGTTATTGCGCAGAGACCTAAGGAAAGAATATTTACGCGTTCTTGAGGTCGTCCAACTTGGCAGACACCGTTCTGAGGAGTCAGAGAATTGCCGTTCATAAACGGGAGTGTTCCAGCATTCTTCCGCAAACATCCACGTCGCTGTCAACGTTGTGCCAGCGTTGCCAGCGGTGTACGAACCAAATATCCGAAGGTGGGCCTTTGTGGGCGTGTGCGGTGGCAAAAGCCTGGCGCTTGGTAGAAGTCTCCAGAGCGTGAGAAAGTGCCACGTCGACGCGCCACGTCTATCCGCAATAAAAACGGAACGGTTTCGCTTTCCTCTTCAAGTTTCCATCTTCACCCTTTTCCACTACCACAATGCTCCCTCGACGAGCTTCAAAGTCGTCTCGCCCGACGCGCACCCAATCAAAGCGCATGGCATCCTCTCTTTCTTTGCTATTCCTTGCATTTATCGCTCTAGTCTGCCTGTGCCCGGTTTCGGTCAGGGCGGAGGAAGAAACGAACGCATCGAAGAGCGAATATGGCACGGTTATTGGTATCGGTGAGTCGTAAGAGCTCTTTCGCGTTGTATAGTGCGCTCATGGCAGTGGCATAGATCTGGGAACCACGTACGCGTTCATGGTTCAACATTGTAGGTATTTCGCTGACGTGTCATCCCCGCATCCAGGTATTCCTGCGTTGGGTGAGTCCTTCCCGCACTCCTCACACTCCCCCATCTGACATCTCGACAGTGTTCAGCGTGGTGGACGCGTTGAGATCATCGCAAACGACCAGGGTCACCGCATCACACCGTCATGGGTTTCGTTCACCGACGACGAGCGCTTGGTCGGAGACAGCGCGAAGAACGCCTTCCACTCCAACCCCACGAACACCGTCTTCGACGCGAAGCGGCTCATCGGCCGCAAGATGGACGACAAGGACATCCAGCGCGACATGAAGCACTGGCCGTACAAGGTCATCGAGAAGAACGGCAAGCCCGCCATCTCCATTCAGTACCGTAACGAGCAGCGCGACTTCACTCCCGAGGAGATCAGCGCCATGGTTCTCGGCAAGATGAAGGAGACCGCAGAGGCCTACCTCGGCGAGAAGGTCACCCACGCCGTCGTCACCGTGCCCGCCTACTTCAACGACGCCCAGCGCCAGGCCACCAAGGACGCCGGCACCATCGCCGGCCTCCAAGTCCTCCGTATCATCAACGAGCCCACCGCCGCCGCCATCGCCTACGGCCTCAACAAGAAGGGCGGCGAGAGCCAGATCATCGTCTACGATCTTGGCGGAGGAACCTTCGACGTGTCTCTTTTATCCATTGACGACGGCGTGTTCGAAGTCCTCGCAACCGCCGGTGACACCCACCTTGGAGGTGAGGACTTCGACAACCGCGTGATCGACTACCTTGTCAAGGCGTACAAGAAGAAGACTGGCACCGACGTCACTTCCAATCTTCGCGCTCTCGGTAAGCTGAAGCGCGAGGTTGAGAAGGCCAAGCGTACGCTCAGCTCCCAGCAAAGCACTCGTATTGAAATCGAGAGCTTCGAGAACGGTAATGACTTCTCGGAGACGCTCACCCGTGCCAAATTCGAAGAAATCAACATGGATCTCTTCCGCAAGACCATGAAGCCCGTCGAGCAGGTGCTCAAGGATGCCAATGTGAAGAAGGAGGACGTCGACGAGGTAAGCATCACATCCTGTCGTTGCGCGTCCTGAAACTCACGCCGAATTCCAGGTCGTGCTCGTTGGTGGCTCCACTCGTATCCCCAAGGTCCAGCAACTCCTCAAGGAGTATTTCGGTGGCAAGGAGCCGTCCAAGGGCATTAACCCTGATGAGGCTGTCGCTTACGGTGCCGCCGTCCAGGGTGGCATCCTTTCCGGCGAGCGTGGCACTGAGGACGTCGTTCTCGTCGATGTCTGCCCCTTGACCCTCGGTATCGAGACCACGGGTGGCGTCTTCACCAAGCTCATCCCCCGTAACACCGTCATCCCCACTCGCAAGTCGCAGATGTATGTCGCGTGTCCTTTTGTCTCCGTGTCCTGTGCTTATGATTTCTCTACAGCTTTTCGACGGCCGCGGACAACCAGCCCACGGTGTTGATCCAGGTCTACGAGGGTGAACGTACCTTGACCAAGGACAACAACTTGCTGGGCAAGTTCGAGCTCTCCGGCATCCCCCCTGCGCCCCGCGGTGTCCCTCAAATCGAGGTCACCTTCGAGATTGACGCAAACGGTATCATGAAGGTCGGCGCTGCTGACAAGGGCACGTGAGTACTGCTCGCTCGCTTTATTCATGCCCGTCGCTGACGTTATGCGTAGCGGTAAATCCGAGTCCATTACGATTACGAACGAGAAGGGTCGTCTCAGCCAGGAGGACATCGAGAAGATGGTCCGTGAGGCCGAGCAGTTCGCCGCTGAGGATGTAAGTCCTACCATGTTCCATAGTCTCCGCTATCTCACACGTTTATCTCTAGGAATCGCAACGCAAACGTATCGAGTCTCTGAACTCGCTGTCGTCCTTCGTCTACGGATTGAAGACGCAGCTCGGCGACCAGGAGGGTCTTGGTGGCAAGATCTCCGACGCTGACAAGAAGACGATCCTCGCAACGGTCAAGGAGACCACCGACTGGATTGAGGAGAACGGCAGTGGTGCGAGCGTTGAGGACCTCGAGGAGAAGCTCGCAGAGGTGCAGGCCGTTGTCAACCCCATCACGAGCAAGCTATACGCAGGCGGCGCTGGGGATGCCCCGACGCCCGACGATGACGAGGATCCTTTCAGAGATCACGACGAGCTGTAGGCGGTGTTTTTTTTCGCCCAGGCCTTTTGCATCCCAAAATCCGCATTTTATTGTATTGAGCGCAGTAAATTAGATAGCCATTTCAATCGGGTTGAAAACTTGGACAGAAACTGCGACAGAGGTCTACGACAAGATCTTTTGGGGCGTTGTGAGCCTCGAGGCGGTTTTCCCGAGATTTTCGTGAGATTAGGTTTGAGCAGCCAATAGATATGCGTCGTGCGACGTGGCCCGGGTTGACTCGAGTCTCGGACGCACGTAGTGTGCGTGGCCCCCAAACGGCTGTCCTTTCTTTCTTTCCCCCATGTCCTCTGTAATCGAATACCGTCAATATGTAGGCGAAGCTGAATTACCATCCATAATGGCCCTTGTTCAGAACGAACTTAGTGAGCCGTATGTTATCTACACATACCGTTACTTTCTCCACCAATGGTACCGATCCTTCTTTTTGTTTCGTCTTGCGATACGTAGAACTGACCATGCTATCATCTCGCAGGCCGCATCTCTCGTTTCTCGTAAGCAGATGCACGGGCTCGACGACATGCGCATGGTATTGAATTTGGAAATGGCCACAGGCATACGCCGAGGGGTCGAGTGAGCCTATCGGTGTAATCGTTTGCAAGCAGAGCATGCACAGGCACATTGCGAACAGAGGCTACATCGCCATGCTGAGCGTCCGCAAGGGCTGGCGGAAACGGGGCGTCGGTATGTGCTCAATTCGTTCCGCTTGATAACGCGTCGCACTAAACGGCTGAGCACTCCAGCGAAAACCCTCGTGCGCAATTCCATCGACGCGATGAAGGTTCACGGCGTCGAAGAGGTCAGTTCTTGCTTGCGCCCTCGAAGTCAACCAGTGCTGATGAGTGCGGTGGTCCTGTCAGGTCGTTCTCGAGACAGAGTTCGATAATTTCGCCGCCCTGTCGTTGTACGAGTCCCTCGGCTTCATACGTGAAAAGCGGCTCTATCGATTCTATCTCAACGGCAAAGATGCGTTCCGACTCGTGCTGAGCGTCCCCCCGGAGAACGGCGCTGCGAGCTACGCTGCAAGATATGGCCCGAGTGCGATGGCGCTGGCGTACGATTCAGATGACGAGGACGAGGCGAGTTCGCGGTGACGTGTCCATTCTCTCTCTTTCTTCCAGGGTCTTGCATAGGGCTGTACTTAGTCATTTTTCATCCATTTGTAGTAACATAATGTCAACAACACCGCTCAACCTTTTGTATCAGCACCAGTCCCGCTGTCCCATGTTTCACTGTAAATCTTTTGTGCCCTGTGCTGCTCGAAGTTGAAGCGCGCGGGGAGGGTGGAGAGACATGCGTTCATCCTCTAGGACATCCACTTGACGTGGTGTTTTGCTCGCCAGTCTGCGAGAGCTTCCCGCGACAATCGGTCTTTACATCTGTGTTGCAGTAACTTGTAAGTCCGTATCATCATCTCGCATGCCTCCGGTATCTGAAACCGATTCGTTTACAAGAACGCACGCATCATTCAATTGAAACCTATCCCCTGACGATGTGCCAGCTTGTCCTCGGGTGGCAGCCTCCGACCAACGGGATATTAGTGCCTTCAAGACCCTATGGCCATAGCGTTCTTACAATAGCCCTAGCGTCCCGCAGAAGCGCGTCGCTCCATCAATGTTAGAGCCCAGGTGACATCGACCTGGGTCTTCGATCATTCTTCGGAGGCATACTTGGGCGACATCTCTTTCTTCCGTCGGAATGTCGCCAGGTGCATATTCCTCGTGTTCCCATGCTTCAGGATTGTGGGAAGGTCAGTTCCACCCTGTTCTACCTGGACTCAAAGCTAATGACCCTACTTATATCCAACTTCACTGTCCTGTGATATACTCAACCTTCTGCCTCAAGACCTCCCGAGGATTCACCGACGAGCCCTACTCCAATGTCTGTGAACGACGAGAAACCACAGAGCGTCGATGTTGGCGTCTCAGATCCGAGTCCCCCAGCAGAGGCTACGGAAGGGGATGGCGCGCTTTCACCAACCCAGTATATACACGGATTGAAGCTCCTCCTTGTCTTCAGGTGGGCACCGACACTACTCATACGGACACTGACTACAATTCACGTCCCAGTGCACTCCTCTTGACAATTTTCCTGGTAAATTTGGACCAGACTATCGTAAGACATCTTTTGCTACACAAGATCGCGGTTTGTTATTGACTTTTGATAGGTAGCTACGGCACTCCCCCGCATCGTCTCGGATTTCAACGCTCTAGATTTGGCGACTTGGGTTGCCACCGCCTGTATGTACGCGTATCCCTTCAAATGTCATATAGTACCTAACTCTCTACGTTTGCCCTAGATCTGTTAACAGATGCCGGGTTCATGTTAACGATATCTCAGCTACTAAACGTCGCGTCCGTCAAAATAGTCTACTTGAGCGCTATCTTGCTGTTCGAAATCGGCTCCGTTATATGTGGCGCGGTACGCAACCAAATCTCTTGCAGCTTAGATTCGATATCTGACCATCGTATTGTATGCGCAGGCGCCTTTCATGGAGGTGCTCATTTTCGGCAGAGCCATAGCAGGCCTTGGCGCTGCCGGGTAAGCATCCGCGCTGGCCCTGAGCTCTCCCAATTCCAGGGTACTGAAACATTTGCAGCATCACAATTTGTGCCATCGCAACTATTGCGCAGGTAAGCGATTCGAAGCTCTTCAAAACCCCTCTCCTAAATATTACGGCAGTTCACACCCCTCGACAAGCGTCCGATCCTGTTCGCGCTATTTGGTGCAGATTTAGCAGTAGCCAGCATCGTCGGTCCATTGCTAGGTTCGCAGTCTATCCCGGTGATCGTCGCCTTTCTTTTCCAGTTAAAACTTACAGCGGCATCCAGGGGGCGCCTTCACAGGTGACTATGCTTGGTCATTCCTGCATCGAGTTGCGTCTCATGAGCTGTCCTCCAGATCATGTCTCGTGGAGATGGTGTTTCTATATCAATCTCCCTGTAAGCACGGCCGCTTTAGGCTTTCTTCGCGATCTATATCACCTTGCTAACATACTCGGCGCGTAGTTCGGAGGCATAGCTGCATTCGCAATCCTGATTTGGCTCCCCTACCAGAAAGGTGTTACGCAGGAGGGTTTGTCGGGAAACTATGTGCAGCGCCTCGCACGGTAAGACAACTACCAACTACTTCGTATGTTGACTCAAAATTTACAGTGCTTTGGACTGGATCGGCACGGTCCTCTGTCTCGGACTCGCCACTACGCTTCTCCTCGCTCTGCAATGGGGAGGAACTACGAAGCCTTGGTCCAGTCCTACCATTATCGTGCTCTTCGTTGTCTTCGGCGCTTTGCTTGTCCTGTTTGTCGCATGGGAGGCGTACCTTGGCCCGCGAGCACTTTTGCCTTTCCGAATCATGGGCAGGCGCACACAGATTGGTAGTTGTCTAGAATCTGTACGGCCACATCCCTTTGTTTCCTCTCTGCTGCTAAATCTTGTCTCGCTGCAGTTCTGGTTGCTTCTGTGCATGATCGTCGCTATTGTAAGTGTTGTCATATCCTATTTCATACAGACAGTCCTGACCCCCGGCGTCGAAGTACTATCTTCCTTTCTGGTACGCGGACGCGTACCCTCATCTTATGCGCTGGGTTTGACGCTTTAGCGCATTATAGGTACCAGATCAACGGACGCACGGCTATCCAGTCTGGCATTGACATACTACCGTTCATGCTCACATTCGTTATCTGTACGTCGCGTCAGACCACTCCACCTGATGAACCAACGGGTTCTGACCATCGACATAGCGGCGGGATTCGCGTCGGGCATTGCATATGTACGCGGCAGATCCACTTGGTACCAAAACAATGACTGATACTTCTCTGAATAGGCGACGGGACGATACTGGCACTTGCTATTTGTAGCGCCGTTTTTGGCGGCGGTTGGTGGTGGCCTTTGGTACACCGCCGATGCATCTAGCTCGTCAGCCAAGCTTATTGGGTACCAAATCATCCTTGGTGTAAGTCGGTTTCTTCCATAGATGATTCTTTTTTGACAGTGCTCACCCGCCCGATGTCCCATTGCAGGTCGGAATAGGTCAGGTGCTTTGTGTATCTACCCGAGATGTAGATATTGATATCATTGACCAGGGGCATCGTTCCAAACAACTTACGTCGCCGTTCAAGTGCGTATATATCACCACTGGCTCCATTTAATGACGCTAAGTATTCGTCGCGCAGGCGGACTGGGCTGATGACCCAGAGAAGACGACCCATGCATCGGGCATCCTCGTGAGTGACCCGTAGTTTGCAGTAGCGCCATACTCAAGGAGGCGTATGTGCATGGACGCAGACGTTCATCTCATTTTTTGGAGGCATACTCGGTATCGGGTACGTTGAATTCTCATGCGGTGTGCCCTTTGCCTGATTTGGGGCACCTTCATAGGATGGCGGGCGCTATTTTCAACAATCGCCTGAGCTTGGAGCTCGCGAAGAACGTGCCAAGTCTGCCCCAGAATCTCGCTACGATGGTCAAGGAAAGCGTGACTGTAATCAGTACCCTCCCGGAAGAGTTCCGTGGCCAGGTTGTCGATGCTGCAATCACGTCGCTCTCTCCAGTTTTCCTAATTCTGGTAGCTGCTGCCATCCTGGCTAGTGTGTTCTCTACGTCAGTGTTCCGCATTTGTTGTCTTTTTGACCCCGCTGACAGAAGTAAGACAGTCTGATTGTCAACCACGACCTCAAGACCCGAGCAATCACAGGAGCAGCTATCGGCTGAACAAGGTTGCCCAGAATGCGGTCTCGGCCTCCGCGTGAGGAATGTACGATTTTGTCTTGACACTCAATCCGGGGGTATGCGTCAATACAACGGTAAAACGGTGAAATACATGAATATTCTCTCTTAATCAACCAGCTCGAGAAACCAGCGTCGAGATCTGCTTCTGGACAACATACATCGCATATCCTCCTACACAAATTCCCTAGTAACATCGTTACAAAAGTGCTAGTCCGGCATAATTCCACTACATAGTGTTCTATGTAAGTCTGTGCTCTCGGCGTGATGGAGATACATGACTTGGGACGCACCCTCAAACAAAGCTGACGGCTGACGATGTCTGCTTCGATGGCAAATAGATAGGCTCTAATTTTGGAGGGCCTGGCGTGCGATCCTCCGACGTATGGACAAACGCATGGAGCGGGGTGTGGATTGTATGATCCGTGACATGTTCGTCGCCTGCCTTATATCGTGCCAGAGACTGTAGCCTGTAGCTCCGTGAGTTAGATGGCGTGGAACCGTGAGGTGACTCGGTAGTTGACGGAAGAGTGGTCGTTCCCGTCTGGCTCAGAACGTACTCAGACGTCAATCCCTCTGCTGAGGCCCATCTAGTTCCCGTTGACCAGACGGTGGCGAAGACCACTCCGATGATATTGATATAGTTATTGACCATATTGAAGTACGTGCATAAGAGGAAGCCGCCGGTTCGGAGTAGTAGTATGAGCTGGATGAGGCCGAAAAGACACGGGAACACGAAGTTGGATACCGCGATGAGGAAGAGACCTCGCAGACGTGCGGAGAGACGCGCTAAACAGAGACGCTTAGCCACAATCATATTTTCTACGTATCAAATTTTACTCACAACCACGAACCACACCTTCTGAAGCTTGTGGTTTACGGATGATTCTCCGTAGAAAGATGAACGATAGATACCTGAGCCAATTGCATGAGGTGGGAGTATCGAATGCAAATTATATTTGCGTACCCGTTATCGAGGACCTGTAATCCCCACTCAATCCTTGTGTTCGGTAGCGTATTCCAAAGTACTTCACCGGCCACGATAGGGGTCGTCGCTGTACGTGAGAATTCGATGTAGGTATTGAGATATACCGCCATATTAATAAGCCGCCCTTTCGAAAAGGCGGGACGAGTTAGCATGTCAGACGCCGCAGGAACAATCCTGAAATTACCTAGTTTCAAAAGGACCGCGGGCGTGTAGATTGCGATCAAGGTCAATCTTGAAGTCGTCCTCAAGGGATAAACCACCTTGACTCTCAGCAGCAGTATGCATTCGACGATCCACGGCATGATTGCAGTCATGGACGCGAACGCTCCATATGACGAGGAGGGCAATGGGTCAGAGGGCCTCAGCACGGAGTACGCCTCGAGAAAAAAACAATCAGAAAGACTTCAAATTGATACCCACGAATAGCAACTTACCTCTGAGTATACGTTGAGTACGCCCATGGCCAAGCCAATGAGCAAGGCAAAAACGTTCATTGAGAACATAAGAGTGCGACGCATTGCTCTCGTGGAGAAGAAAAACAAGGCAAGAAGGATGGGAACCAACATTGAGCTGAATATGGTCCCGATAAGCAAGAACCCGACCGCAGGCTGCAGCGCCGCGATCCAGTTCGTCCCGGGTGGAGGTAAAGGCGGAGCCGTGATGTTTGACATGCTGCTGCGGATATAAGATTGCTATACGACTTGTACGCCGTTTTATAGATGGCAGAAGGGCACTCATTCACTGGGACTCACTACGCTGCTAGGGGACGTCACGGTGACGGTCACCTACCCGATTCAGAGTCGGTTTGCAGCCAACAGTTCCGGAGATCCACCGAAAAGGGGATGCTAGGAGAGAGTACCCAGTTTCTACGAGAAGTGCCATTGGAAATGGTACTTTGTTGAACACTTGGGAAGAGAACTTGGAGGCAAGGAGGCAACAAGGAGGAGATGATAAGAAAAGGTCCATCTCAACTTACTCGTCCAGAAAAGGAAATTGATCCCTGACTCTGCAAAGTCTGCACCGCCCTGCTTCCTCCGAGCTTCCTGAGGCTGGTCAGTGAATGTCAAGTCAAGAAATGCTAGTCTTTCCCAGCGATACCGTGAGTACCTCTCTCGGATTCTCAGACGAAGGCGTTGATCCAAGTTTCGCCGAAACAGTAAAACTATGACTTAGCAGGACTACGACTCTCGCGGCGATTACTGGGCGCTTTGTGCGCAGAACCTCCACTGGTATACTCAGACAGCGTGTGTATCACACTACGAGACGGTCGCAGTGTGCTGTACATATACACTTCGCCGTCAACATCTTGTGCATCTTGCCGCAAATAGCCAGGGACATATTCTGACATATCGGTAGTCTCCGATGCCTACTGCCACGGTCGACGTCCGTCAGATACGCATCGATCAGCATACAGCCGCTACATTCGCTGCAATCAAGCTAAATTGGACAGAATGATGGATGCTTGAAGTACTTGCTTCTGAGCAGTCGGCGCAGTCGGCGCATCTTCCTCGGATCCTTGACTGCCATTCGCCACTGGTGCGGCGTCTCACACTGGTTTCTTTCTCACGAAAAACTCATCTTTCCTTCTCCCATGGCTCGATGGGAATCTTCTTGTGGTCTTTTCAGGACGTGCCGCTCGTAACCCTTGACCTTGTCAACCTGCAGACTGGCACGTCCTGTTACCACAGTGTGGTTGTTAGCTACATAAACACAAATGTGATGGTGCTCTCCATGCCTGCCACCTCTCCTTTCGCAATGTGGCCCTTCAACCCCTCGTACCCCATTCTATCTGTACACGACGCTGGATCGGAGACCAAGCTATCTGACAAGGAAAGTAAAGGGCGTGGTGTTTATGACTACATTGTAGTCGGAGGTCGGTCTGTCATTGCATCTCATGCTCTATTTTGATGATTGATGCTCTCCATGACATACTAGGTGGCACTGCGGGCTGTGTATTGGCCAGTCGCCTGAGCGAAGATTCCAACGTCTCAGTACTCCTGGTCGAACGTGGCGGAGCCTCGCAATCTTGGGAATCCCGGGTCCCATTGTTATCTTCGGACTATAGGCGCAAAAAGGCACCCGCTATGCTTTGGGATGCCGCGCCGCTTTCGAACATCAACAATAGGGTAGTCGACATGCTGTCGGGGAAGGCGCTCGGGGGCACGTCGAGGATCAACTCCATGGTCTACACGCGGGGTTCAGCATCTGAATTTAACCGCTGGAGCCGCAGTGGAAGAAAAGGCTGGAGCTACGACGAGATCGAAAAATACTTCAAGAAGTCGGAGGACTTCACGGGACGGCCTGTCCCTGAGCACCACGCAACCGGCGGTAAGAACGATCCTGATGCAGTCGAGTCTCATGCAGCCATGCTTAATTGGGCTATGTAGGTCCCTGGCCAAATCGATCTCACGACTATTATCATTTCCTCTCGACAGAAAAGTACTCCTCCCACTTTCATTAATGTTTTCATGCTTATCTTGATATGCTACTGTATAGATGCGCCCAAGCGGCGGAGACCCTCGGCATCCCGGTTGTCAGCGACATCAACAGCCCAGACGCTCCAGCCATCGCGTGCGGAAGACTGAATGTTACAATCGACCAACACGCACATCGGTGCTCCACTTTCGACGCATTCCTTCCGCTCCCTTTGGCGCTCGAACGACAGGACCGCTTGAAAATATGTGCCGGTGGCTTAGTGACATTGCTCGACATCGAGAGCGGCCCACAGGGAAATAAGAGGGCCGTAGGAGTCTTCTTCGAAGAGGAGCAGTCGGAAAATGCTAGAACATATTATGCTCGTGCTCGGAAGGATATTGTTCTCTGCGCCGGGGCTATTGCCAGTCCACAGCTGCTTATGCTTAGGTACGGCAGTCTCTACTATTTGACCTGATAAACACATTAACAATCTCGGAAACGCATCCAGTGGCATCGGTCCCGCAGCGCATCTTCATCAGCTCGGAATCAAGGTACAAAAGGACTTGGAAGGAGTCGGCAGTAATCTGGTGCTTACATTTGTTGTTTCATCTTGGTTTGCTATAACACTGACACTCTAGTATTTTGAAGCAGGATCACCTTGGTGTCTCTACCATTTACCAGATCCCCATGTCCGACTCATTCAATATACTGCACTCCAGTCCTGCCAGGGTTGTGCGGGAACTCGTCAAGTACATCGTTTCCGGCACCGGACTTTTCTTATCGCCCATCGCCCAAATTTCAATTTTCGTACGGAGCATGCTCCTCGACAACGAGTCAAAAATAAAACCCCATCAGCCTGCGGACGTAGATTCCAGGAACCCAGACAACATACCCGACATTGAAATTATGCCTGTTGCGCACAGCACACGCGAAGTTGAGGATGTCGAGGCTGTCGACTCTCGCGTGGGGATCTTCTCATTCCTCTCCGTTATTCTGCAGCCACGCTCCGCGGGTACCGTCCGACTCGCCTCTGCAGACCCCAAAGTGCGGCCCCGTTGCGACTTGGCGTTTCTTAGCGATCCCGGCGACTACGAGATGATGCGGAAGGCCGTGCGGCTGTCCGTCAAGATAGCAAGCACGATGCGTGCGCGTGGGTACAATATCATCAATTACATTGTTCCAGAAGACAACAGCGACACTGCTATCGACAACTTCATTCGCACCAATGCGCGTACGACATACCATTACTCTGCGACATGTCGAATGGCACCCGAAGACGATCCCCGCCCCGGTGTCGTTGATGACTACCTCCGAGTTCATGGTATTGGTCGTCTCCGCGTCGCCGACTGCAGTATCTTCCCCGACATAATTGCTAACCATTTGCAGGCTCCTGCGGCGATGGTAGGGGAAAAATGTGCCGATATGATCAAAATGGAGGCAGCGCAATAGGACGTTAGCATCACAACATTGCGGGATTTTAGACACGATAAAAAAATTGGCATTCCCCCTTGTAAACAGATGTATATTTGTTCGTACAGACTCATTATATATAGCACTGGCTTTTTCCCCAATGCCTTCTACATGATGACTTGAACTGATCTTGAATGGCATAACTAACGGCGACACGTTACACGTTGTAGGGGGACGTATTATGAGGTCAGTGTAGCCTCTCGATGTAGGGCCGTATAATGGAACCGTTACTTGTGTCGTATCCTCTGGTCATAAGTGGGATCAGGAATGAGCTAAAGATACAAAGAAATACAGCGAGGACTATATATATTCGAGACAAAGCAAGACGCGTCGCGCGTCGCGCCGCGCGCTGCCGCGCGGAATCCCGCTTACCGAACCCTACAGCGTTACGCAACATATGAAACTAAAGTGTGTATCTACCAAGGGTACGCTGTCACGAAGCAACATATTGGAGTGTTAGTGGTACCAGTCGGCGCTCAGCGCTTCATGTTGGCTAAGGATTTTGCAATAACGCGCGGTACATTTCGGAAGAATCAATATAAGTACTACACATCAAGTGCTTTGAGTGAGAGTGCTGCACGAGGTGGGACCGTAACTGTGTTCATGGCATCCGTGATCTCGAAAGTCCCTTCGTGTAGGCTCGGCGTAGCAATCTGAATGAGATTGAATAGCAAGAGCTTGATCTCTGTGCACCACATATTATCAGTACATGCCGTTCAGGGCTAGAGAATAACTTTGTTCTGACCGTTTACTGCAAGGTTTCTGCCCGGACAAGCCCACCTCCCTAGCCCGAAAACAATATGAGACGCTCCAGCCATGACAGCCGGCTTGCTTTTCTCTACCCATTGAAATCCGTTGAACGTGCTTGCATCCGCACCGAATACTGTGGGGTCTTCATGCACGAGCGTAGAAAACGGGATAACGAGGCACCCTGTGTCAACGAAGTCATCAGTAGGTCCGCCAGCGTACAACGGCGGCAGGGTGATGTACCTTTAGGTATGATGTATGGGCCCAGCGGGGCATCACAGGTAGACATCCGTACCTGGGCCAGCGTGTCACCTTTCAGGCGCATAACCTCTCGTATAAACGAGTCGGCCTTAGTTGCCAGTGACAATGACTGCAGCGTAAGTCCCGTCCGTCCGGAGGCGGAGTCATGCTCGACAATGGTTTTGAGCTCTTCGCGCAGGGGCTGTAAGTACTCTGGGCGCCGAGCTAGCTCATATATGACAAACGTAGCAACGACGGAGCTAGATCGAAACACATGTGCCTTGAGTAGAGTGACAAGGGATATGAACGGTTGAAACCAACGTTGTATGCACCGACGCAAGAAGTAGTCTGTGAAACGGGTGAGAATGAGCATGCGGCAATCTAGCTAACAATCGAGATCCATACACACCCAAGCATCAACACGACTATCCAGAGGCGGTCTTTACGATTTAATCTCATGGTGCTCGGATTCACATATTTGTCACATGCATAAATGAGCACCGATGATGGTTCCTGCCAAAGATAAATAAGAAATATAAGTGATGGGAAGTAACAATGCTCACCTCGTTTGGCGTCGCCATAGAGGTTGCGCGTGGACCAGACTTACGAGCATATTCACCTGTGATCCTCCAGATCAATGGTCCAATAGAGCGGCAAAGTTCAAAGGGAACGGTGACGGCCATGACCCGGATCCTGAAAATATGGTAGTGTGAGTATCGGACGCGGAGTGGCGGATAACGAGCAGGGTGATTCACCAGGTGATCATCCTGTACAGTCGCGGAAATGTTCTCCCAAACCGACTCGTGTTTTGGTACTGCATGCCGGTCAATGTTGCAAAGACAGCCGTCAGTGCTACAACAGACTGGATATTTGCACTGGTGGCATGGTCCTGTGATTTCATAACTGAACTGTCCATGAAGATTTTCTTCGGTCAGTACTAACCTTGCCGAAAATAACAGTCACCATAACTTCGGCCATCGTAAACTGAGTTTCCACGAAAAAGTCCGGAGAGCACCTAGTATGAGCATCTGAAGATCTTGTGGTTGCAAGGCACAACTCGCGGGACCTGCGCTCGAATATAGGATATACTGTAGAGACAGTAGCGGAGTCAGGATCCCGAGGTATCAGCTATACAGACGATACTTACCACTTTTAATGATTCGGTCGAGATTGTGGTCAATGGACTCCGATATAAGCTTAACGAGGTCCTTGAAGAACGATCTGCCGGGGATGTACAGAACAACATTGAGGTTCAGAATCTGCGGCAGACGAATATGAATGATACCAGCAGTGCACGTGTATGGCTCTGCGCTCACCTGTGCATTGGCTTTTTCGAAACTAAAAAGGTCATTTGTCGTAAGTACCTGTTTGGCGTATATCTCATTGGTAATATATTCCAGCTACGTGTCTCGTTAGTGTCCGTCTGGGCACCAGGAAACAGCTGCACATTACCCGGCCCTTTCTCCAGACTCCGATTATAGGTCCAAAGCGCTTGAGGGCATTCTGATAGACCTCACGTGTCCGAGAGAACATTCCTTCGACCTGAGAGGTGGGAAGTGAATGAGACCATGCTGCTGCTTCATCAACGAAAGCTTCGACTGCTGACTGTGAGATCCACGATGGGAGGGGCATCTCGTCGCTACAGGTGATAATACTGAGTAGGAGATCGTCGTGTGCTAGGGTAGCGACTGTGTGCGACTTACATTATGCTTGGAGCCGTCCATCAGCTGGATGACTGTGAATCCGCCGACCAGCAGACATAACAGCGTGCCGTTATTGATGCACATGTTTTCGAAAATCGTGGAAACTGCGAGTGTCATATTCAGCTGGTTATCACTTTGAGGTGCAGATGATGATGAATTTAGTACGTGCAAGCCAGCAGTGGGCTAAGATGCGGAGCGGTGCCTTTGAGAATATGGGCAAGCTACATGCCCTGATGTTATATAGCTTCAGTCATGCGAGATCCACTTGGAGAAGTCACAATGCCTCGGGCCATTCTCTGACGGATGATTATACAAGGTTCAGTTGATTGGGACACCTCACGAGTGACGAAGCGCAAACCCACCACATTCAAATTGGGCAGTTTCGAAGTTTGAACGGTGTAAGGAGAACACCGGGAAAGATGAGCCATGCATGTAGTACAGATCAAGCATCTCTAGGATGTCCGAAAGGTGTGTGCTGATGGAATATACTTAGACGTGCCATGGCTCGGAAAGACCTGTCATTGTCACAAAGATCAGCGCTTGGCAGTGACCGGCGGTAACCGCAAAGATAGCAGGATTGCATACCACTTGCCAGTAAAACAGTTTCAGCCGTCACAGTGGTACCCTTGCACAGTCCGTTCAGTAGCGCTAGTTCCCACTGGCAGAACGAGCCCTCGTACAATGTATATGAGATCAGAGGGAGACATAGTGATAGCGAGCCTAGGGTAGCACTGATAAGTAGCAAGCTCGGCTAGCATCAAAGGGTGTCCGCAAGCTAGTAGATTGGAGTTGCAGAAGTATTGGCATGTATGTCTTGTCCGAGCCTCAGCGGAAGCGGCGGGGAGGATGAAGTTCGGCGCTGCGGTCCGGAGCCGTCGACGATCCGCTGCGTTGCCACACCCAGCTCCGAGAAGTTTCGTGCGGTTCTAAGATAGACCTAAGTACAAAGTAGTATACTCACAGTTGACGAATCACATACAACGGATGGAAACATTGCGAGTCCCGGCTGGTGGACTCTGGCAGGTATGAATTGCAATGCTTCCTTCCACGCTGTGACCGTAACAAATCTCATTCGCAGGTATAAACTGTGCCAGCCTAGTACTAGTAGTAATGGCAGAAAATCCGAACTAGACCCTATCTAGGCGCCTCAATTGCATAGCTAGGTCGACTCGGACCCGCTTTCCAACCTTGTTTCGGTGCGCCACGATGCCTTTCATTTCGATATATATATAGAATTATGCATGCCTATGTGCTCTCACGACTCGCACCAGCGCAATATACCCATGGTAGCCTCTTTGCCGCGATCTGACACCATTCGATTTACACGCTTCCCCATGCTCAGAGCAACAAACCCCTTTGAAGCATCCGTCTGGCATGGCAGACTTTCTAGTCTGTCCTAGACAGACACCAGCAGTGGTAAACTCCACTTTGCGTCCGCCCATGCATGTGTTGCCATCACACAACTCCACTGCAAGTACTGGATGCATCGCGCTGCACTGGTATGTTTGTCTCACCCCACTGCGTTCCTTGCGTCCTGGTTCTGACAATAGAACTACATCAGCATTCCACCCCTTCTGATTCTGACCGTGCTTTGCTGTCCAACAAAGTGACTCGCACTTTTACAGGCTAGGATAGGACGATCACTACGTGGCTTCAAAGACTGATCCTCGTCGTTGTAGCTCCGCCTTCATACTGCCCACGGCCGTGCTAGCCATCTGGCGGTAGTACGGCCGTCTCTACAATCTTCTGCCCGCAGTCGCCGTAATCTGCTCAAAGATATCAATCTGAGGCCCACGACGAGATTGGAGAACCATGTCAATAAGGCAACTATTCACTTCGAATCTTCTCACTGGACAGTCTCGCCATCGTACTTGAGCTTTGCCTGATTTGGGGCACCTTTATAGGATGGCGGGCGCTATTTTCAACAATCGCCTGAGCTTGGAGCTCGCGAAGAACGTGCCAAGTCTGCCCCAGAATCTCGCTACGATGGTCAAGGAAAGCGTGACTGTAATCAGTACCCTCCCGGAAGAGTTCCGTGGCCAGGTTGTCGATGCTGTAATCACATCGCTCTCTCCAGTTTTCCTAATCCAAGTTGGTAGCTGCTGCCATCCTGGCTAGTGTGTTTTCTACGTCAGTGTTCCACATCTGTTGTCTTTTCGACCGCGCTGACAGAAGTAAGACAGTCTGATTGTCAACCACGACCTCAAGACACGAGCAATCACAGGAGTCGCTATCGGCTGAACAAGTTGGCCCGGTTTGTGCCACTTCTCGGCCTCCGCGCAAGGAATGTACCGGAATTTCTCGACACTCATTGTATTCTGCCCGCCCTCGGCGTTATTTGCTCAAAAATACCAATCTTAGGCTCGCGACTGGAGAAGGATGTCAAGAACTTCGCGACTTGGAATCCTCTCACTTGACGTCGTTGCCGTCGTCGTTATGGCTACTAGATGGGCAGGCAGCTTAGCGGAAGCCTCCTCCAGTTTGCAGTGCACCGTCATTAATCACTGGGCAGGCCTTTGTACTTCACGTGCTTGAAGTCTTGCGGCGTTGCAAAGATGGCATAGTACACCGACGTAAGGCCTACTCCCGGGCCGTGAACGGTATCCGACTCCTTGGAGTCCTCGCATCATGGTGGCGAGTCGCAGAGGCTCTTGCAAATCCTCCGTACACTTTAAACTGACAGTCTGGATTCTAGGACCATACCAGTGCACCGCCTCGGACAGGCAATGGACATTGAAAGCGCTTGTAATTGAGTCAAATCACCCATCGGTAACTCAACCTTCTCGGGGTTCGACCGCACTTCAAGCCATTTTAGGACCTTTCCGAAGCTTGAAGTGCCGTTCAAAGCGCCTCGATACTTTCCATCTCGATGCAGTTTCAACTACTTATATCGTCTCCATAGGAGTGAAAGAATTCACCACATTCGCCTATCAACAATGCCCATCCCGAGTGCTGAAAAATGGCCGGCCCCAGATCAGTCTCACCCGACTCCGCAAACATCGAGCACTCACCAGGCTCGCGGAGACGGCACCAACGGATACTTACATGGCTTCAAGTTTCTCTTCGTCTTTAGGTGAGCGCTACAGCAATGATTTACTCCGTAAACTAACGCCTTAGCAGCGCGCTCATGTTGACGGTTTTCTTGGTGAACCTGGACCAGACTATCGTGATGACTACCTTTATACCCTGAAAAGACTACAGCTGAGGTTCCTGCAGGTGGCTACAGCTCTCCCCCGCATTGTTTCGGATTTTAACGCTTTGGATTTGTCGACGTGGATCGTGACAGCATGTACGTCACCACGCCGGTCTGCGTAGCCTGAAATGTGTTTAACATCGGCTCAGATTTCTCGACGGATGCTGGATTCATGCTAGCAATATCACAGCTTCTTGATTTTGCACCTGTAAAATGGGTCTATCTGTCGGCTATTTCACTTTTCGAAGTGGGTTCTGTCATATGCGGTGTGGTGCGTGTTTGACCCTGTCCTTTTCGACGCTGGCATCGCTGAACCGCAACTTGATGTCAGGCGCCCTCCATCAATGTACTTATTTTCGGGAGAGCAATCGCAGGACTCGGTGCAGCTGGGTACGTTCATGTTTCTCTTACTCACCACTCGGCGTCTGTCTTAACAAGTTGCAGCATCACGATATGCGCAATCGCGACGATCGCACAGGTCAGCCTGAGAGTGACGGACCTGACCACTCTGCTCACCTATTTCATAGTTCACCCCTCTGGAGAAGCGCCCCGTTTTATTTGCATTATTCGGTGCAGACCTGGCCATAGCTAGTATTGTTGGGCCCTTGCTAGGTTCATTTTTGCTCCTTGTGATATGCTTTAATGGAATTGACCATCGTATCTAGGCGGTACTCTCACAGGCACATGACGTTTCTTAGTTCGACGCACAGATACTGATTTCTCGTTTGTCTATAGATCATGTATCGTGGAGATGGTGCTTTTACATCAATTTACCCGTGAGCAGCATCTCCCGATGGTCCATTTTGCAGCTTGCTTGCTCATTCTTACGATGGTGAACAGTTTGGTGCGATAGCTGCGGGTGCCATTTTCATCTGGCTTCCTTACCGAAAAGGAACCGCGCTGGAAGAAGGTACCGGAAATCACCTGCAACGCCTTGCACGGTAAGACTTTTTTCTCATTTATCGTATAGATTTGAAAAACTTGTGATCATTCAGGGCATTGGATTGGATTGGGACGATTCTTTGTCTCGGACTTACGACCACGCTCCTCCTTGCCCTGCAATGGGGAGGCACTACAAGTCCGTGGTCCAGTCCGACTATCATCGTTCTATTCGCTGTCTTTGGCGTTCTGCTGGCATTATTCATTGTCTGGGAAGCATATCTCGGTCACCGCGCTCTTTTGCCATTCAAGATTATATACAGGCCCACCCAGATTGGTAGCTGTCTAGAGGCTGTAAGTGACAATATTCTCAGAGCGCATGCGTCTGTACCTAATCTTCACTGTTGCAGTTTTGGTTGCTTCTATGTTTGATAGTCGCTATTGTACGTTTCCGCTGATTCATCTCTCATATGGACGCTCCTGAATATGCGACTTTCGTAGTACTATCTGCCACTCTGGTAGGCGGCATGTGCACGAAGATCGACCGCGTGTGGAAACTGACGGGCGTTCTTAGGTACCAGATCAATGGTCGAACTGCCGTCCAGTCTGGCATTGACATCCTACCTTTCATGCTCGCATATGTCATAGGTGCGTGCCATCAATCGCTCGAGGTTACACATGTTAACAGAACATATGCACAGCTGCCGGGGCTGCCTCGGGAGTTGCATCTGTACGTGCTTGAGCCTTAGCGCAGAGATTAATCTCACATATGGCATAGGTGACAGGTCGCTACTGGCACATGCTATTTGCATCCCCTTTCCTTACCGCGATCGGAGGTGGGCTGTGGTTCAGTACAGACCCATGGACTCCGTCTGCCAAGTTGATCGGCTATCAAATCATTCTCGGGGTGACTTTAATCATTGTTCACTCGAACGGTAGCTAATTTGTCTGTGATATGCTCGCAGATTGGTGTAGGTTAGTTTCTGACTGGTCCTTCTGTCCATGATGCGAAAGCTCATCGAAACTACTAGGGGCCTCATTCCAAACAACTTATGTCGCCATACAAGTTCGCGTCACTCTAGTCTTTTTCCATTATCATCTCTGAATACTCGGCCATGTTTTTTAGGCTGATTGGGCCGATGACCCGGAAAAGACGACTTACGCATCCGGCGTACTGGTAAGTCTCCCCGTCAATTGCGCTGTGTACGAGCGTCCTCAAAACCCTATCGGTCCATAGACATTCATTTCATTCTTTGGAGGAATCCTTGGCATAGGGTATTTCGCTTTGGCTACCCTTCTCCGTGAGCATTCACGCAATGCTCTATCCCAGGATGGCCGGCGCTATCTTCAACAATCGCCTCGGTGTAGAGCTCGCGACACGTGTCCCTGATCTGCCACAGAATCTCTCTGCAATGGTCAAAGAAAGCGTCACGGCAATCGACACGCTCCCAGAGGAATTTCGCAGTCAAGTCGTGCACGCCGCACTCACAGCGCTATCCCCGGTTTTCCTCATAGTGGTGGCTTCCGCCATCCTAGCCAGCATTTTCTCCTTGTCAGCATATTTTAGCCCCACTTGCGCTTGATCTGCTAACGTCGATCAAATAGGATGATTGGGAACCACAACATCAAGACTCGAGCAATCACTGGCGGAGCAGTCCTAGGATGAGCACGCACCCAATTTAATGAGACGACACTGCGCCCCCGGTTCTTCTATAATACAGCACGTTCACTGCACTCCGTACACATACGGCCCACTCGTTCGTTCGGAATCGTTCTTTCACCTACCGACTTTTCTGGTCTTCGCTCAGAGCGCTCAAGGACATCATTTCGGATGTACATATCTTGCGTATGAGATTTTGGTACTCATTTATTAATTCTCAGTAACTGCCCTCAGTTTTACAGTCACCTCCGCATCCAATGAATTGAGGCGTTAGACCCGCTTTGGAGCATACCAGGCCTTCGAATCCAGACTGATGTCTATTGCGGCTCTCCAATCGATATGCGGCGCAGCATCAACTGCCGACACCGGGAAACTATCGGTATCCGTAGGGCTTCCTTTACCATGACTAAAGTACAAACAACGATCAGTGTGCCGTCCTCGGATACACCTTAGTTAGGAGAAGGTGCAGCACTCGCCTGTATTCCAGGTGACGGCCCATCTTGTCCGCCCCGAAGACATAGCGACAGCGCATGCACCGACGGTATGTGCTATCCAGCGGTGGACGGCTCTGTCGCACATGCCGGCTATCTCGCCGCTCCCGCGCTAGCTGCGTCTCGTTTTCATCCAAGAGACGCCACATATGCGGACCGGCAGGCTCATGCGCTTCACGGTACGCTTTCGTCACACCGTCTACACTGCTGGCATGCTCGATCTGTATAGTGCAAGTCAGGGCCCCCTCAACACACACAAAACCGTTTCGCATAGAAGTATTCAGACGTACCGCGGTCCTCCAATGCATGCCGACGGTCCTGTCAGGCTCATACGTAGCGTTATCCATGCACCAGCGGCACTGTACCCACGGGTCCAGCGCATCCATCTCCGCCGCCGTCACTTTCTCCGGATCCTGCCCGCACGCAGCCACCACATCCCTCGCACACCCGTCAATGAGCGCATTGCGCACGAAATTCAAGGTCGGCTCCGGGTTCTCCTCACTGGGCCGCTGCGAGTACATGACCATCCACGGGAGTACCTCGCACGCCTTGAAGGCGCGGTTGAAATGCGCGTCCGGGTGGGATTGCTCGTTGAAGCACCCGCAGGACGGGTCCGTGTGCGCGAGTGCCTCTGTGACGGTGAAGACCGGGTGGGCTCGGCAGCGCTTGCAGCGGAAGATGGATATGGCGAGATCCAGGGCGAGGTTCCCCGTACGAGACGACGCCGCGAGGGATTCGCGGAGGCAGCAGGTCGCATCATCGAGCCATTGGGCACTGAGGCGGGGGAGCTGCTCCATCGCATCGTGGAAGCTCTCGGGTGTGATGTCGACGTCCGGCGGCGTGTCTGCGATGACGGCCTTAAACGGCAGCATGAGGCATATGTCCGCGAGGCCGACGATCGGGGTGTCGACAGGCTGGGTGAGATTGTATTCGTCGACCAGGGTGCGGAGGATAAGGACGGCGGCTTTCGTGCGTTCTGGGCGTTCACGCTTGAGGCGGGCGTCCCGCTGGGCCTCCATGAACTTGTTGATGGTCGGTTCGATCTGTTTCCACGCTGCGTAGGGCACATGCGTCGTCAGTTATGCAGAAAGAGGTGGCATGGCACTACGGGTGGGTCGCACATCGATCTGTCAAATCTGTCGACTGCTTCATGGCCGATAAATTGTAAAATTCGTCCTTATTCATGCGGGCAAATTCTTCTGCCCAGACTCCGGCTTCGAGTTTCTCAATGATGCTAAAGGCGAAGACGCTAGAGTTAGTGAGGGTCAGGATTAGGCGGAGGACAGAGAGCTCACGCCGACTGCCTTCGGATGCGTGCATCTTTACGGTTGCTGGATCGCTCGCGGTCGGCCTCTTCCAGCCACCTCTGTAGAGCGTGGCCATTCTGTCCACGTAGGCCGTTAGAACGAGGGACGACACGATGAGAGCATGAATCATAGGACGCACACGGTCGATGCGGGCAATCCGCTCGCGCCTTGCCTGTTGTTGCTCGGTGGTCAGTTTAGGGAGTTCCGCTCGGAGATTCACGAGAGCGTCCGGAAGGTGACACAGCTTTTTGCGACCTGAGTAAACAATATTCAAGATACCAGTTGGATGAATTAGGCGTCTGGCTCACCATTAACGTGAATGACATCGATTCGCATTAGTTCACATTCTATTCCAAAACGCCTGTGTTCAAGTGAAGTGATTACTTGCAGGCTGAATTCATGTCGTAAATCAATGGTTGCACGTGTCAATTACGATGAGACAACCTACTTGTGACGGATACAATTTTTGCAACACCGAATCCTCAGAAGCCAAAGGATACTGGTCTTCGGGGCATGGCCCGTGCAAAACTGTTTTATTTGATGGGGGTCGTTAGGAATGAAGTACGGGATCGAGCAGAACTTACATGACAGTGATCGGAGAGCATCATGCTTATGAACTGCGGCTCGTTGAGATCGAAAGGTGTCTCCGGAAAGTCTGGGACGTCCACTCGGTAGTTCGACAATGCAGATCTCCACACTGTCACCGAGGACCGGTGCAGTAAAATCGATCGGAGGGCCTTGTTTGCCCAAGAGAGATGAAGGATTTCGAGCGGCTGGAGATACCCAAATATCTAATCGAAGACGGTTATTACGACTTGTGAACGAGCTGGTAGTAAATGGATGCACTGACTTCGTATAGGATATCCAGTGGCATTTCAGGCAGATTGCTGAGCTTCATACGCGCCTTTCTTGTCCTAGCTGTGCTCTTGGCGGATGCATGCCCGTTTACTGCTGTCTTTTGGCGTTTGTTTGGACGCGACGACGAGTTTGAGTCGTCGTCCGATGCAGACTGTTCGAGGACAGGAACTGAATCAGCGTTATCTGGTACGGATTTTGCATGAGAGTCTTTCTTAAATCTAGCAGAGCGCCGAGCCGCCATTGTGCGACGAGTAATGTGTATAAGTTACAAGTGAAGGTGGAGGTGGAGGTTAGGAGCAAAAGTAGCCGCGCCACAAAGTCCACTGTTCACGCGCTTCATAATTGTGCTCACGTGGCCGTTATAAGTCGCGTACTTATTGCCGTGCGGTGAATATTATTATCTAGCATTTTAGGAATGGTTTCATTCGTGCCACAAGGTACTTGGCATTTTCAAGCCACATATAGCACTCTTTTTCGCGGTATAAAGCGAGGGAAAAGTACTCCATTCATAATCACGGACAGGTAAACCACTCCCGGAGTACAAACTTTGCGCGCAGTTTCCTAAATGGACTGCGCAACATGAAAGTTAGAGCCTCGTAGAGCTTGTGCAATACTATTGTCGCTGTAGAAAACGCTGGCACGCGAAGGTGAGTTACTATGTCGACACTCCGAACGTGGAGAGGACGTACATCTCTCTTGACAGAGTCGAGGTCTGTGGACCTGCTGATAGCGGAGATCTCGCATGTATAACGGCCGTTGACGCAGATACACTCGGGCCAAGTCCCACCGCCGACGTCTCCGCGTCAAGGATGGGCGTATGCATGCGTGCCTTGAGGTATTTTCGGGCATTAAGGCTATGGCACCTTGTCAAGTGGTGCGGGGAGATGTAGTAGCATGAAACCTTACAGGGCGAGATAAGAGTTTGCGTACACTGAAGTATGCAAAGTCAGGCTCTCGACTTGCTCCCGACCACGAGAATATGCTGGGTACTCACACTTCGAAGCAATCATTTCGATCGCAAGGTACACCAGATTATTCGGGATCGCAGCTAACTGTAAACCGTCCGGAAGGCACAAGTCAAATGTCGCTGAGAGGATTCCAGTTGATATAATGGCTACCGATATGATTGCCGCCAAAGAGCACACGCTGGGATGTAGGATAAGCATACAAGAGAACGACCTGGAATAAACCATACCTCGTCAAAATGCCGGTATACAGGACGTACACAACAAGAGTGTTGATAACCGAGTTCGTGCTGCGTACGACAAATCGCTGTAAGAATGTATAATGGGTACTTTCCAACGCGGTACTAAGCCTTACTTTGAGGACCGTGTCTGACAGCGTGAAAGGACAGCGCAAGACAATCCAGCAAGGAGCACATCTACGACACACACAGACGCGAAAGCTAGGTAATTTTCTTTCTGCGTAGTAGGGGTCAGTGGATATCTCGACGTTCAAAAAAAGTGAGCGAGCCTTTATGCCTTTCAAGCTATCCGGTGCGATAGAACTGATCCTTGTGCTAGACACTACCATTTCAGTTTCAAGTACCGTTACGAGTTGTCGGAGAGACTAACACTTCGTAGGACTCCACTACGATTTTCCACCGCGAAATGGACGTGAGCTGGCGCCAGCGATGTGTGATGATGCAGATACACTTACTGATAGCGACGCCTTCAATTGTCGTGAACATGGTTCGTGATAAGTTTAAAGAGCACCTCAGATGAAGAAAGAGTCAGTGAACATACCATACGCGTACACCATCACAACAGACTACTCAATCATGAGCGAAACTCCCAGTCAACCCGGTTCAAGTAGCGTAGACGTACCACAATACTGATCACCAGTCGATTTTTCCCTTGGCTGACTGCATAGGGGTGATAACTATCAGATGGGACTGTATTGTGCTCGAAAGTGACACTTGCGCTTCAGCAGCCGAATACAGTAAAACCTAGACCCATTGTTGAATCAGCTCCTACATCGTGCTGGAATTCCAGTCAACTCACGTTTGGACAGTGACTATCGAAACCACCTGAGTAAGCAGTAGTCGTCACCGTCGTGGCTATATTGTCAATAGCGAAGATTAAAAATGACCGACATTCATGACAATCTGTGCCTATGTAAAGCACCCAGCGAGCGCGACCGACATAAACAATGTTTGTTGATCAGAGCAAAGAGTTGTGCTTGCCTTGAAACTCCAGACGAGCCGCAGGAAAATCTCCAGCGGTTCAGCGAGCTCGGTTATGAGGTAATAGTATACGAAGTGCGTCCCGAACACGAGATGGAGCGCATCGATGAGCCTGTTCAAAACATCTCAAATCGTCATGCTATGGCGGAGCCATACTCCAGAACAATCAACGTGCCAAAGTAAAGCGACCTAGAGGTGTAGCAAGTCGTTGAGACGCTAGACCAATTGTAATAGTGCAAGAATCAGCTTACCCCCATCTTGATATGCAGAAAATCGTCGTGATAGTTTGTGTAGTACCAGAATACCTGTAGGTTCGTGATCCCGAACGCCCTGTACGCCAGTTAAGAAGTTAGCGAACGGTCCAGCGCATGAGCGGCAAATGAGGCATACAACGTGCTGAGGATAAGAGCGATAAAAACCGCTCCGTAGGTTGTGTCGGTGTTGAAGGGTAGCTGCGGGACGCTAGGTTCGTCGGACATCGTGCACCTATGCAAGAGCTACAGTACGACCCTAAGATACGAGGGCAAGCCAAGGGGGGTGGGAAGTGGGAGCAAGGTCATACGATTCAGGCGCCAGAGCGCATGATTGAAAGATGCATCTTCATGGCTCAGGAAGCAGTCGTGTTAGTGCAAGGATGAACAGATGGAGGTACGCGCTGGGAGGGTGACAAGAAGCCACGATGCCTGCAGGTGTTGCAGGGCGCTTGTCCGCACGACGCTGGTATATATGATGTCGATTGTGGTCGTCGAAAGAGGTGGGAGGAAGCAGGTCAGATTTACTGGCCCGTATAATTTCTGCTTTTATTCGATCTACTATGAAATCCTGATAAGTAGACGTTGGTTAGCCTGATCTTGCCATCCATACGGACATTGAGCAATCTCACCGAAGCCCCTGATAGTGAGATTCAAGTAAGACGCTGATTAAACGCTGGGAGACTTACCACTATTCCTGGTACAAGTCCCCAGGACCCAGGCACCTGACAAGGTTAGCAGATTCGACGACTAACAGTTTTGAGCGCCAAATTCACCGCCTCTTGAGCCTGGGTGTTGCGAAAAGACATCGGTCTAGCGGGAGATGTCCATATAGATCACAGCACTGGTACTAATACACATGAGGGTTGTATTTCCCTGTTGGCACTGGGAACTATAGTGAGATCTCGGACGACGTCAATAAGTTCAGGTCCAAAGAAGACTTACAAGAGGTGGTCGTATACAATATATCCTACGCAGAATGATGTGTCCGTGGTACGTCCAACGGACGCAGCGACTCCGTCACAACGCTCGAAACCACCGCACACCACTCAGCATCACGTACACCGCCATGAGAACGAAAGTTCCGCTGTTTGCCCCGCTGGCAATGAGCTGTTTCCAGCGGGCGCGCTGCCGGCTCTGGCGTCTGCCAGCAGTACCTGATCGGCCGCCTTCAAGATCCCCTAATTCCACAGGCACGGAATGGGGATCAGGCGGGAAGAACCAGTCGAGTAGCGCTCGAAGAAGCGCCCCACCGTCGAGGGGTGTGAGTGGGAGAAGGTTGAAGAAGAATAGCGAGAGTGTCACGGAGGGGATGTACCTGCATGTGCGTTAGAAAGTTCGGCGACAAGTTGTGTATGAAGAGCTAGGCGACGCACGTTAAGAAGAGTACGATGCTGGAAGGCAGGATCTCGAGGAGCCATGGGGGAGCGTATCGGCTAACTTGGACTATTCACGACCATCGAAACTAAGATGTCAGCGAGAAATATTACATGGTAAGCAGAATGAGAGGTGGGTACGGTACCTTGTTCAAAAACCTCGATCCCAGGACCACGCCATAGCACTACCCTGATGCCCCTGTCCTGTCCGATTGAGATAGTTTGACCATTCGAGACGTAGATGCGCAGCAAATGCTCATCTGCGTGCGGCCTTACGCACGCCCATTCCCCCGAGAGATATGTAGCTGCAGCCTCGGCCACACCGTCCTTGCATGCCACAGGTGCGTCACACCTCTGCACCTTGGTTTGCGTGAGTAGCGTGAGAGGGTCGAAGCAGTGCATAGACCGTGAAGGAGACAGTTCATTGAAACAGGATATATTCGGGTCCGTGTCCGCTATGGGAGGGCAGCATGCCGTGATGCGACCCATGCCCTCGTCGCTATTGACGCGCGCACACCATCCAAGTGGCGACATGGAGGGCGGAAACCCAGTGAGGTACGCCGTCCAGCGATCCTCTGCTTCCTCGAACTCATCCGCTGTGCCCATTCTCGGCATGTATGCGAGATCGACATCATCCACCCCGGTCAGAACGTCGCCGATGCTCAAATACGCGCTGAGTGGAGAGTCAGGATCGAGCGCCGTTACGAGTAAGCCGTGGTCCATTCTTCTGCCTGCAACCAAGCCCGTACTGCGAACAGCAGCAGCAGCGGAGACCGCAAATAAGAGCAAGATGACGTTGTGGAAAGGGCCTGCAGCGGCTACACGTGCATTTGTGTATGCCGCGTCGGTGAAAGATTTCACCGCGCTGACAGTGCTACTTGCCGGGCGACTGGATAAATTTAGGGACGGAGGAGAACGAGACTGCCCAAGTTCTACGTGCATGGTAGGGAATATGGCAAGCGTCAAAGTAAGGCCGGCCGAGAGGAGAGGGATGGAGGACCTGTTAGTGATATAATTAGTGCTTGCACCGTAAAGTTAAGTGACCATGTAGATGGAAAGTCTGCACAAAGCAAATACGAAGACGCGGAACTATTGAGTGAGCAGAAGCAGCGATTCCACAATGGCATAGCAGGTACTGGAGCTAGGGAGACGGGATTCCTGTCTCCCCTCGCTCATGCTTCTAGTGTTTAGCGAATGAGCGCGATGATTAAATGTATGTCTCCGTGGTCGAAAATGCGTGGTTTGAGAAGGGAATGAAAGAGAGAAAGAAGTCACGTACGCAGCAGCAGCAAAGGCGTGTCCGGCCTCATGCCAGGCCTGTGCAAGCAAAAGAGCAAAAACAATTGGCGGGAGGTGGTGCAGTGGCACTGTCAAACCTGGAATCTTCGCACAGTTACGGCGCTCGTTCGTTGTAAGGTGCACCTCGAAGTACTCACGATAGGATGTATGTCCCAGGTACTACTATCCGCCAGTGCTTCGGAAACGCCACGCTTGGCCAAGAGCGGCTGAGCCAGTCCCCCTGTAAGGCTACGGATGCACATGAACCACAGGCCAGCGACTCCCGCGGCCATTCCGAAGACACTGACGGCTGTGCCGAGTTCGTAAAAAATTCTCAACCACCCAACGTTCCACAGCTGTCCAATTTCCCCATATTCATCGGGAAATGTCGTGCGGACGCGTAGATTGAAGCGGGATAACGCGACGTGTGTCTGGCGTTTCCGCTGGGTGCGCGATGAAAGCGGAAGGACCGTCGGCGAGGGGAAATGGGTCGGAAGACGAACATACTGCAGGCGCCGCGCGACGTGCAAAATAGATATTGGTGTTACTAGGATGACGAGCAACTGCAGTGGGTGCATTCAGTCCGAAGCAGCAGACTATTGCGGTACTTGTTGCACTCTCGATGCGGGTGTAGCGCACGGTTTTCCTGGTCAAGCGTAGAATCAAGACAGTAGAGCTGCCATGAGCACCAAATGTGAAGTCTTTCGCCGTATTGTTGACTGTCGTCGTCGTAGAGAGTCAGGAGAGGAAAATATGTTTTCTAGTAAGTAAGTAGGTATGAAATCCAATTTCGCTTACATAAGCATACTTGACTCAGAATTGGAACGCGAAAAGTCTGCGCGCTCAAATTTCTACGAGTCAAAACACGGATCGATACCGTTTGCCATCGGATTATTCAAGATTACAGCCGTGCGGCTCCTCTCTAGGCGTCTATTGCGACCTTGTACTATATTCTTATCTGCTGGAGGGCGGCGCACGCAATTCGCAACGATGGCGCAGACGATAGAGCTCGCGCAGGTACGCTCAACAGATGTGCGCGTGGATTGAAACTGAACGCATGCGTGGGCAGACGGGCAAGCGCGACCATCTGAAAGCGCTCGAAAAACGATACCAGACACGATGGGCGGACGAACGACTGTTCGAGGTCTCGGCGCCGCCAGCCTCTGAACTTGCGGGACTGACGCCTGCAGAAATTCGAGAAAAGTATCCTAAATGGTTTGGAAACTTTCCGTACCCGTACATGAACGGATCCCTCCATCTCGGCCATGCCTTCACCATCACGAAAATCGAGTTTGCCGCGGGATACCAGAGGATGCTGGGCAAGAGGGTGCTATTTCCGCACGGATTTCACGTCACCGGGATGCCAATCAAGGTGAGTGACGCATGTAGGCTTGACTGTACAGCACTGAACGCGTTCAATCAGGCGTCTGCGGACAAGATCATTCGCGAGATCGAGCTGTTCGGGCCCAACTTTGAGCGTTTCAGCCAGGAAGCGGAAGACAACGCGCATGCAGCGTCAACAGCTACAACCGATGCGCCGTCCGCGCAGGTAGACAAGGGCAAAAAGGGCAAACTTGCGGCAAAGGCAACGGGGCACACGTACCAGTTCCAGATAATGGAGTCCATCGGCGTGCCGCGGGAAGAAATCAAGAATTTCGCAGACCCGCTGCACTGGCTGGAGTACTTCCCTCCAATTTGTGTGGTACGTGTACCCTCTTCGAGGTGGTCATCGCCTTTTTCCAACCATTCCCTAGGCAGATCACGGCGCTTTTGGCTCGCGCATCGACTGGCGACGCTCGTTCCTTACTACCCCGGCGAACCCTTACTACGACTCCTTTGTGACCTGGCAAATGAACAAGCTTCACCGTCTGGGGAAGATCAAGTTCGGCGAGCGTTACACGATCTACAGCCCGAAAGACGGACAGCCGTGCATGGACCACGATCGGCAGGACGGCGAGGGTGTCGGCCCGCAGGAATACACCGCGCTGAAGATGGAGGTCGTGCAATTTTCTCCCGAAGCACAGGCGGAGATCGCGGACAAGGTCGGCGGACGCAAGGTGTTCATGGTCGCCGCTACCCTGCGATCCGAGACCGTGTAAGCCCACATCTGCCGCGGTGTTGCCCCAAATTGACCTGTCGCGTAGATACGGCCAGACAAACTGTTTCGTCGGCACGGCGATCAACTACGGCGTGTTCGCCGTGAACGACCAGGAGGCCTACATCACGACGCACCGCGCGGCGCGGAACATGGCGTTCCAGGGCATCTTCGCCACGCGCGGGGAGACGAACGAGCTCATCACCATCGCGGGCGCGAAGCTCGTTGGCACGAAGATCAAGGCGCCGTTCTCAATTCACCCGGAGGTCTACGTGCTCCCGATGGACAACGTGCTCGCGACGAAGGGCACGGGCGTCGTCACCTGCGCGCCGTCGGACTCGCCCGACGACTGGCAAACGATCGTGGACCTGCGCAAGAAGCCCGAGTACTACAAGGTGCAGCCGGAGTGGTGCGCGACGGACCCCGTGCCGATGATCTCGACGCCGGCGTATGGCGACCTCATCGCGGTCGCGCTCGTGAAGGAGCTCAAGATCCAGTCGCAGAAAGACACGAAGCAGCTCGCGGAAGCGAAGGAGATTGCATACAAGGAGGGCTTCTACAGCGGGACTATGATCGTTGGCGACTTTGTGGGCGAGCGTGTGCAGGATGCGAAGCCGAAGGTCCGCGAAAAGCTTATCAAAGCGGGCCTCGCGTTTGCGTACGCGGAACCGGAGGGCATGGTCATCTCGCGTAGTGCGGACGAGTGTGTGGTCGCACTGATGGACCAGTGGTATCTGGACTATGGAGAGCCGACGTGGAGAGCCCAAGCTGAGAGGTAAGCTGCGTTCTCTCTAAATCGCTTACGCAATCACTAACAGCGCGAAGGCTGTTGGCGAAGATGGAGACATGGACATCGGAAACACGGAATGCATTTGAGGGTACACTTGCATGGCTGAACAAATGGGCCTGTGCGCGAACGTATGGCTTGGGATCCAAGCTTCCCTGGGACCCCCAATTCCTCGTAGAGAGTCTCAGCGACTCCACGATATATATGGCCTACTACACCGTCGCGCAGCTTCTACATGGTAACGTACTTCTCTTCACTCTTGATCTTGCGTTACTTAACATGTCACAGAGGGCGATATCTACGGTCGCACACCTGGTCCTCTGGGCATCACCCCGGAACAGATGACTGGCGAAATATGGGAGTACGTTCTCTGCAACGGGCCTTTCCCAGAAAACTCGCCCCTGCCCCGCGAAAAAGCCGACGCCCTTCGACATGAGTTCCTTTACTTCTACCCGTTCGACATCAGGTCGTCCGGAAAGGATCTCGTGCCAAACCATTTGTCGTTCTCGGTCTACACACATGCCGCGATCTGGGAGGACGACGAAAGCAAGTGGCCTCTGGGCATGCGTACGAACGGCCATCTCATGCTCAACGGTAAGAAGATGAGCAAGAGCACGGGCAACAGTCTGACTATGCGGGACTCGATCGAAAAGTTTGGCGCGGATGCGACACGGCTGAGCTTGGCAGACGCAGGCGATGGTGTCGAGGACGCCAACTTCGACGAGAAGACGGCTAACGCAAACATTCTGCGGGTACATACTCTGTTGGGCTGGTGCGAGGTATGCATGCCTTGAGATCTTCTGCGATCAAATAACTCACTGGGTGATGCAGGAAATCGTTCAAACATTGCCGAATCTGCGGCAAGGACCGCTCACATCTTATCACGACCGCATCTTTGACGAGGAAATCAATGACCTCATCAATATCACCCAGGCCAGCTACGATGCGTGCGTGCAGAAAACTTTGTCGCTTTTAAGGTGCTAATTCCTGGGCCACAGCACAAATTACAAAGAAGCGCTGAAATACGGGTTCTACGAGCTGCAAAGCTCGCGTGACTGGTATCGCGAGGTGACATCTGACATCGGCATGCACGCGACCCTCGTCCAACGATGGATCCGCACCGCTGCCCTCGTCATCACGCCCATCGCGCCGCATTTCGCCGAGCACATATGGTCCTCCCCCGCCATTCTCGCGGAGCCCCAGTCCATCCAGCTCGCGCGCTGGCCCACGCCCGACCGCCCAGTCGACAAGTCCCTCATCGACGCGGGCCTGTACATGCGCGGGACGGTGAAAATGATCCGCGACGCAGAGGTCGCGCTGCTGAAGAAGATGGGCAAGGCGAAGAGCAAGGGCAGGAGCGGCGAAATGCCGTTCGACCCGAAGAAGCCGAAGAGTGTGCGGGTGTATGTGGCGACGACTTTCCCTGACTGGCAGAATACCTGCGTCGCCGCTGTCAAAGAGGCGTGGTCGGAGGAGCACGAAAAGGTGGACGATGCCAAGGTGCGCGAGGCACTCGTGGAGAAGGGCCTGATCAAGGACAAGCGCGTCATGCCCTTCGTGCAGGCGTTGAAGGTGAGCATTCAATCCCGATAATCGCCGTTTACAACAGCAGGTTGAACATTTTTGCAGAAACGTATCACGCAACTCGGCCCCGAAACCGCCTTCCGCCGCGCGCTGCCTTTCTCTGAAGTTGAAGCCCTCGCCGAGATCTTGCCATACCTCAAAAAGTCCCTCGGGCTAGTGGATGCTGAGGTCCTTTCGGTGCAGGAAGCCCGCACTAAAGAGGGACCGGGCTACACTCTCGCCATCATCGACAGCTCGGAGCCAGGCAGCCCTGCATTTGAGTACCGCAATGTCTAGATTTTGTGCTAGGTGGATCGATCATAATCAAAGTTGTATATGTTGTGCTTTCGTGTATATCATGGGATCAGAGAACGGATCTGGTTACACAGCGCTATCCCGCCATATGTCTTTCCGCCGACACTGGTTGCACAAGTCCAGTCCATGCGAGGCTCGCTCCGTTGTACCGACCTAATGCTCGGCCAGTATGGCACGGCGCTCTGGATACATCCACCCCAGGATCGTGCAGTAACAGGGCTCGCCCCGTCTGATACCACCAACATACCCGCTGCGGCTCCTGGTAACGCCCCTGCCGATGCACACGAGTGCCTAGTCGCGGCGGTATTCCCAGCCAGGCCACTGCGCCGCACGGATTCGTCCCCCAATGTGCATGCCCAGCGTGTCATTCTTCACGATACCAATAATTGGAGTGCACTTGACTAGTACGATGAAGAACTTGGCAGGATTGCGCTGGGCTCTGGTGCAGGCGAAGTAACAATTCTGGATTTGTAGTACATCACAAGGCGGGGGACAAGGAGCGACAGTACTAGTGCACAGCTTTCTATGGCACAAAGTCTAATAGTCTAGCACTTACCGGTATGCATCCAGTGTGTTACTCTCCTGTGCGATTATCGCTGATACCGAGCTCGGTTCATCGATCTAGCAGGTCCTACGCCGTCACCCCACCGACCCATGCTGGGGGCATGTTTGTTTTGACCGTCCTTGCCAGGAACAAGACGTGGAAACATATCTGCGGAGACAGAAGACCCAGAAGATTTGGAATCTGCAAGGGAAGCTGGAAGAACGCGATGGGTTGCTGTGATCTTCGGGGACGGACGAGGTTTCGCATCCTCACTAGCTGCTTCTTGGCGGAGGCCTGATGATTTTACAGCCATCGACACACTTCCCCAGCGACTTCCGTCGACACATTTGGAAGCTTTGCGGCGACCCGTCGACGTCAGGGACGGAAATGGATCGGTTTGGGTCTGATGCGCCGTGGGACCCGGGACGAGAGGTTTTTCGGGGTAGCGGGTGGTGTATGCTCCCCTAGGACATTGCTGGAGAGCTGGGCCCGAAGGAGTGGCAACTCTAATTCCAGGCATATCGACCTTTTTTTCTGCTACACACCTCCAATCTGCCCATATACCATTGCCGATTTCCCAGTATGCAGCGAGCTGTCCGAGCAAGGTGTTCCGTCCGCCGCTATGCATAGATAAGAATTCCTTTTTTGTGACAATGACCATGCCGGCTTGGCATCTTGTGAGCATGACGTTGACTCTGTTTCTGGACTGAAGAAACCCTGGCCGTGTCGTCCGAACAACTGAAACCAAGACATACTTCGCCTCGTTTCCTGCGGGTTGTTAGAAGGTTTAGTTGTACAGTAACAAGTGAGCAGGGTGATAATCCGAACCTTGGAAACTATCGACGTTGAAGACACGCTCCCATGGAAGATTTTCGGCTTTCAGCTGTGTCTCCAATGCCGCGCGCTGAGCATCGTAAGGCGTGATGACACAGAAGTCCGCCAGGCGATAATAATTGCGAATGAGATTAACGATTGTGTGAACTTCGTCCATATTCTGCACCAGGAAGTTGAGTCAACGTTTAGAAGCCTATATGAATAAATGTTTTTACCTTCCAGCTCAGGCCGCTTTGCTCTTCCCGACCCTTGCCGACGTCAACAAATGAGAGACAGGACATGCCACTGATAGAATGCTCAGAGCGAAGCTTTGAGTCGTAGACTTTGTCGGATATAAATTTGCTGATGGGAATTGGCATTCGATCTACGCATCCATGGTAAGCTTGCGTACACAGAAACATAAGAGCTCTGGGAATCCGCCCACATTGCGTGTTCAGGAAATAAGACTGGACGCGAAGGTGCTTGAAGTCGAATATACTCTCTATAGTATTCACTTTGTCCTGTCCATACGGTGGAACTAAAAGCAAGGTTATACGGAAACACTCAAACAAGAAGACGGGCTAGGCTTACGCTGTTTTGGATCGCCGAAAAGACACACCTTCTGTAACTTGGTCAGACTATCAAATATATGCTGCAAGTCTCCGAGTTAGTTTCATGTACCGTACATCTGGCAGACGACGCGACTGCTCACCATATACTCGAACACGTCAAGCTGGGAAGCCTCGTCTACAACCAGTCGCTCCACGGGGATTAATTCAAAAAAGCCGCTGTCTTGCAGGATCGGATTGGATAGCAGGCTTAGCGTGCAAAGTACGACGCATTTTGTGCCTACTCGCCTCTCCAAGGCATACAGGTCGTCGACCACGATATCGTCAGTGCGTAGCAGATGAGGCACCATTTTTTCGTAGATATGCTCGTGCCTGACAAAAACGAAAGAATGCATCTAGTATAGTCATGCTGTAATGTAAAATTAACGTACCACTCGACATAAAACTCCTTCGACACCATCAAGATGAAATCAACGTCGCGTTTCAATAGGCTCTCGGCGATATTTTTTACGGCGACATTGGACTGAGCGACAATCCATACTGGTTTGTTGCTCTGTTCCCAGATCTTCACAGCGGCGGATATCGTCGTAGTTTTTCCGGTGCCCGGAGGCCCTACATCCAGCGTACTATGAGTAGTAGGACCACACGTTGAGATGTGATCACATACCGTGTGTGAGAACTAATAGAGGGCGCGGAGAGGTCATGGCAGCGACGACTAGACGCTGTGATTCGTTCAAGTTCTGCATCCCCGGCGTACTGGCAGAGGGTGCTTCAATTTGTGGTTTTGGTTTCATGGCGTGTTCATCCGGGAACCACACCCATCGCACAATCGGAGACCGGTGGATGACTCGCTCGCCGCGCAAGACAAGGAGGACAAATTCGTCCTGCGCACGCTCTGCGGCAGTCATTTCTTCACGACCGCTCATGTACACGGTGTCTACGGCCCCGGAAAGGCGCCCTGCATCGAGCTTGATAACAGTTTGTTTTCCTTCAGCACTCGTCGCCTGGCCAATATATTCGCGACCGCATGAGGTTTTCAGGTGAACAGACACCTTCAAAAGAAATGCGGTTAACCGGATTCTGTTATTTGGGGGTGGATGAACGCAAACCTGATCGCTGCGACGAACACGACTTTTGTACCGAGCATTGTGCAACAGAACATCTCCGTCTCGATTTATCTCGATTCGGCTGAAGTCGTTTTGCCTCTCAGTGGGAGTGGCCTGACGTACAAGAAGACGCTGTTGGACCAATTGATGAAGGCATGCGAGCTCCTAGGAAACTCGTCAACAAAGATCACGGCCAGTCAAGATACATCGACAACTCACCTTGGATCTGAGGTGTATCGTGTCGACCCTGCGTGCTGCTTTGATCTCGGTGCTGCAGTGCAGTGCCACACTATATTCCGCATGATATAGACAGGAATAAGCTGCTGAGTCTTTCGGTAATCGTACCGCTACACAATACTTACCTTGCAGATATCCAGGCACGGAGACATACGTTAGTGATAGCATCCCCATCCTCCTCCGCCAGTGCCCAGATGCGAGAATCACGAGCAGACACACTACCTCCAAACACGCGCGACACCACAGAGTTCTCTGTCAAGGGTCTTCTGGTGGAGGCTGATAACAGCGTGGATAGGTCGATGCCACTCGTCCGGTATTTTAATTCATGATGAATGTACAGTGCGAGCTTCGCCATCTCGAAACCGACCACAGGAGAGTAGGAGCCACCTAGAAGGGCTCCTAGCTTAGTATCGAAAATCTTGGATTGTGCTCCTCGAGTTGCGTTATCGATATAGAGAAGGCAAATTTGCGCCGTCGTCGCGAGAGCTACCGACTTGAGAACACCGTTGGAGGTGAGCGCCACAGATAAACCAACAGTTGATCCAGAGGAAATCAGGAGGCGAATGGCCTCCTCAGATCTGCGGAGTGGCAGTCGAAGTAGAGGGACATGAGACGGATAGTCTGGTGATACGAGAAGACCTTGCTGAATGTTCATGGTAGTAGATTGCAGGAGAGGCAAGTCGACCATGGCAGTTTCATTTATATACTGGGCATTCGGGATCCTTTGGGCGCCTTCGGAGCTCCAAAGCGCAGCCGCCGTTGCTGTAGACACGAGGACGGCATCCAGCGAATTTCAAAGGTTTCCTGTCACAAACGGTGAACATATACCCTAAGTCCGCACAGATACAACCATAACAATGGAAAAGACTTCACTCGTCTCAATGGGTCGAAAAGCATTCGCCAAAGCCCTTTTGTATGGACATGGTTGAGGTTCGAGCTTGAATACCAAAGCTCGATACCCGTACCTAATAAAGTGTCAGGGGTCCCACATATCTGGGCTCCGGGGTCACGCATCGCAGTACAATTCATTGCGACGAAGAAACACCAGTGTATAGAGAATGCAGCACCAGCATTGTATTATACAGCAACCAAAGTAAACAAAACATTTCCTACAACATACAACACGCAAGCCAGCACGACCAACCCTCACGCGTCTTTCCCCTTCCCCGTCCCCTTCTCCTGCTCAAACTGCACCGGCACCTCCCCCCGGCCGTCCTTAAAGGTCGACTCCACGACCTCCTTCCCCTCCGTGCCGCGCTCGATGTCGGCGGCGAACAGCGCGGCGCCGCACGCGTTCGTGAACGCGAAGAAGATGTTGAGGAGCGGGATGGTGTTGAAGAGGAGGGCGACGGTGCCCATCGCGCTGCATGAGCGTCAGTACTCAAGGTTGATTGGAAAAGGGGGTGACGCTCACGTGTATGCGCCTCTGTGGGTGCTGACGAAGCTTTTCCGCTCCTCCGAGGAGAGGCCTTTCAGCTGGAAATACCTCGCTGCAAATTCATAATGAGACCTAGGTCATAAATACGCGGGGAATGGAGACTGACAGTGAAGACTAGGGCCGGTTTTAGCACCATTTAAGACGAAGAATATAACGGCGCCGGCACTGTTAGGCACGTATGAGTGTTTCGCTCGTGTCTGGCAAAGGAACGGGCTCACACTGGGATGAACTGCAGAGGCAGTGTCATCAGATAATACGTCAACCTGTCATAATCCGCCATTGAGCCAGTAGGGAGGCCGGGCAGCTAGCAAGGATCACATACGCAGACGGCGAGAATTTCGCGAGGGGTTTCTTGAGCGCTTTGCCCAGTTTCTTCCCCGTGCCGCTTCCATGCACCACCCGCCCCCGCTCAACGAGGCGCGTCTGGCCCTCTTGCACGAGCACGGCGTCAAACGTGCTCATCACGCGGTCCTCAATGATGAATGCTTTCGCGAGAATGTTGATTATCTGCGCATGCAAAACCGTCAATATCGCGGCGCAGGTAAACTACCCTTCGACGCACCATCGCACTCTCACTAAGCACGAGCGGCACGGCCGAGACGAAGCCCAAAGGCCCGAGCTGCACGACACTCAGCAGCGCGGCCTGGGGCAGGTACGTGAGCGTGAACATGGCCGCGAGCACGCCGACGCTGAGTGCCGCGCATGGCAGGACGATCCCAGCAAACGGCCGCCAGAGATCGCGGTGCCGGATAAAGTGGAGAACGCCCTTGACCGGGTAGAGCGCTGCGGGCGATGCAGACGACACAAATGCGCTAGACGTGCGCGCTAGATGTTCCGTCTGTTCAGAAATGCGGTGGGTCCGCGTGCGCGTGGCGCTGGACTCGGACGTTGTGGCCATTCTAGTTTGGTTTCGGGGGTTGGATAATCTGAATGTGAGCGTTGTGGCGAGAGAGATGGGCAGAGCGTCTGTTCAAGCTTCAGTATTTGTACGGTTTTGCACTCGGAGGCGAGGTAGGCACGAGTCAACGCGTCACTGATGTCATGCTTCGACTGGCATAGTTTCTTCTGAAAAGTGCATAAACCTGTATATGTTTCATTGGTTTCTCTGCGTAAAATAAACAGGAAACATACGAAAGTGTCCGCAAGAAGGAAAAACTTGAATGTAAGATCGATGCGTTACTTCAAGTTGCATAGCGGCAGACAAGTAGCAGAGCTTTGGGCGCGCCGAGCGGCGGAGGCAAATCGCGGCCACGTGAACACAATAATTGACCGGCGCGTCCATGATTTGCTCTTTGCTCTCAACCACTGCCATCGTTTGACTGCCTGTGGCGTCAAAATATTGATGGCCATACGACGCTCTGCTAGAATAAAGAAGGTATCTGAGGCTCTCCAGGACAACGCAGTGACTCCGAGTACTCTTCTCAGTCGGACCAGGACGTAGAATCAACTGCGCGTCCAACGAAACGTCCAAGGACAACGGAAGAAACAGCTGTACAGACCACGTCAAGGTCGATAAAGGCGCCTACAATGCTCACTATTATGCTTGAAATGCCGCTGGATATCCTCTACGAAGTGAGTCCATTCACCACTACTTCGTCAGACGTGCTGGCCGACTGACTCCTCGCGGTTAGATATTTGGGCACCTTCTACCGCTTGATGTACTCCATGTCTCTTGGACAAACAAGGCTTTCCGAAAGATACTACTACACCGGTCGTCTGTGACGGTCTGGAAATCTGCTCTGTCAAACTTTCGGATGGATGTCCCAAGCTTCCCGGAGACACCTTTCGATCTCAACGAACCTCAATATGTCAATCTGATATTCTCCGAACATTGCCACGTAAGCTCTACTCGTCCCATATTTATACTTGACAATCACCTATCCCATCATTGACACAGTTTTGCACGCGCCATACGGAGCCAGAAGCGGATATCTTATACCTCCTCAGGATACGGTGCTGCAGACAATGTCTCCCTGAGCAGTATGCTGTTTTGTATCGCACTCATACCTTTGACTTACTGCATACTCTGTTCAGCATTCACACATGGGACCCCTTTAAACCCTGGTGTTTTGATATAGATCGGGAACTCGTGCCAATTGACTCAATCGGTAAGCCAGAAACATTGCAGTTTCTATTGCAGTACTCACGCTGTGAACCTGTATCCTTCAGGCCGCTATGGGAAACCATTTTTTCTCAAGAGCACCTTTGAAAAGCTTCAAGCTGAACTTCCTACACTAACTGAGGCGGAATTACAGGAGAGGCGCGAACGGATTGCACGTCTTGAACTTGTGCGTCTTCCGTGGCATCGGACAACAACTATGCCTCTCATTCTGACGTCGTAAATGAGCAGAGCGAGGAGGAGCTGCGGACGTGGCATGAACGAGCAGACGTTCGCAGGGAGGCAGCGTAAGCACCAATCCCCATAGCACTCGTAGTACTGACTCACGAATATAGCTCAGTATCATCCAAAAACTGAAGACAGGAGTCTGGGCGCAAGAGTTCCCTCGCATAAACAAGAAGGATTTCTTTGAATTATGGGTCGTCAGGCAGGCGTCTGACCTGACACAGGAAGGTGCGTCCCAGACTTCCCCCGCCATTCCTCATGCTCACATCTCACACAGCGTGGAAAGAGATCGAGCCGACCCTCAACGAGTTCATGCAAGCCCAACGCGCCGCGCGCATCAAGCGCGAGCACCCCGCACGCATCAAAGCCGCCGTCACCGTCGTCCGCGACCTCGTGCACGCATACAACCTCACACAGCCCGCCGACGCCATCCTCCCCGGCCTCGCGGACGTCTGCCTCATGCCGCCCTTCAAGCCCATCATCACCGACACCCCGCCGGACGTCCCCATTACCCCCGAGAGCTTCCGCGACGCGATGACGCAGCTCCCGCACCTCGGCGCGCAGTGGCGCGCGGACGCGACCCGGCGCCTCACGGAGGCCCTCGCGGCGTCGTCGCGCATGGGCACCGCGGAACCGGAGCTCGCGATATCCCTGTTCCACCGGCGGGGCAGCTCCGCGCTCTTCACCCTCCGCGAGGCGCTCACGTACAGCGCCCCGCCCGGCGGCAACTCCCGCGCGAGGCACCCGCTTCCGGACGCGCTGCTCGGTGCGGCGTTTGCGGCGTGCGGGGTGACGACGTGGGCGATACCGCGCGCGCGGGGCCAGGGTGGGGAGCCCTTCCTGGATTTCGTGCGCGATGCGGGGGTCGACGGGTGTGCGCGGGACGTGGTGGCTGCGTGCGGGCAGGATCCGGATACGGTGACGGCGGATGAGATGGACGCGCTCGATCCGTGGGTGCAGTGCCGCTGGTGCTTGGCTAATCATTGGTGCGACAACGACAGGAATATGGGCATGCATTGGCGGACCGCGGTTAGTATTGATGCAGCCCTTTTAAGTGGCTCGTGGTGGTCTAACGGTATTTACCACAGATTGATCATGCCGTGCAAGTGACGCTCTCGCCCTCGGCGTATCGCAATGAACATGTGCCCCCTAACGAGCACATGTGGCGCCTCTTGAGCGAGGACGAGACACAGCTCGCACGGGCCCGGCTGGTCAGCACGCACGAGGCGCGCAGACCGCCGCTGGACGAGACGTACCGTCTATGCCTGCGGTGTCGGGATGTCTTTGAATGCAAGGGGAGCAGCCACCGAGAGTACAGGCGAGTCTCGTGTCCTTTTTATCCGTGATATTTTCTTTCCTCTGTGTGCTTATTTTTTATGATACTGTAGACATCGTGATGCAGAATTTTCGCTAGAGGCTGATAGCATCCCCGTGCGCGCGCTTGATGCGTCACCGAATACTAGTTGGCGGAGGGCCGTCGACCTCACGGTGGAGTTGATAATATGGTACGTTGTTACATAGCGCGTCTGGCTTTGATACTGAAATGCTCATTGCTTTGGTTCTAGAGGACGAGCTTCGTGGCGTCATATCTATAGATGATCTAACTACTGGTGTACTGCTCGCCGTCAATCTCCACTATGTTTGTTCCCCTCGAAGTTTGTGCGAATCCTAGTATCTTCTCGTTCCAGCCACCGTTTGTCAGAGTGGCAGGCAAAAGTAATCACGTGGTGTACGTCTCCTCTGATTCTACGCTGCCGCATCTGACTGTTCTTTCCGTTCAGGTAATATGATTTTACTGTCGTTCTCGCAGAATAGTGTACCCCAAAACCCGAGCGCTCCGGACGAGAATATGCGATGAGCGCTCACCACCCAGACCCTTTAGGGAGACCAGCGGTCGAAAGTATATAAGTAAGCAGCACGGCTTGCTTCTGAATTCTATCCAAGCATGTCCGAGACCACTGGCGAAATCCCGTTCCGCGTTGGGGACGAGACGTTCAAGACGTGGTACAAAGTCGTTGGGGACCTGAAAGCCTGTGCACGGCCGCTGGTCGTCCTGCACGGCGGACCAGGTGAGCGAGTTCTCCTCGACGAGCACCCGAACTCCTACTGATTCCTGCGTATCAGGCATATCGCACGAATACATGCTCCCCCACGCAGACCTCGTCCACAAATATGACACCGCCGTCATTTTCTACGACCAGATCGGCATCGGCCGATCTACCCACCTCGCATCCAAACCTGCGGAGTTCTGGACCGTCGAGCTGTTCATGGCCGAGCTCGACAACCTCCTCGCGCACTTCGGCATCGCGGGGAGCTTCGACCTGCTCGGGCACTCCTGGGGCGGCATGCTCGCCAGCACATATGTTCTGAGCCGCAAACCGCGCGGCCTCGGGCATCTCGTTCTCGTCGGGACGCCCGCGTCCCTGAAGTTGTGGGAGGACAGCGCGCGGGCGCTGCTGCGCGGGCTGCCCGAGGAGGTCCGGGAGACGATAGAAAGGTGCGAGAGAGAGGGGACGACGGAGAGCCAGGAGTACCAGGACGCGGTGGGGGTGTACTATGAGAAGCACGCGTGTACGGTGCAGCCCTGGCCCGAGGAGGTTGCGCGGACGTTTGGCGCCGCGGCAGAAGATCCTACGGTGTATCACACCATGTAAGTCCGATATTTCCCTCTTTCATATCGCTGAGCAGGACTGCGCTGACGCTCCCTTGCGCATCAAGGTTTGGGTCCTCCGAGTTCACGGTCACAGGGACGATAAAGGACTGGTCCGTCGTCGACGAGGTGCACGCCATAGCCCACCCCACGCTCGTCATCAACTCTCCGAACGACATGGCGCAGGACATCGCCGTCCGCCCCTTCGTGGACAAAATCCCGAAGGTGAAGTGGACGCAGTTCGCGAAGAGCACGCACATGCCGCACTGGGAGGAGAGTGAGGCGTACATGAAGGTCGTTGGAGACTTTCTCACCACGCTCTGATGTCGGCACCGGTATGTACAGGGTTTGGAGGGTGCGCGAGGGTGACTGATACCCCGAGGAGGCCTGACCCTTGCTTGTATGAAAAGTGTATGTGGCGTCGCAACTCGACCCTAAATCATTTAAATGTACATGGTAAAAGTCTGCCGCGAGCGTTGAATGAAGTTCTGAAGATGATATGATGATATGTACGTGCAGTCTAAGTACGTTTAACGGATACCTATTTACAACATGAATGATGATATGAGGATGATATGAAGGTGCATGTCGGTACCGGCGGCAGAACTGGCAAATGAAAGGCACGATGGATGGGGCACGATGGAATGATGTATACTGAACAACAAGACAACATCTAGAACTGTAATTATCCGAGCAGTATCGGTAGGGTCGCGGACGAAATGTAAGGATCTCAGGGTACCAGTAGCAGTCACTAGTTACTCTACACACGAGAAGGATACAATAAACAGTGTGTATTGATGTGGCACACAATGCGAATGTACGAAAATGCGAAGTGCAGGTTTTCAATGTCGGGAGAGTCGTTCTAGATGAATGAGGTCGATGCTGAGGAGGCGAGCAGGTCGGTTGGTTATTGGAGGGCGTCGACGACCTCGATGGCAGCAGAGATGACGATCGCGATGAGAGGGCTGGCAAGATACTGCACACATCATGATCAGTACATCTTATCATCATCAGAACCGCAGGGCCACGATAGACGTACACTTATAAACAAAAACGCCGCGATCTGCGCCTCGACGTCCGCACTCAGCTGCACGATCTCCGCGATCGCGGAAAGCAGGATCGCGGGCGGGCCCTGCGGCGAGAGGATCATGATGAACCACAACATCGGGTCGCGCCTCAGCCACGCGACGTCGGACTTCACCAGCGCGTACACGCCCGCGATGCACACGACCGGCATGAGCAGGAAGCGCACGACGAGCACGAAGAGCGTCGCGCGCCACGCGGGGCCGGTGGGCGGCTTCTCGTCGGGCGTGGGCTCCTCGGCGGGGCGCGCGCGGGAGAGGTAGAGCTGCGCGCCGAGGGTGAAGGATTGGAGCGAGATGAAGAGGTCCCCGAGATTTTTGACCGCTGTGGTTATGGAGGGGTAGAGTGGAGAGGAGCCGGCGTTGAGGAAGAGCTGGTGGAGGAATGGGACGACCTATTGCATTTTGTTAGAACATTGACCGTGAATGTGACTTGAGAAACGTACCCCGATGACGACGGCGACTACTGCGGCGATGAGAGGAGGGTTGAAGAAAGCGATTGTGCCGGACCAGGCCCGGGAGAGTAATGAAGGGGGAGGCGCAAGGTGGAACGAGCCGACGGGGCTGCGGCCACGACGCGTACCGTAATTTGGGGTGAGGAGCGAGGCATCGTCGGCGAGAAGGCTGACGCGTTCGAGATCTCCGTCTGGGCTGAGATATCGTCGTGGTCTGCAGGGCTGTTCGACGTCAAAGACCTTCTCCGGTTCAATCGCCTTGTCCTTTTTGACCCAGCTGGGCCCGGCAGCGAACGCGTATGTGAGTTGCACTAGCATGTACAGCAGCACGTAGATGCGCGCGCGGTCGATCGCTTTGTCGACCGTCTCACCGGGTACCCAGCCCGCTAGTCGGTCGAGTGCACCCGTATGTTGCAGCTAGTGCATGTCGTCAGACATACGAACAGTTGAAAAGAAGACATTTACACACCGGCTGGAGCACGAGCAGCGGTAGGGAGTTTGTATTTATCGCACTGGGGGTGAACCGAATAAGCGCCTTTCATAGTATGTGCCGAGGTATGGTAGCTACCATGCAGTGACGGTCCACCCGGGAAGCTTGAAGGCAGACCTGCCGATCCAGCCGATACCAAAGCCAGCGGTGATAGTCAGAAACGACCAAGCAATGAACACCCATAGCTCTTTGATGCTGCACGGAATCGTTAGTGTTAAGATGTCGCGGCAAACGATGAGCGACCTACTCTGCCCACGCCAGCTGCGGTGCGCACGCCACGACAATGAGACATGGCAGGAAGACACGCGTGCACACGCTCGAGAGCTTGTGCGTCCCTGGCGCGTCGAGCAGACCGTACGCGGCGGTGGCGTAGCCTGCGCAGATGGTCAACTCTACAGAGACGGCGGACTGCAAAACGCATGTTCAGCTACCACGACGACTTCAACAAACGCAACAACATACCTGGACTGCGCCGGAGAGACTGACGAGCAGGCTGTTGGCCATCATGGAAAAACAGCGGGAAGGTTGGTTAATGGGAAACGAAACCGCTGCAGCTGGCCCAAAAAGCTATGGGCCTTTATACATATCCATTTATAACAAGCGTGCTTTCGGATTCCATTGTGGTACTGGCACAGGGACGAGATCTTGGCCTATTCTTCCCCGGTGCCGTACAAGGCCGCACCATTCGCGCTGATTTCGGTGTAAGGAATTCCCGTTTATTCGGTTCGGAGTTCATGTCAATCGAGGAAGCGCATGTCGAGAAGGCAAAGGAGCACCACGCTCTCGTTTCCTATCCGCGCCGAATGATGCCAGCGCGCCTTCAGGCTATGAACGGTCTGAGAAGAAACAGCTGCTCCGCTGTCACGGCGAGGACCACTCCCCGACGGGGGCGAGCGAGGCGTGCACAGCCGCACAGCAGCTGAAACACTCGACCGCGCGGTGCTTGCTGCTCAGGCTAACCGACGCACAGGGTACAAACGTAGACTCGAGGTGTATCTGTCCTGCAGATTTGAGAAACAGAACCCCGGGGAAGACACGGCCGCAACTGCACTTGCCTGATTTCATGTTAGCCTAATTTATCGTTTATGTTATTCGCATAGTCAGAAACGTCACAAGATAAGGTGCGCGATCGTATACTATACACGTAACATAACCCTGAACGCAGAGGATCAAGGAGGACCCGTCCACGGTGTGGGGTCTCTGTCATGGGCCCTATGGCGCCAACATCTCCCGAGAGTGCCAGAGATCAGAAAGATAGCATCTCGTTGAGGTCATAGTCAGCCCGCACGTCGGGAGTGGCAAAAACCGCGCAGGGCCAGTCCGACAGAAAGCTACTGATACAGGGCTGGAAAACGCTGAACAGATGCTGCAGTATGACCAAAATGATAGAGATTTAGTCTACATGGCCCAGCAGCAAGAATAGCACTTGACATACGTACCGCGATGGATCATGGTGACCCAATGCGACCTCCGTTTGCATCATGACGGGGCGTCCAGGGCTGCAAGTCTCGCACAGCGTCGCAGTCCTGAGACATCGTGCCCCCTAGGAGAGAGCGACGATCATGGCCGGCATAATCAGAATCAGAGGGGACGAACGAGCCTCCGGGAAAGAATGCAGCAGGAATGCAGAGGGTGAGACAGGTCGAGAGCGGGAACCACGCATCTGAATTCACGAACAGCCAGCCCCAGCGAAGACAGCTCAAGCCGCGAGCTTCTGCGTGACTAAGACCGAAGCCGCTTACGGCTTGCCGTGCGTTCGTGAGGAAGGACACTGCTGCAATCAAGCAATCCTGCTGTCTTTTCTAGACAACAAAGTACGCCACCGCAGGCGTTCCATGGTCACTGGTCAGTCAGCAGCGCCCACTAGGCAAAACGAAGGCTCAGATGTCCACCACCAAAGCTCCAAACCTCTTCTCCCCTCTGACGCCGCCCACAGAAGCCGCATTGACCAAGATAGACTCAGCCCCTCCATGACGCACAGACGCAAAGTCGAAACACCCTCTGACGAGCGACCACAGGTCCCACCAGCCCCCCAGCCCCGCGACGATTCGCTCATACGCCCCCTGGGCCCGCCCCCACGCGACGACCTCGACGCCCCGCGCGACGTGGATGTGCCCAAATACGTGCAGCCGCGGACGCACGCGCCACAGCGCCGCGAGCAGCGCAGGGCACCCGGCGCGGTTGTCCAGGTGGTGCGCGGGCGGACCGTGCGTGACGAGGATGTCGGTGTGCGCGGGCACGCATGCCCACTGCGCGGACGCACGTGCGCGCGTAGAAGATATGCGCGGATACTGGAAAACAAAGTTTCCGTACTGCGGGGTGTAGGGGCTGCCGTAGACGTGGAGGGTGCGGCCCCTAATAGTGAGATCGGCAGAGGAGTCCTCGAGATATATGAGGCCTGGGTACGACGCTAGGAGCGCCGTGCGGGCCTCGCTGTCCCCCAGCGCGCGGTCGTGGTTGCCCGCGATGAATATTTTGTGAGGATGTGGCTGGGACTGGAGCCACTGGAGAACGTCGTGTAGCTCCTCGATAGTACCGGATTGAGTGAGGTCCCCAGCGTGGATGAGAATGTCGCCGTCGGGGAGTGGAGGAAGTGAATCGTGGACATTGTGAGTGTCAGATATGCAAACGACGCGCACTTTAGGGTCCTTTGGAGCAGGCATTTCGTGAGCTTTTGAAGACGACATCTGCCAGGCATATAAACGCTCGGCGACGAAGAGCAGAGGCGCCGCACGGAACTGTTCCCAGAGACTAGGCGGGCGTCGGTGAAGAATAGCATCCATGGAGAGCACTAGAACGTATGGAAATAGTTAGCAATAGATAATCAGTTTCAAGCTCGGATGTCGAAACAGCAAATGCCAAAAGCAAAGAAAGACTTCAATGAACGTTCGAAAAGGTTGCAAACATGAGGCTCGCAGGGAAATGGGAGGCGCGTGGCGCCACGTGGAATGTGGCGATGCACTCGGTCAAACGACAGCTAACGCGAAATGGTACAAATGTCATTCACCAAGGCCCTGCGCGAGGGGAAAGTACAGGACCGAGTTGAAAGCATAGAAAAAAAATACAACGATTGCCGTTTTGCATGTCCTATGTAACTGTGTGATCCTTAACTGCCCTGGGCCTGAGCTGAGTGAGGTACACACAAAGACGTCAATTCCGGACGGGCCAGTCCTGTGTGCCTGCTCACCTATCAACTCCATATCCCCGACAGCTCTGAGCAATTATTCACCAGCCCTAGATGTCTGGAATCTGGTTCTTCCACACAATCCCTGTAGGTGTAATATCAGGCAGCTAACAATAGAGTCTCAGCTTCAGTATCGAAGATGATAGCATTGCTGTATGTACCTAACAATAGACTAGGTAAAGGAATGCTTAGTTAAAGTGAGTGTAAGTATAGAATGATTGTACTCACGTCTCAGCTTCAGTATCGAAGATGAGACGTGCAAAGTGAGAACGACTCGAAAATGTCCAACGAAGTTCCGGAGTCCGAATAACCGTCCGACGGAAGTTCACATAGGGGCTAAGTCCAAATAAGGAAATAGGAAAGGGACGAACACGAATAGTAGGTAGATTGACCATATATCCCAACACTCCCCCTCAATCTGCCCGTAGTCCCAACATCTCCCGAAAATAGACAAACTTCTGCGCTGCGAGCGGCTTAGTGAAGATGTCCGCGACGTTCTCCGCAGTGGGAACATATTCCAGCACGACCTGACCGTCTTTGACGATGTGCGGATCATGTGGTAGCGAAC